>NW_004624730.1:30498551-30541599 GCF_000247695.1 Heterocephalus glaber
TCCCAGATCCTCTTTTGTTGCCAGTTCAGAGAGTCCAGGTGGTTGAGCATCAGATTGTTCCATCTTGTTTCCCTTTGGGGTTGCTGTAGGTGATCCAGAAGTCTGTTTTTGAGGCTTGTTTACATGTATCCTCATTTCTACAGTGGGGGCGGGGTTGGTGCTTCTGGCACCAGCGTGGCTCACCTTCTCTGCCCTAGGAGCTTGGGATGACAGCGGGGGAGCTTCCTTCCAGGTTCTGGGACCGGCTCACCTTCTCTGCCGAAAATTAGATGATTTTTAAAATACAATATTGCAAACTAACAGCAGCAGAACATTTTCTTCAGTACAAATTATATTGTGCAACTGAGTGAACCTTGGTTTCCAAATCTATAACAAATAAGAAAAGCTTAAATTGTATTTTTAATTTTATTGCAATTATGTTTGATGACAAATGATCTGAACACAAATTTATCTCAGCTATCTCTGATCTTTTGGGGTAATAAAATACATACTCTCAAAATTTGAAAGTTATACTTTATATTTATTTGACTAAAGATCTGTACATTTTAACTGTGACCATCTAGAATTTCCTTTATGATTTTAATTAGGATTCTTCATTTAAAATATTGCAAAATGATGAGAAATTTAAATTACATTTTTTTCTCTTTTTCAGTTTTATCTGATAGACAAAAACAAAAGTTTGAAGTTGTATTTATTAATGATGAACATATTCTACCATATAAGGTTTGTGCATGCATACATTACACAAATTTTAAATCAGATTAAATCTATTTATGTCCTCAAAATTATCAATCTTTCGTACCAAAATCTTTCAAAATCTTTTCTTCTAACTTCCCCAGATATACATTACATAATTGTTTTCTCTTAAAGAAAGAAAATTTTTGTTTCTAAAACTAAAAACTGTATAGGATATTCCATATCTAATAAAATATATTGTATTTATGTAAATGTGAGACATTATGCAATGGAGATTTAGGAGATATAGTAATAGGATTTATTGAATGGGGAGAGGATGAGGAAAAGGGAGCAGCCTGAGCCCCAGACAATTTCCAAATTTCCTGTTTAAGCAATGACTAGGGTGACTGGTGCAGCCACTTAATAGATCTGGGGGAAACACAGGGGATTTAATGACTTTCTCTTTGGAATAATTGGGCTCCAAATTTACAAATTACAAACTTACAAATCAAATTAATTCCATATTTTATATCCTCCTCATTTGCTTTATTTAAATGGATATAAATATATAATAATGTGACATTTAAATATATTGAATATAATTAGAGTGACATTTAAATATATTGAATTAATATTGGTTTTGGAGGATAGCAGAAATTTTCATTACTAAATATGATTGCTGACATCACCTGTTTCAGACTTGGGCTACATATACAATTTTGTCAATGAAAGGTCATATTTTATACAGTCAGTAGAGACACTGGAGATATAATAGAGAGCAAGAGTTGGGGAATGTAGTAGGTGACAAGACAGACACAATTTCTTCTCTCAAAGTGTTTACATCTACTGGGGGGATATAAATGATGAACAGAATGTCAATGATGGACAAAACTAATCTTATACAGTGACAATGCTATGAAGATATGCCTATGTGAAGGTGTTTTAGTCACTTCCTTGTCACCAAGACTCAATCCAATGCTCACAAATTAGAAAAAGAAAGGTTTATTTTGGCTTATGGTTACAGTCCCTGGTTACCTGGATCCGAGGTAGAAATGGCATGGTGCAAAGGCCAGGGCAGGGGAAGCTGCTTATATCATGGTGCCAAGAGAATGGCCAGCTAAGGGAGGAGCTGCAGAGGAAGATATTCACGCCCCAATGACCAGCCTCTTCTGACCCGGCCCCACATCCTAACATTGTATTCAGCTATAGGGCCCCTGATCCAATCACTTTTCAAAAGCCCAAATGGGAGTTTGGAGGTTCATTCTTGACCTAAAGGATAGCAAAAGAGCTGGCATCTGACCTGGTGGAGATCTGAGGGAGCACCTTTTAGATAGTGGACTCCAGACTTTCTATGCAGGAGAACAATCTGATTGGAAGAAGTTTGAGTGGACTTTGACATAACATTTGCATAGAAGACATACTTGGTTAATGTAAAATGCATAGTTATTTGAAGTGTGAAAAGCGGATACAAAAGATGTGGCTGAGTGCACTTCCTTCTCATCCACCAAGCCATACTTTGGACTAACTATGGTTCCAAGCAGAGAGACCAGCAATAGTGAAATAGTAAAGGCTCAAAGCAGGACCTTGTGTGGCTCTTCCAGGAGCAGCAGAAGGCCAGCTTGGCTAGAACATGAAGAAACAGGTGAGCACATTGTCAGAGATGAGTTCAAGAAGTTAGGGTGCACATTACAGCATACTCAAGCTGATAGACAATGGGAAGGGGATTGGAGAATTTTAAATATAAAACTGATGGGGAGGGGCTGTGTTTTGTGTATTAGATCCTCAAGTTGTCATATGTTACAACTGCCATTATGAGTTGTAACTGACAGAACAACTTCACTTAGAAAGAAATATTTAGAAACTAAACTTCATTTAGAAAGAAAATATTTATTGTTATACTTCCTATGTTTTTATGTTTTATAATATTAATCTTCAGGATATTTATAAGTCAGAGATACTGTACTACTGTATATCATAGCATATTACAAAAGAGTGTTGTGGGCCAGCCTTCAGAAGGAAAAAGCCTTACATTATCTCAAAGTGGCATTTGCTGACAGTGTGTGCTGTATTCTAATTCATGTTGGGAGTAGGTATTATACTTTTTATCTATGTAATAATATTTTTAAAATTTGTTGGACTAATTAAAAATAACCAGGATAGCTAAAACAAGAAAGAAGAACAGACATATTCTATGATTGGTGAAGTTATTCACTTGCCTCAAAACATCAGTAATGTTTTTTCCAATAATGGTGCCAAATTTCTGAAGACACTGAAGTATTTTCTCTGGAGAAGGTTAGGAATATTAAATTTTTAAATTGTTCTTCAAGTTCTACAATTAGAGAATCATTTTTTCATGTGTTCTAGCAATTTCCAGTGTGTGAATTTATATGTATCAATTGCCTAAGAATGTCACGATGATTTTCTTACATTATGCTGTGAATTTAAGAAAAAAATGGCCTTTTACAGTTATAGAGTCATAACAAGTAGAAATGTGGTTATTAAAACCCAGTCTCAAGAGATTTTAAGGTTGAAAACAGTTTACAATTGGTTGCTTTCTAGCCACTGAGACCAAATACCTGATATTTGCAATTTAAAGGAGAGGTTTATCTCACTCCAAGTTTCAGTCAATAGTGGGCTGGCTCCAAGGCAGAAGTGACATAGTAGAAGGGGATGGCAGAGAAAAATGACTAAACCCAGGTCAACCAGAAGGACAGAGAAGGAAGGAGCCAGACAAGAATATACCTGTGTCGGTCAAGCCCTCAGTGACACTTCTCCTCCAAATAGGCCCCACTTTCTCACAGCACACTCAACTATTAGCTTCTCAATAGAGTAACACACTGATCAGAACCACCCTCCTCCATTATGTAGTCACCTTCCAAGAGTCCTGCCTCTGAACACATGAGATGCCAAGGGACATTTAGATCTAAACCATACCTGCTGTTTTGTATGCTATCCACAAGGAAACAACAGAATAGTCACTAAATGGATGGTCTGTATAATCAAATTGTTTACAGTCTGGTTAATGAGGCAATGCAAACCCATAAAATGTTTCTGAGCATGAGAATTAACACAGCAGTAGAAGCGATATCACAAGGCAGCACAGGTGTTTGAACGCAGACAGCTCTACAGCTCTTTCAGTGCAGCAGGGCCTTGAGAAAGCTCAGTTCACTTAATTGGGTCCCTCCGGTCTGGACATTGTCAAAGAGTTCACACAGGTCTCTTCGACAGTATGTACCACACCACCATCAGATGAGGGTTAAAGTTTACATTCCAAGAGCAGAAAATGCAAAGGTCTCAAGTTAGTTTTATCACAACAGTTTTATAACCTTAAAAGGAAATGTTTTTTCTCCATAATCGAAAAGAACTTTGATTTATTCCATACTCTATTATTTTATCTTTAGCAAGCAGACATTTTAAATTGCATGCTTGTAAAACTTCTGAAAGAATCCTTTCAGAAATCCATCATTAGTTTTTTCTCTTTAACATGACTAGATCCTCCCTTGATGTTCTTTGCCACAGACTCAGGAGGCATTCAGAGACAAGCAGTCATACTACTTTTGAAAAATTTGAAAGCAATTGCTGACCAGTATGCTCAGAAAGAGATATTAATTGCCTAAGAATGCCTATATGGTTTTCTTAAACAAAAATTAGAAATATATGAGAAAAATTGATTTTTTTAAGTTTCAGAATTTTAAAGCTATAAATTTATTGTAATATTGTAACTTTGGCTCTATTTTAATCTTTCCATTCTTGTGTTTTCTTCTCCTCCCTCCTCTTTCCTTCTCTTTCTTTTTCTTCCCCTTCCTGAATAATTTAATCCTGAAGACATTAGGTGGAACAGATTCTAGTAGCCATCTTTTTCAACCTAGAAGTGCTGCAAGTGGCCAAGGTCAGGATGCCAGAGTCTTGGCAAGTTGAGAGAGCATTTGCTTTATGGCAGTCTGGCATGGAGTATCAGAACCTAACAAGGGTTAGGATGGTATCCATAGGGTACATATCACATCATGCAATCAGGGGCACTATAGACATTAAAATAATAATAAGGATAATGAAGAACTATTGCCCATTTAATAACATAAGAAGCCAGAAGTCCATTCTGATACAAATAAGTAAATGAATATATTGAAAGATTAGTGAGAAACATGATAGAAACATAATTTATCACAAAAATGCTTACTGAAAAAGGAAAACTTACTGAACAGTGAAGTTTTGTAGAGTCTGCCTTAATTTGGTGATCAAAGTGAGTTTCTTTAGAAATAGAAAATTGTGTGCTGAGAATATAGAAACATAGCATCACTTCTGTTCCATTCCTGCCAAAGATGCATAGGCTAAATCTATTTGTGAGGAAACATTAGACAAACAAAAATTAGAAGCATTCTACAAAATAGCTGGCCTTTACATTTCAGAGGTGTCAAGACTATGGCAGTAAAAGAAACACTGGGGAGACTGTTGGGGTCAAGGAGACTAAAGGGACCTGACAATTAAATGCCTCAAGTGATTCTAAACTGGATCCTTTCGTTAAAAGGTTATTATTAGTACAATTGATGAAATTTAGGTGGATTCTGAAGAGCTAATGTTAATGATGCATTTGTTGTAATTTCTTGATTTCAGTTATTGTATTCTGCATTCATAGGGAAATATTCTTCTTTGTAAGACATAGACCTCATAGTTTCTAGAGTAATGGGGAGTCAGGTTGGCAACTTGTTCTCAAATGATGCAGGGAACAGAAAGTTTATTATACAGTAACTTCCTGATTTTTCATTTATGATTGTTTTAAAAATATAATTTTCAATCTGATTTTATAATAACAATCTTATAATACCTATCATGCATTTTTTGCTATAAATGTCAATCCATTGTGTTTTTTTCCCAATGGCAGCAGAATAGACATATTCTCATAGTTCAAAAAGTCACTCTTACTCATGAAAGAAATCATGAGACCTTGACTAATTTACCACCCAGTCTAATTTTATAAGTTAATTTTGTGGTTTCCTGTATAATTGCAAACATTTTCTTGGTCTTGCTCTTTTAAAAATATTTAGAAATTTATCTAAATTGAAGCTTTGATGAAAATACCTACCCACATATATTTAAACAGAAATTTTAACCTCAAAATCAGAGGTAATATTAACTAATATTTATTAAGTCATCACATGTAATAACTGTGTAAATAGATATATCATACAGATATATACAATTGTACACTGATATACATTTATAATTATATAAGAGCATCAAGAATTCAGTGTTATTATAATGTCCATTTCACAAATAAGTAAAATGAAGTCTAATGAGTTGCATAAATTCATAGAAGTTATTAAGCAAAAGGCACACATTGTGTTCGGTCCACCGTCCCAAATATCTTTGCTTACCAATCAACTGAGATAGGAAAGTATGTCTTTACAAAGCCCTGAGGACTGAACCACTCTGCACCTCAACACTGCATCTTAATCTTCCCAATTTTTACTCTTTCTAAGAAATCTGGTTAAAACCCATATTTAAAGAAGCTCAGGGTGGAAAGAAATACAAAAGGACAGACCAAGGCTTTTATATGTAAAAATAAGGAATACATCATCTGAGAGAAGTACAAAGTATATATTGATTGATCAAATTCATCTGAATCTTACATCTTTTTGACAATATCAGTGCATGAGCATTCATTTTTGCAATCACCTTGATGATTTTTACTGTCCTAAGCCAACATTACAGAAGCCCCAAACACAGGATCTAAAGGGATTACCCCAAAATAAGCAATGCTTCTCCTTTCCAACATTAGTTACCATGGCTATCTGCACTCATATAAATGGCAGAAAAGGCAACAGTTACAGAAAACATCGATTGCCTTTTTATAATTTCTAATCTGTCCTAGAAATATATGATATTAATTTAACTTAAGTTAAGGTAGGAATGCTATAAATGGTATGGCCAATATTTTAAATTTTATAAATTTATTTAGTTTTAAAAATATAGTTTGGTAATTACTTCTATTTTATATATTGAATTGTTACAATAAAACTATTTTTTGATAGGCTAAAATTCAGAACACTTTTACTAATCTATTCAGGGGAAAATGTACTTTCCCAAATTGATCTCGAACTAAGAGATAAATTATATGAGATTAACTACTAGCTTTACTCTTGTTGGCTCTTTTATTTCTTATTGTTTTTCCCCCTTTCCCTTTAGTTTCTTACCTTGCCTGGTGGCTTTCCTCTGTTGGGCCTCATGGAGTTGTGACCGTCGTTGTCTTTTTCTAGGACATTGCTTAGAATTGTTTGGAGGGCTGGTTTGGTGTTCATGAAATTTCTCAGGTGTTCTTTGTTGTGGAAGTATCTAATTTCCCCATCAATTCTGAAAGATAATTTTGCAGGATACAACAGTCTAGGTTGGAAGTTATTTTCTTTTAGGGCTTGAAATACTTGACTTCAGGCTCTCCTTGATTTGAGGGTTTGTGTTGAAAAATCTGCTGTAATTCTGATGGGCTTTCCTTTGTAGGTGATTTGTTTTTTCTCTAACTGCCTGTAGGATTTTGTTCTTCTGTTGGGTTTCTGGGATCTTGACTATTATATGTCTAGGCGTAGATTTTTTTTGATCATAGCCAGTTGCAGTTCTATATGCCTCACTTATCTTATGTCCACTTCTCCACCTCTGTCTGGGAAGTTTTCTACTATTACTTCTGTGAACAGTTTTTTTTATGTCCATTGTACTTTCTCCTGTTGTTTCGTGGATTCCTATCAGTCTTATGTTATTCTTTGCATCATCTAGCAGCTGCTGGATTGATTTCTTGTGGTAACTTAGTATTTTTAAGAAACTCTGTTTTCATGGTCCTTAACCACAATCCTGTCTTCTATATCTGATATTCTATCTTCAGATTCCCTTAATTTGCTATGCATGCTTTCAATGGAGTTTTTAATCTCCTGAATATCTGTTTGAGTCTGTTTCATGGGTTCCATTTCTTTCTTATGCTGGACATTCATGGCTTCCAGCATGTTTCTGAGCTCATCTATTTTTTCATCTGCTTCTGTTTTAGAGCCTCTAATCATGTCTTTCACTCTGCTCACCATCTCTGAAGTTATCTAGGAGATTATTTCTGCTTTGAATTTTTCTAGAGCCTCATTCATCTGTTTTGTTACTTCCTGTGTTATCAGTTCAGGGTGTCCAGGTGGTTGATTATCAGACTTTTCCACCTCATTTCCCCCAGAATTTGCCTTTTTGGGGGTGGAAGTCTGAGTTTGTGACTTGCTTAAATGTCCTCTCATTTTTGTTTTTGGCACTGTCTTGGTTTAGTTCCTGGGTTGACACTTTGAAGTTGCTTATTGTAATTATCTATTATTGATGTATTTAGAACCCTTATGGAATGATTGCTTCTCAGAGGTGTCTTCCAGGTATAGCTGGTCTTTAGGTTTTGACTCTCTAATAGCTCTGAGGCTATCTCATTTTCATTATACCAGGAAGGACAACTGATTAGATCAATCACAACACCTTAGCCCAAGTGATACATTTAGTAACACAATAGCATCAAGTACCTTTTAGAAAATGACAATTTGTGGTGGTTATTAACCTATCGCCTTTAACTGTGTGAATTAAATCAAGATCAAGAACCAATCCAACATATGTTTATAGTGAATAAACTCTTTCATATAGCAACTTTACCCTTCAGGGTGGGGAGTTAGAAGGAGTTGGGGAGGGAGGAATAGGTAGAGGGATAGGGAAAGGTTAGCAGTGAGGCTAGAGGGCACAGGCAAGAGAAGGAGAGAGAAGAAAAGAAAAATAAAGAAGAAATACAAATTAGGGCCAGTACAGGAACACAAAAGGAGATGAAGAACAATGTGGGACAGCAAGGGAGCGAGGCAGAGAGAAAGAGAGAAAGAAAAGAGAAAAAGAAAAATTTTTAAAAGAGTAGAAAAAGAAGAGAAAAAAAATAAGAGCAAAAAAAAAATAGTAGTCATTTTGAAAATAACAAATAAAAGATAAAAATGAAGGGCCTCCTTCAGGGTGTATCTCATCTGTCACAATAAACAACATGGGGAGCAGTGTGCAGTTATAAGTCAATGAGTCTCAGCAAGCCAGTCACAGACTGGTGAGATTCAGGCAGATTTCTGGCTGTAAGTCCTAAGTTGAGCTCTCTGTCCTCCTGCAGGGTTAAACCTTGAAAGATTCTATTACAGGTTCCAGCTGCCTTTCCCCTGAACATAGTCCAGGTTCAAATGGGAGGTGATGATCCCTCCAACTTACCAAGTACTATGGTCTGGTGTGCCTTTATTGCAGAGATTCTCTTCACTTTTCACAGTGGGCTTCAGTTTTCATCAGGGAGCCTGAGAGAGGCCCTCTCTTCTCTCTCTTGTTCACTTCTGTAGCTCAGGCCTTTATGTCCCCCTGTGCCTCTGTAGCTCTGTAGTGTGGAACCAGGTCGCTGCACAGCCAAGATTGGGGGGGGGGGCTGGGGGGGGCTGGGGGGCGGGGCCTGTTGTTGCAGGATGTAAGTATGTAAGTGGGCGGGGCAAGCCAGATGGAGCAGGGATCAGTCACCTGTGACTGTTCTGACCTCAAGGCCTAGCTGGTGGCTGGTGGGCGTGCCCGGGGGCGGGTCTCAAAGGCTCTTGGAATCAAGTGGGTGGGGCAAGAGGGATGGAGCAGGGCGCCACTAGCTTTACTCTTGAAACCTACTGAAATCATTACTTCTCTTATGAAAATCTCAATATTTTATTCTGTTTCATAAGAAGAAACTTAGGTTTTTCCCTTTGAAAGAGTTGACACAAATTTTGTTAGAATCATATGTAATACAAAATATCGTCATAGCGCTGCAGTTAATTCAAGGAGTTGTGCAGTATTCCAGAAGGACAGTGTAAACCTTAAGAAACAGGAGTTGCATTTGCTCTGGTAAATGAATGAGCAAGATGCTAATGAGGTTACAGAGGGATCACTTATAAGTGAACAGAGAATTGTCTAAGTTCTAACACAGAGCATCTTGGATCATAATTCTAAGATGTTGTGCAGAATTTTGGAATTGGGTCATCTCTTTAATATTATATTAGCTTTCCAATTGGGTGAGAATTATTTCACTATAATAAAAAAGGGTATCAAAAATTCACATGACTTGAAAATCAAGCTATTGACATCTGTACATTAATAATATGGACTTAGTGTAGAGACAATAGGGGTAAGTGCTCTATAATTACATGCTGAATCAGACTTTCTGAGATGCATTTCTTTACCTGCAAAATGGAGAGGATGAGATGGCTGACAACTAAGCTTTATATGAGTAAATTCACTGAAAGCTCTTTCTTTTGCATTTAGTACTGAATAATTGTTAGCTATGAAAACAATATGAACATCTCCATATTTATGCCCCTGTATATTTATAACATGCATGAAACAGTGTTGCTTTACAAATGAATCCAGAACTGACCTTTTAAGTTTATATAAATGTAGAAAAGTATGCCTTTTGATTCTGTGAGCAGCTCATTCCTATACTTTACCTCAACACCTGGGAAAACAATATGATCTTTGAAAAGAAAATATTGGGGAAAAAAGATGCTGGAGTGACTGGCCTCTATTTTTTCCTGCATATCTATTCTCTCCTCTTATGTGCCTTGCTAGACACCACAGGTGGATGGATCTACACTCTCTTCAGCCTGCAGTCTCCCTTGCCCTCTGGTTTCAGATACCTTTTGCTCTCCTAGGAGACTGGAGTGCTGGAGGAGAAAATGATCACAGTCTTCTTAGCTTCATTACAGTTTCCCCAGATCGAGCTCACTGCTGGTGTGTTTCCCCATCTAAGGGAAAGCATCACTAAATGGTCAAGGCTTTAACCTGGTTCTGTAAACCTTCTTTCTTGTTTCCCTTCTGGTTTAGGGGAGCTAATACTACCCTGCTGTTCCTTGACCCTGAGTAGGGGTGATTCATGATTCTCATTATCTCTCTTATTTTTTCTTAACAGTACTCAAAAAAGTTTTCTTTTTTGTGGCTGTGACTAACCAGATGTCTTCAGCTTACTTATGTTGTTTATAGTTTGTTAGTACTTTTAAGAGTACTAAATTGCCTTATTTTTATGCTGTATATATTAGATTATAATATAGCTGTATAGAACCATAAAATAAATTAGCTGAAAAGTATTATAATGTCCGACTGTTTAACATCTGTTACAACATAGGAATTCATTCTATGCATTGTAAGTTTTTTTTAAAATCATAGTTATGTAATTTATAACTACCACTCAATAATAAGGATGGATAGCAACTAAATGCCTATTTTAATCAAAATTTCAGAAATATAGGCAGAGCTTTAAACAGGAGTATAGCAAACTCACCTGCCATGAGGGTTTGTTTTGGTTTGGTTGTAGCACTGAAAATTAAAACAAGGCACTGGAGCATGCTAAGAAAATGCTCTACCACTGAGCTACATCTCCTTTGTTTTGATTTTAGAATTAGTTCAATGTTAATTATTGGCAACCTCATCAATAGCATATAACCCATATATCTGTAATTCTGTTTTATAATAAATAAATTACACAATAGACTCTTGGGTACCCTCCCATCTAAAGATATAGCTTGGAAAGTATAAGTGGCTAAAAACTTCTGGTTTTAAGCCACAGTTAAGTGAAAATTTACTTTTCTCCATTCAAAAGCCAAGAAACTGAGTTATTACAATGCAAAAGTGAGCCAAACAAGCTGAACTGAGCAAATAGTGTAAAATCTAAGCACAAGCCCTGTGTTAGTCAGCTGTCAGTTGCTGTGACAAAATACCTGAGAAACAATTTAAAAGAGAAAGGATTTATTTTTGTCTTACAGTTTCAGAGATTTTTGCCCGTGATTGGCAGGCTATATTGATTTTAAATCTGTGATGAGGAAAAATAGCATGGCGGGGAGTTTGTGGTGGAGCAGAGTTGTTCGTTGCATGGCAGCCAGGAAGCTAGGGGAGGGAGGTGAAGAACAGGATGGGACACAAATACAGTCTCCAAGGGCATGCCTGCCAGGAGATATTTCCTCAACTGTGTCCACTTTTTAAGTTTCTACCACCTTTTACTAGCCCATTAAATTATTAATCTATTGATGGATCAATCCATTGATGATATTAGAACCCTTGAAGTCTAATCCCTTTCCCTACCACTGAACACAGAAACTTGCAGACCCACATTTCAACACATAAACTTTTGGGAAACACCTGAGGCCCAAATCCTAGAAGCCTTTGTAAGAATGTGATTCACTTAACTAAATGGTCTGACTTCTTGTATAGGATGCTTAAAATATCAGAAGAGAACAGATCCATAGCGTTATTATAAAGACTGCATACCACCTTGGCTGAATTCTCATTCAGTCTATCCCCTTGTATCATCTATCTTCTTAAAATGAATTGGATGCTTAGGAATAACAAGCAGAGGTCAAAATAAACTTAGTCTAGCTATGCAGGGAATACTAGTAAATATACTCACATTGCATCATCAAAAACAGTCTTAATAGAATTGCTTAATTCTGAGCAATGGGAATGGAAATGCTACTGCAAATGTGTAAAAATAGCATAACAAAACATGAAAGAAATTTTAAAAATAAGAAAGAAAAGCTTGTAACTTTCAAAACAAAGATTAAAAATTCTAATATAGAGGAAAATATTCTCAAAACAAAATATTTATCAAAATGGCTGCTTAGGGAATATATTAATAACATGAGTTCAAGAGCTCAAAGATAATATGATAAACAATAAAAACAGAGGAAAGAAAGTTGCAGACTTAAAAAAATAAAACAATGTATAAACATAATCACAAATAAATTTTTAAAAGAAAAATATAAAACAGACACTACTAAAAGTTGACACGCACGGACACACACACACACACATGGGGGACTCATGTTCACCTATAGAAAATGATGATTTCCACCAAGTGCTCAAATGTTAATTACCTTTAAATACTTATGCTATTTTGCATTTTTCTAAGCCATTTAAATGTTTAGTCATGTTTCAGTTTTACAAAACAAGGGCAGAGTTTCTTGAAATTTAGGCTCTATTTTAAAGTATACAATGTCAGTGCACCACTGATATCCCCTCCAACCTTCTGTGAACTCCAGCTGACTCCTAGCAGCTGGTGTTCTCACCTCCGTGCACAGGGTTTTCACTGTCTGACCATAGAAGATTGTTGTGCCCCATACACATTGTCACTGCTCCAGTAGTGCTGCTCTGCCTTCAGAAGCACCAGATCTAGTCATCTTGAAATTTGGATGAGATCATTCTACCTCTGTTTAATATCATTTTTCAGAGTTTCTCTGTGAGAGTAACTCTGTGTGCTATATACTGTACTCTTTATTATCTTCCTTCCCTTTCTAGTCCTCTTATCCCCTCAACCTGCTAGTATCCCATGCTTATCTCAAATAAACTACTTGCATTCAAAGCCTTCACTTAGAATCTACTTTTGGAAGAACTCAAACCAATGTGTACAACATGTACAAATGATACAAATATCAAAGCAAATACTGCAATTTTTAAAGTGTGTTAAAATGATTTAGATTATGAATATGATTGTTGTATTCTTTTTATTCACTTTGAAGTTTTTTAAATTTCCAGTTATAAAGAAAAACTCATAAATAGCGAAGCAAAAGGTATAAATGAAAGTAAAATATTGAAGCAGATATTGTAAGTGTAATCAATATTTATAACTAAGCAACATTGTGTGTTGCCAGCACATTCTGTTTCTTAAAACCATTTCTGTGCACAGTATAAATTTTACATGCTGAGACCAGTGGTCAGGGGTATCCACCATTGTGCTCAGGTTTATATCTTCTTCCTATTTTTTCTTTTTTCCAACAATTATTTTGATCTTGTAAATATGTTGGAATTGTACTGTCACATTGTACTATGACAAGTACTTTTGTACTTAGTACATGCCATATATATTATTAGCAAAGTCTATTTCCCAAAAATATATTAGCAACCAATATATAATCATAAGGTATGAGACTAACAAAAACTTAGTTATTCAAAGTCAGTAATTTTACAAATGATATTTCAGATCATAATGTCATTCTTTCAGGATCAAAGAGCTAGTTGAAGGCAACCAGGACTAAAACAAAACTAAGTCTCCTGACTTGTAGCCTAATTATTTCCAAAATAACTCTTAATTCAATATCTCCTTTCAAACACACTTCCCTATAAAGATACAGTACCTGCCAGATAGTACATGAGGTTGGTAGCATACTGGCAGGGAGAAAGGATAAGGTAATCACAGGCAGAAGAACAGATAGAGCTTAAAAAGGTAAAGATTATGAGAGCTTACTCAAAATTGGTATGATTCACTGATGTCTACTAAAGGAAATGGGTGGGTCTGAAAGAATGAGAATGTTTGTGCAATAAGTTACAAGTCTGAACAGTGTTTAAATTAAGTATATCCACCCAAGGCTGGCCAGTTTCTCTTCTAGGTTAAGGTTTAGCCACAGTCTTTTCTGTAATTTCTATTCCTCTTTTCTTCCAGAAGTTAAAGGCTCCCCTGTCAAAGAGAATACACCACTTAAACATTCATATCCTTTGAAATAAGGTTTTTCTTTCACACTTTTAAAATCATTCTAAGCCTGGAATGGGCAGAAGTAATTGCCTGCAAATTTACGATGGGAAAACAAAAGTCACAATTCTCAGTATTTCTAAAGGACATAAAAAGCTAAAGATATCATCAGTTAATGAACTATTTTGTTTCTGATAGTGTACTTTCTTCCCTTTTAAAGAAGAGAAAGAGCAATAAAAATAAAATTGTGGTTTATTATTTGGTCTTTAAAGACAAACAGAGTAACAAGTGTTCACATATGGAAGGATGCCACACAATACAAGTGGCATGTGATGGTGTTTTACATTTTGCCAAATATCACAGTCTTCTAAACCTAAACTTTGAAATCAAAGTTGTCATGTCATGAACTTTCACAAATTGTTGAATTATGCTGTGCAGATAATACACATAAATCAGTATGGGTACATTTGAAATGAGTGAAATGTTATCCTCACAGACAAGGAGCTTAAACTCTGGTGAGAAATATAGTTAATGTAACAGAAAGTTAAGATAAGTAAATTCTGCTTGGGATTGCTAGGAGATGCAGAGGGAGTGATAAATAGAGCATAAAAGAATTCCAAAACAATGAAAAATACTATATATTATACTATACTGGTGGATGGGTGTCATTATACGTTTATCCAAATTCATAGAATGTGTAGCATGAGCAAATCCTAAAGGAAATGATGGACTTTGGAGTGATTATAATGTTTCAACGTAGGTTTACCAGTTGTAACAAATATACCACACTGTGGAGGAATGTTGATATTAGGAGAGGCTGTGTATGTGTGGGAGCTGATATATGGGAAATATATTTTATCAATTTTGCTGTGAACCTAAAACTATTCTAAAAAATAAAGTCTTAAGAAAGGAGAGCTATTGATACATGCTTATTTGCTTGCGATGAATGGTGTGTATCTGAAAGTATACTGCATACCCCTTTTACCTTTTGGATTTTATACTGTACAAATTCCTTAATAAAAATAAATAAATCTTGAAATACTATTTATAAGATTAGCATTATTAAAAACTTAAACCCGTATGTTGGAATGAGCCACATCATTTGATTGCATACAATGTACTGTTTCCTTTCTGTTTTTCTTGAATTTGTCTAAATGCTTTGTGTTGGAACCCAGTCTTCACTTAATCATGTTGTCAGAATTAGGGGAGAGTTGAAAAATCCATCCTAATTCCACAACTATAAAGGGACAAGGTCCTCTGGAGGTCCCCATACTTCGAGTTGTAGAGTTGCAACCTGTACAGGAGACTTAGGGAAGAAACGTGAATGATTGCAGGTCTGACCTCAGAACTGCTGAGTCTATATTCACACCCTACAGTGGAATTTTCCTTTCTGTCTTTACCATAAGAAAACTCACTTTTAATGAAGGAGCGACAGATACTTTTATTTTTAGAAAAATGCCAAGTGTGAATTCAGAAGTGATTACTTTTAACTGGAGAGCAGAGAGGAAGGCTCATCAAAAGATTCACTATTTCAGCTCAGGTTGAAGATTTCTACAGTGAGAATGTGGGAGAGACAGTCCAGGGAGAGGCAGCAACACCAGCTAAAGCACAGGAGACATCAATGCTGACTGTATTTCTAGTGAGGATGAATTGGAGGTTAATGTTTATTAACTAGAAATGCAACTCAGTTGGGCAAGTTCTGTCTGGGGAATCATGAGTTGTGGAAAGTTCAGTGGTATGTTGGAGTCAGCATTTACATCTCCTCCTAATTCTGCATTCAGTGATGTCAAGTTGTTGGCTTAGGATGGACCTTGATGAAAGGATTGACACTACCAAAACTGGTAAATGAGCTAGGAGGGGTGCACACCTGTAATCCTAGGATTCTGAGAAGCTGAGGCAGGAAGATCCCAAGTTTGAGCCCTGCTCAGGCCACTGGGCCAGACCTTATTTTAAAAAAAAGTTTGAGGCTATAGTTGAATGTGAGGATCTGTTTCAAACCCCAGTACTGAAAAAAGAAATTAGCAAGTGTTTTAAATAACATTTTTATTTTTAAAATTTTGTTTTGATTTTTGACAGCCAGATTACCACCACATCCCTAGGTGAAGTGATGATGGAGCACTTCTGGGAGTTTGCCAATCAGACCAAGGACTCAGGAGATAAGTCAGGGCCAGAGATAGGGCCTTGTAAAATCAGACAGAAGAAATATCAAAAGATTTAAGAAGTTAAAATCAGGAGAGATTGTATCATGAGGAATGAAATAGAAACCAGGTAAATCCTGGAGGAATATTTACTTATAAGGCATAAATAGAGAAACATTCTACAGAGGAGAAAAAAAATCACAGAAGTAAAAGAAACATTGATATAGAGTATTTCTCAGTGATAAAAGAATAGCTATCATCATCGTCACCATCATTGTCATCATCATAATTATCACTATTGAAGCCACATGTATTTAACAAACAATATATGCCAAGGGACATAATATTTTATGTCTTATCTAATCTAAACCTCAGAAATTAGCAGAAGTAAATACTATCTTTATTAGACATTATAGAAAATTGAGGCTTAAACTATTTAAGTAACCTGCTATAAAAAATTAGCAGATAGCTGGCATAACTGAGACTCAGACTAAGGTGTGCATTACTGTGATTATATGTTCTCAGAAAGCAGCCTGAAAATATTCAGAAATCATGCACTTGTAACACACTACTGAAATCTCACATAGCTTTACTTCCCAACTTTGGCCATTTCTAGTAAAGCATATGGTAGAAAAGTACAAAGCAGCTGTATCTTCTTCTTCTTGTTTTTTACTTTGCAATTCCAACCAAAAACAAATTAAAAACTTGAAGACAGAGGAGTCTTAAATAAAACAAGCCTTCAACGTTTTCTGTGAACATTAATTATCCAGGGTACATTTTCCCAATTTTCACAGTTAATTAGAAATTTGGACATTACTCACTATTTTATTTACAGCAGTTTTTAAAATTTTTTATTATTTGGGTGGCTTTATAATATCAAAGAAGTTCCCAAGGAAGTCAACTTACCTAAGCCATCATAGACTTTACATGTGAAAACTTCAGGAACATAAGGTAAAGCTTTACAGTCAGAAGCAGTTATGCAAAGGAACCAAAATCTTAATAAGCTATTTAAATGATTACCTATCATGCTTCTTTTGATAAAGGAGAATGTTCTTAAAATATTAATATTTTAAAATTGTATATGTATAGAATTTTATTAAATTACTATGAGACTTTTAAATTCTCATAGCCTTTTCCTGAATTTAATGCTCACATAAAAGATAATATTTACTTCTAATTCTGGGGTTTAGATTAGATAAGACATAAAAAAACACATTGTTCTAGTTATGTGTAGGACATGCCACTTACAGTGGAAGTAGAAGGTGAGACTTACTGTTCCTACCAGATGATAAGCACTCATGGAGGGACTCTATATGTTCTAATTTGCTATGGCATCCTTATGAGTTAAGTAGTTCTGCCATCCTCACTTTACAAATAGGAAAATAGACATAATGAAGCAACATACCCAAGATTTCACTTTTGGTAAGTACAGGCATAGGGATTCCAATCCCAGCAGTCTTCTAAATAATGGTCTATTAACCACTACAAAAAAAAACTTTTACAAAATTAAGACCATTATAACAGTAGCTTACATATAGTTAAATCTGATTTCACAACATAAGATGTATTCATTTTCCAAAGAATTTTAATTTGTAAACAGAGCTGAAATTGTACATTGAAAGACCTCAATTATCATTAATAAACTAGACTAAATGTAGGCATTTCTAGATGTATCCGTTATTACATTTACTTATGTAAAGCTGGTAAAATAGACTATTAAAATGTAACATATTTTATTTTCTAGAAAATGTTTAAAATATATCCCCTGTAAGTGTTATTGACCATGAACCCTTTACTCTGAACTCTTTCCACCTTGTTATTATAATTATGTATCTTTTATAGCATATTTACAGTTACTTTTGACTTATTCAATGCTGAATTTACAGTCAAGAAAACAGCCTTTCAATTACAGCATTGTGTCAGCAGCAAAGCAGTTCAACTTATAATAATTCTGTAAATTCTAGTTTGTGCTCATCACTTAACTGTGTTGCCACACTTAAGGGAAGAAGTGAATTATCTATCCTCAAATAAGAACATAAAAAAGAGAGAAATTCTAGTTTCTCCATTATCTAAATGAAAAACAACTCTTTCAGGCACCTGCATATTTGATATGTGTTACTAACATATTAGGATGAGTATAACATGTTCTTTTTCTTTGGATGTTAGGGATTGGTAGATGTTGTCAACATTAGCTAAGGGCTTGTAGCAGGTGAGTTCTGAAATCAACTATGAAGAAAATTACTCACTTTTACTCTATCTTGGCAGATCTGTAGCTTGCTTGTCTCATAATGATAATCACTAGAAGCACATTTTATTGAGCAATAGATGCTTGTGCAAATATCTCATCCTTTTGTGAGTATTGGCAATTGTAATTAATTGCTAATATGAATGACTACCTTCTCAACCCTGTCAATATATACTCTTTGCATTTATTCCCTTCAATTTGCTGTCAACCCAAGCTTATTTTTCTAGGTAATATAAACTACCACTAAGGTATAAGAGGGACGAATTTTAATACTGATTCTACTATAGATTGTTCAGTCTTAGGTTTTTTGGAAGCTGTTTCTTTTCCTTTGAATTCAAGGTATCTTTCAGGATATCTTTCATGAATGGACTCATTAGAAACCCTTAAGCCGAATAAGTTTTAAGGGCTTTTTAGTTATTATGTGCTTAATAGGCATATAAATTACAAGCATTTAACCTTTTTATCTAAATAAATCACTAAATAACAGCAGTTAAAAATTCAGTAATATAGGGTAAAGTCAGGTAGAAAAATTTCCTTACATTTAGGAGTCAACTGTGTCAAACCTCAAGATTTTGTGTTACCACCAGTCTTCTTATCTTACTTTATTTTGTTCTATGAAAGCCTGGTTGTCAAAATTGCCTTGTGTTAGTTTGTGACAGAGACTATTATATCTACTGAAAGAATCTTAACCTCTTCTGGACTCCATCCATGAAGCTGAATCAATACATATAACTCTGTCTTACTCTCTGGGTTCTATTTTCTTTTAAATTACATTGATGGTTGTTTTCTTCCTCTATCATTTACACAGAAAATGAACAGAAAATTTCTGGAACCGAATCACTTCTAGAAATATTGGGAGTTTCTTGGATATTTAAGGTAAAAGGCAGTCCATATTTCTCTGTGATATTTGAATCTATGTGATTAATATTTTATGCCAATAGTTTAAAACATATATAAAAGTCCATAATGAAATTTAAGAGAATTCTACATTATTTTCTGATAACTATGCACACTACCAAGGGTATTGTCTCACTATCAAATATGAAAAACATTGTGAAATGATCTGAAATTGATATCCTTGGAGACCTTTCCAATGGTAGCTTTCTTGGGAAATGATGTGAAACCAACAAGGTTGTTTTAGAAATTGCATAACATTCCAAAGCTATAAGATAAGACTGCTGGAATCTTAATCCCATCTCTTAGAGATCTCTTTTACTTATAGCTTTTATACCTGCCTCTGTAACTCTTGAATTTTGGACATTTTTAAATTTCTCTCTCACCATTTTGTATATTGGTCCCTCTGCTGCTCTTAACATTTCCAGTCTTAGAAGCTAGAATTTGATTTTTCTGGTGAAAATAAAAGATTTGGAAAATTTCCCTCATATTTAATCAACATCTGTATAAGTATCTCACAAGAAGTGTGAATTCATACATGTTCAAAACTGAATTTTCTTTCCTTTAAAACAAGCCACATATTTCTTCTGACTTCTTTATTTCTGCCCATGCCACCACCATTATTCAGTTACTCAAATATCTTTTCCCCTCTCTCTTCATAATGTCAAGTCATATGAGTTCTACTTCAGAATTCTCACTTCCTACTCAGCTTTTCAGTTCTAAGCTCAGTGGCCTTATAATCAGTTTCTCAACCCCTAACTCTTACTATTTCAGTCAATTCTGTGAACCACTTGCAAATAATTTAAAAAAAAATAGATCCAATAGCATCACTTCCTAGATAAGAAATTGTTCATGCTTCTTGTTACATAACTTCCCTCTGTAACATTCAAGACTATTCAGAATATATCTGGAGTTTCCTTATTATGTCCTATATGCTTATATGCACCTTAAACTCACAAACTCTCCACATTCCTCTCTGAGCAGATTGAACTCTGCTCCCTTCCTATCTTACTGCTTTCTTACTGAGACTAACCATATGCCCTCTGTCCAAAACGGCAGTATCCAATAGAACTTTCCATGAGAATGGAAGTGTTCTACAACTTTGTGCTAATTGGTATGGTGGCCAGAAGCCACATGCAATTATTTCTCCCAATTCTCCCTTTTTCTTTCTAAATAAATATATTTTAGTAGAATTAAAACTCGACCAAATGTATGAATAAATGAAAACAGAAACTTTTATCATTCTTTTCTCATGTATCCGGTGTGGAAATTAAGCAGGACTTATTTTGCATATTCTTCTCCATGCTAATTTTAGGATATTTCTCTATGAAATAAAATATTCTCTGATAAATGCAGAGGAAAACAAATAAGTATTTGGATTTTGAAAAACTAAGTCCTGAACATTGTTAACAAATGGCAAATCATGTTAGATTCCAGCAAATCACAATGCTTCCCACACTGTCAATATATCTTATTGTAGCTAAAATGTGAGAGTCTACAAATTGAGAATGTAGTTCACATACTCTTATTTCGATTTTCTGTACAATAACTAATAGCTAGCTAGTGTATACCCATTACAAAACTTACTCAATGAAAGATATTTCATGAAATGGAGTTATTTTCCTAGTTCTGCTGGTTTTTTCTTCTAAATCTTGTTCTGAAATCATCCACTTGTTATTCAACTGGATAGATACCATCTTGACTATACATAGTGAAGTAATCATTATTGCTCTTCAAAATATCAAATCCTTCTGAATAATAAAATTCTATTAATATTAAATAAAATTAGAAAAGTTGCTTTTCTAATTTCTAATTTAAATTTACCTCTGATTTTCTGTCTCAGAACTGTAATTGTATAATTCTACCACTGGCTTATAATATAAAAAAATCTTTTAATACAAAGGGAAAATGTGATTAAGATTTTAACAGTGAAAATTATGTCTATAAAAACAAAAATTTTAAGTTCAAAATCTCATGCTTAAAAGCTGGAAAAACTAAAGTATTGAAAGACTGTGAATATGATTGAAGTTATAAATAAAGCACAACTGAATGAGTTCAATTTTTATTGTCATCTATGAATTATAACCTTATCAGAATATATTTAAATTCCAAATAAAAAGTTTTAGCTTGAGATTTGGGCAAAATTTTGATTCCTGAAATCAACAGGCAGGCATGCTGGTGTGTGGTTGTAATCTGGGCATTCTGGAAGGCAGGGGGATCACAAGCTGAAGCCCAGCCTGGATACCTTGGTGACTTAGTGATACCATAAATCAAAAAATAAAAAAGGGTTGGCGATGTAGCTCCATGGAAAGAGCCAGGGTTCAACTCCCCAGGTTAAAAAAAAATAGCTACCACTTCTATCTAAGTTTTATACAAGGTAGAATGTAATAAACTTTGGAAAAAATTATTAATATTTTTGTAAAACCCAGATCATGGCACATGGACCTGTTTAATTGAGGTTTTGCTCTTTTCATACACTTCCTTCAGAAAAGATAAATGCATACAGAGAAATCTTGAGCAATCAATCAGGTGGACTTTTAGAAACAAAAATACTATTAAAATGTAAAGCACTTTGCCCTGGAATACCTGTGATTTATATTGTGTTATATTTTCAAGCTTATATTTATAATACTCTTCACAGATTAAATGTTACACTATTACCAACCAGGTGACCTTTCAGAATCTGATAGAATTGCTATAACCTGTAATATTTAGTTTCATGATAGCACAACAATAACAAAACTTTATCACTGAATGATTGTTTGGATAAAAAATGACAGTTCATTCCTCAAATGATCTTATCATTTTTGTTTTGGAAGAAAATGTTTTAAAGGGCATATTTACACTTAGGGAATGTTGAAAGATAAATTGCTTCTTTGACATTGGATACTAGAAACATATAAACGATATCTTCAGTAGTACATTGGCATTTAGCAGGGAAATGAATAAAAATGAAACAGGTGGAAGTTCATAAAATATGCCTAACTCAGAAAACACTTTATCTGTTCAAATCAGTTTTCACACCTCTAGCTATAATCTTATTTATTTATTGAATTGGTTTGTTGTTGAATAATATTAATGAATGTCCTCTATTAGTAACTTGATATGGAATGAGATCTAGGATTATCAAAGTAATGGAAATTTGATTTTCTTAAATGTTTTGATACTTTTGATTTGAGATCACCATTTCTTTCTTTCTTTTTTGCTTAAATTTTTTATTGGTACATTTTAGGTTTGCAATACATTTACATTTATCATTGGGTGCTTGTACCTGTACATGATGTATCTTGGTTCTTATTTTTTTTCCCATTACCTGTGTGCCCTTCACCCCCTCCACCCTTCCCTATTTACACAGACTTTGTTTCCATTTTTTTTTCTCATAATTTTTCCTTTTCCTTCTTTCTTTTTCCTTTCCCCTTCCCCTCCCACTTCCCCTGCCCCTTTGGACCTTTTCTTCCTATTTCAAATTATCAATTATTTGTTTCAAACGTTTTAATCCTTATTTACATTGACAGTTTCTCACACTAGAGATACTATTTGGTATTTACACATGTGTGCCCTATTTATTTCACTTAAGAGTATGGCCTCAATATGCATCCATTTAGCTATAAATGTCTCTAGTTTCTCGTTCTTTATGGCTGAGTAGTACTCCATTTGATAAAAAACCCCACATCTTCTTTATCCAGTCTCCACTTGATGGGTACTTGGGCTGTTTCAAATCTTTAGATTATTACGAACTGTGCTGCTATAAACACGGGTGCATATAAATTGCTGTGGTATGATTCTTTTAATTCTTTTGGGAAGATACACAGTAGAAACCATTTATTTCTGTATATATATATCTAAACTCATTTTCCTAAATAAATGTCATTACCTAAAAAGGCTCATATGACTTCAATGCTGAGAGAGATGTGCTTTTGTCTTTTTCAGGAGGATGAAACAGATCATACAGACAGAGCAATCTGATCAAAATGGTAGTGCATTACCTCCCACTTCTTTCTCATTTTTGGACATTAACCTTTAAATTGTTGATAGGTCCAGAAATCTCAATCATTTATTCAATTACTCTATTCCCTTATCTCATTAGCTTACCCTTTGATTACACTGTTAACCGCGCTTCAATTTTTTTCCTCAGCAACATTAGATTTTTCCATTTTTTCTATTCAACTTTGACAAAGTTGACTTTGTCAAACATTATTATTCACAAAATTTTAAAATTCACTACTTTGTTTTCAGATTTACAGCCAAGACTGTATTGGATTTGCCTTCCATGATACACAGCAAATTAAATCGCTCCCAAACTCAGTGAATTACAGCAATAAGCATTTTATTTCCTATTTACATACCTACAATCTGATAGATTTTTGCTTATGTGGGTTGCTTGCTTTTGATGCCAAACTGTAGCACAGTCCAGATCTATCTATAGATCTCATATTCCTCTTGCATTGGCTACCTAAATCTATTATTTTCATGGAAATGATAAAAAAAACTGCATTTCATTTTAAAATCACTTTCAAGTCTCTGCCAGTTTCATGTCGCCAATATCCCATTGGCCAAAATATGTCAGTAGTAACCCATCATCAACAAGATAGGGAAAATTTTCTTCCCAAAGAGGCAAAGGCAGTTTATAGCCATACCACCCTGAACACGCCTGATCTCCTCAAAGAGGCAAGGGCATTGGGAAGTGAGTAAACATGTGATGAACATTAATTTAATCTATCATGGCAATATTTTTTATTAGTACATGTTTGCACTACATCAAGTTTGCATTCAACTTGAGGAGTAGGTACATATGCATAACACAGTTTGTTTCTTTTTAAAATCCCTTTCCCCTTCCACCCACTTCCCTCCCTCCATCTTTAAATCCCCTTTACCCATTTTCATTTTTGTTACTATTATTATTCTTACCTCATGTTTATGATATGCAATGTTTACATTCATTGTGGGTATTTGGTCTCTATACATAATGTTGAGAGAGATGTGTTATTTAAGTAATTATTCTTATTTCCCCTTCCCCTCTCCCTCCCCATTCAACCTTGATCTCCGAACCCCTTCTCATTTGCAAGAGATCTATCCATCCTTTATTTTGTTCTTTGTATTATGGCTTACTCAAATGGGAGATAAAATGTGGTATTTAAGCATGTGTTTTGGATTTATTTCAATTAACATTATATTTTCCAGATGCATCCATTTTCCTACAAATGTCCAAACTTATCCTTGTTTATATCCAGGTAGCATTGATTTTGTATAGATACCACATTTTTTTATTCATTCACCTGTTGAAAGGCATACAGCCTGCTTCCATGATTTAGCTATTATGAATTGTGCTGCTATAAATATTAGTATGTATGAATCACTGTAATATGATGTCTTGACTTTTGGGGGAAGATTCCTAGAAGGGGAATAGTAGGATCATATGGGATTTCTACTTTTTGTACTTTGAGAAATCTCCACACTGATTTGCATAATAGTTGTACTAGTTTAAAGTAATTTTTCCTTCCCTACTTCAAGAGTAAAACAGTGCAAGTTTTGAAGTTCAATTAATATACACCAGCTTTTGTGTGCCAGAGCCCCAAAGGGTAAATTTATAGACAGGTAAAAAACATCACCACACAGGGTTGCAATCAAAGAGGAAAATGAGAGTTACTATCCACAACACAAGTAGTGCAATTAGACCAGTGGAGCTGAGGAAATCACTCTCTTCCACCCATATGAATTTTGATAGCACTCTGGGGCACTCCTCTTTCCATTGTCCTAAGAGAAGTAGAAAATAACATAACAAAAACCCAAGAAATCTTTGAAGATATAGGCAAGAACACATGCAGCACATGCACTTGGATCTCCTGGCCTGATCTTCAGTCACTTTTACCCTACTTGAACCTTATTAAGGGTTCATAAATATGTACTACATCTCATACATTTAAGTAAGAGTGAATTCTGGAGCAGGCATCTATGTGGAAAGTCTCTGAGATTGCTCAGCACCCTGTCAATCTTACTGAAAGACGCAGTGGGAGTTACCTGGGCTGGGTGCATATCCTTTAAATTCTGAAAGCCTGATTTAATCCATGTGCGGTACTTTTTTTACCTTCCTTTTATCCTGGCACCACTTTTCTGTTTGTGCCATAATTTTTTTGGCACGGACTTGCCCTGAGAGCATCTTCCTGTGAACTCCAGTAAATGTAACTGATTTTCACTTGCCATCAGGTATGCACTTCCAATTCATTGCTTGTCATACACAAGAGCCTGGAATTTGTCTGCTGAATTCTTCATGCAGTAACACAAGAAGATACTAGTGGGCTCAGAGTGAGGCCATGCAGTGTGTATCAGAAGCCTTGACCTTGGAGTTTGCACATGTGTGAAGAATGAAACCACCCTTTCTCCAGTGGCGCATCAGGCTTGGAATGGTACACTGAATATTTTGGAGACAAACATGAAGGATAGAAGTCCACAGCCTCTCTTTTTCTCAAATTCTTTTATGCAAATTTTTTTCTTAATTTCTATCAGTCCTCATAGGTACTCATTCAAATATGGAGTGGAAACAGGGAGAATATTCCCTAATAACAATAATGATTTTTTGTATCTAGTAAGGTAAGGCAAATTTGTATTAGGCCACATGTATTATACATAAACATTTGTGAGGAAGATATTAAAATACTGCTCAGAGAAGGAACTCCAGATTCATGCTAGGAATATAACAATCCTGAGAGAAAACTTCTATAAGCAGTGTTTCTCAATTTTTCTGTGGATGTACAGTAGAATTCCCTGAAGAGTTCTTACATTCCTAATGACCAGCCATATTCCGGACTAATTAAATCAGAATCTTTGGGCATGGGACCCAAGTATCAGTGATGTTTTGTTTTAAACCTCCCCAGCTCCTGCATAGCCAAGATGAGAACCATTGATTTAGAGAAATTTATTGACCATTAGCCATGTAGCAGTTAATAATCGGGCTATGGGGCAGGAGAAAGCAGTTAATAGTGTGGATACTCCAAGCAGATGAAACTGAAAATAGAGAGGGCTGAGACTTAGGTGTATTTAAAAGATAATAAGTTAAATTATTGCAGTGCATTGCACATTTTGGGTGAGGAGGGAGAAGTGTTGAGAAAAACAGCTAGACAGGCCCAGTAGAATATTTGGCAAGTCCTTGTTGCCATGCTAAAAAGCTTGGCTTTTATTCCTGATTGTCCAGTGAAAAATTGGAATCTGGTTGCTGGGAAGTTACCAGATTGGATTTGCATGTGAAAAGGAGCATTTTGGCTGTTACTTGGAGAATGAACTGGAGAGGAAACCAAACAAGACCAGTGAAGGGAAGAACAGTTAGTGCTCCAGAAAAATGATGATGAGCCCATGCCTAGGGAAATGGATTAGAAACAAGAGGTCTAACTGATATATTAAGGAGGTTAAATGAATAGAGTTTGGAGATGTAACCATGAAGTACATTTGTTAAATCTCCTGAGGGGTGGAATGTAATTGACCAGTAGTCCTAGTTTCTATTCCTGTAATTCCATCCCTTCATTCATGACAAAGCCATGCTTTCCATTTCCTGTTCCCATCTAACAAATGAGTATGAGAAGAATGAATGTAAGCCATTCTTATAAGATACACAACTCCTATAGCTAGGCTTTGGCCTGGAACACCACATTGGCATGTTTGAAATACTCTTGTCTTTCTACACAGTCTTCCTTCCTCACTGCCATAGATTGA
This sequence comes from Heterocephalus glaber, assembly GCF_000247695.1. Next base: position 30,525,691 of record NW_004624730.1, read on the forward strand.
ATTTTAGAGCTTCCCCACCTTATGTTGAAATTCTACTCCTCCTCCCCCTTAGCATCTGTAGTTGGAATTTTACAAAGTGTTAGGTTATGAGGATGAAGCCTTTATTAATGGGATTTTTGCTCTTACCAAGGAGACCCTAGGAAGATCCCTTGCTCCTTCAGCAGTGTGAACACAACAAGAAGATGGCCATTCATCTAGGAGTCAAGAACCAACCTGTGACACCTTGATGTGGGGTGTACCAGCCTCCTGAACTGTGAGAAATAAATATTTGTTTGTTGTAGACACAGGCAGTTAGACTATGTATTCTGTTACATCAGCTCAAGTAGACTAGAATTCTTTCTCTTCCACATGTCATGGCTGGATTATAGCCTATAGTTTATCCTATCTACTTCTAATTCTTTTCCCTGCCCCTTTATCTTTCACAGGTTTTTCCCTCAATATTTTCTTGCATATCTCAACTTGTGTCAATATCTGCTTCTTAAGGGATACAAATCAAAATGATACCAATTACATATAGAGAATAAGGACCAAAGACCCTAAGAGGATTTTCAGGTTGATGTACAGAAATAAAATGAATTCTCATAACAATTACAAGGGGTATAAAAGGCTAGAAAGACAAGATCATCTGTGCATGTATTGTCTTTTCAGGATTCTAGGACATTCAGATACAGATTCCCAAGGGAACTGCATATTATGATTACAGAATTCAGAGGACAGTTCAGATATACAGGTATAAATTTAAATCACATATGTAAGTTGTAAGTTCTGCTGCAGCCATGTACGAGGAGAAAAATGATACTGGATACTATGAGGAAAAAAATTGAGCATAAAAACTGGGAAAACTATAAAGGATACAGCAAAGAAGGCTGAGATGACTAGAATGGGAGGAAAACACACAGGTATATACATAAAATTAACTTCTTTGAATAGTGAAGGGAAAAATGTGAGTTAAGCTAAACATTCCTCAAATCAAATATGTTAGGAAATAAAATGATTCATTGAATATCAGGTATGTTAGTCAAGTTAAGTAAGGGTTGTTTAAATAGAGTGGCTGTTGAAAATAACCAAGTGCAAAATATTTAAGAAGGAATAGGAAGTCTGGAGGTTTGATGTAGAATACATATTACTTAGAAGAGCTATGACTAGAATGAGAAGAGATAGGGGGGTAGTGGGAGATTCTAGAGATGTTTTTATGTTTTACTTGAGTTGCGCAAGTCTTGAGAGGATTCAGAAAGCAACAAGGAACCAGGACTTTAAATGAAAGATGAAAATAAATGACTTGCAATTGTTTTGAAGAGATAGGAGGGAATTATATTAAGAACACAAGTGGCAGTGCTAACCTTGAGCAAGTGATACTATGACTTTCTTTCCTTTAAACCAGATGGTCTTGGAGAAGATAACTAAGTTTTCAAGGTGCTGAAGAGGAAAGGTAAGGCTGTTTACACATGGTGGCTTCAATATCTTTTTTGAAGGATAATACTGGGAGAGCAAGTGTCATTGGAATGGAAAAGACTAGAGAGTCTTGAAAAAGAGTTTCAAAAGGAGCTTATGCCATGAGAATAGGATACAGAAGTTCAGAGTTTCTGAGTTTGCTAATAGTAAGAATAAAAGATACAAACAGTAAAGCAGGAGATGAAGAAAGCAGGAAGCTGTCATGGATGACTAGTTCTCATGGTGAGCCCTAGGATTCTGGCAGGAATCAGGGTCCAGGAAAACACTGAGGCAGATCCAAAGTCCTTCAGCGATACTGGGATTGTGGTGAGACTGACAAAAAAGAAGAAGGAATGAGGTTGATGGCATGAGTTTAAAAATAAGATGTATCTCTGTAGGAGGACATGCAAATAGTGGTCCACTAACCCCCAGGGGTACTTGAAAGAATGCAGTCCTTCCCATTTCTGTGGAGCTAAGGCATTAGAGAGAAACAAAGCCTTCCCTTGAGAGGACTGCAAAGATAGCTCTATTCTCTGAGCAGAGCTAAGTTTCAGTTAATTAATAATGATTATTATGATGATAGTAGCATTTATTAACACATTACAATCTAGGCACTATTCCAAATATTTTGTATTTGTATCAAGTTATTTATAACAAGCTAATAGAAGGAGTGATTTGTGAAGAAGCTGAGGGTGTAAAAATGCACTTTTAGTAAGTAAACTCCAGAAGGTACAGTGTAAAGGATGGCAAAGTCAACAGTGGAAGGTCAGAGGAACATGCAAAATATTGTAATTAGAGTATTAGATTTTAAGAGTTTGGACAGGAACAGGGCTTGTGAATCCTATTCATCAAAAGTATCACTGGTGGATTCCCAGGGAGGCTATACAGAAATAAAGAAGGAAAAATGTCTAAAATGACACAATTTATAACTAATTTAAGCTATATCCCCAAAATGTATGTGTACCCATAGATATTTGTAAGGTAGGATATGTAGAGGTGCCATAATGATTCATTTTTTGGTCTGATTTAAGACCCAGACTAAAAAAGGAAAGCACAGGTACCAGCTACCTTACCCCCTACACCCCAGCCCCCTTCCACATTCTAATGTCTTGGAAGATGAATCACAAATTGGAGGCTATGAATCAAATCTGAATTGTGTTTTGATCCACAAGTATTTTCCTAATTTTAATTAATTCCAAGCATTTAAAATTTCAGGGCTTTTGCTTAAGGGAAAAAGGAAGGCTAGAATTAAAAAACAGAAGTTCAAGTAATGCAACAACTGTCTCCATTAAGGAGCTGGGAAGGCATCCAAGTTTTATTGCAGTTTCCCCATGAGTTTTGGAGTTTCAACACTGAGAATCATACTTCCTGAAAACTCTTCTACTTATAAGCAAACTGGGATAGTTGGACACTGCAGAATCAGATGTTCTTTTTAGATTGACACATCACACTTTGAGGGTCACCAAAAATGGTACCAGATCAATATTATGTAATGTAGATTGATGAGTTTTCTAAATTTTTTGGCCTATCAAAGGAAGGACTTAACAAGTGTTATGATCCTCCCAATCCAAGGCAGTATCTTCCCAAAGGAAAATGAGTGCCCTACTTAAAGACTCTTAATGATGCAGAGAAAAGGAACCAGTCCACGTAGGTGAATGCTTAAAGAAGATGAATGTTTACAAATCCACCACAAAGTTTGTTAGCATCTATTCCATGCATTCAATGTATTCTAAGACCTAATCTCAATAATGGCCTATTTTGATTTCATAGCTTCTTGTGTGTATACATAGGTAGAGTTAGCGATATAATACCTATTATGGATATATATTATGGATATAATACCTATTATGGATATATATCCATATATATGTATGCTGATATATATTTATGGATAAATATATATATATATGTATGTATACTAGTATATATAAATATATATACACATATATACTATATATATATATATAGTAGGGGTTAAACTTGGTGGCAGTGAGAAAGAAACAAAGGAGAGACACAGATGATACAGTTAAATGGGCTAAGCATTCTGTTGGAATTCTTGGGTCTAAAGAACCAGCTTTTGGACAGAAAACACTACCAATCAAAAGCCTTGGCTAGGAGCTGAGAGTACCAGAACCTGAATCTCAGTCTGTTATTGCTGATGAGGATCTGATTGCACAGTACTCCAAAAATCTAAGAAACATACTAGTTTGGAATCACGTGTCCTACCCAGAGCACCTGGGCTCTCAAAGCACAGGGCAACAGAGCTGGCAACCAACAAACCGACCTGATTGAAGAAGAGAACACCATCCAAGAGGAAAGTTTCATTGTAGGACTGAAGTGATACCCTACCACAGAGACCAGCTGAGAGACAACCTTAGTAGATAGGCTAGGAGAGGGTTATAAATAAATATCACCTGGGATCCCCCGGGAGGCCCAAGATCACACCATGGGCCCTATAATCTGTTGTGGGAAGCTATGTTCAATGGGAGTAACAGAGGGGGTGGTACTGAAAAAGAAAGGCATTTATTCTTTTTTTTTGGTGCCAGGGATTGAACTCGCAACCTTGCGCTTGCGAGGCAGACGGTGGAACCACTGAGCTAAATCCCCAGGAAAGGCATTTATTCTACTGGTATGTTTGAGCTGTGGTACTGCTGCCTACATCCAGCATAAATTAGTGGTCTGAATTACTATAGGTCAATATACAGGTGGCATAATTGTCTACTAAAATTATAGTCTTTGGGGATTTAGCTTAGTGGTGCTGTGCCTACCTTGCAAGCGCAAGGTTCTGAGCTCGATCCCTGGTAGCCCCCCCAAAAAAAAATTATGGCTGAGAGCTATTCATGAATGGTTACTAGGGTTTGTTAATATCCAGCTAACATTTAATGCCATTGTTGTCACTGAATTTACTACTATAGCAAAGGTAACATAGTACTCACTGGCAACTTGTTTTCTCTCTATGCGAGTATCTGGATTGCCTAGGGATTATAAACCATACTATGGCTTCATCCAAAAGAATGGAGCATAGAGCCAGAGAATTTTCAAAAGTCAGCATAGGAAAACAACCAAAAGAAAACAAATAAACAAACTAGAAACATGAAAAGACAAAGGAGCAAAATGCTTCCAACTCCACCAAAACCAGTTCAGAGGGCATTGAGGAGAAAGAAATCATAAGCTACACAAATGATATGTCTGAAAGGTATAATCGAGGTAAAACAGTTCAAGAAGGTGCATAGTGAATCTAAAGAAGATATAACTAATCAGGTGATGATCCTAATGAAACAAATGATCAGTGAGTTTAGTCTAGAAAAGATACTAATAAATAAATAGAGTTAAAGAAAGGGATGCAAAACATGAATACCCAGCACAGAAAAGAACTGAAGTCTATAAGAAAGGTCCAAACAGAAATCTAATCTTACAAAATTTAATTAGAAATGAAAAATGTGAAATCACAATGGGCACTGCTGAAATCCAGAAACTATTAGTCAAATTTGACACAAACTTCAGGGAAGATCTAACACCAATATTCCTCAAACATTTTAAGGAAGTCAAGAGAGAAGGAATACTTTCAAAATCATTCTCAGAAGTTAACATTACTCTGATTGCAAAACCATCAAGGATTCAACCCCCCCAAAAGACAATTATAGGCCAATTTCACTAATGAATATAGACACAAAAATCCTTAAGGTATTCACAAACAGAATGCAACAAGCCATCAAAAAGAACATACACCATAACCAAGTATGCTTCATCTCAGGTATGCAAAGATGGGTCAACATACTCAAATCAATAAATGTAATTCATCACATAAACAGAGTCAAGGACAAAAATCACACAATCTTCTCAATAGATGCAGAAAAAGCCTTTGACAAAAATCCAACATCCATTCATGATAAAAACCAGGAAGAAAATATGTATAGATCTTTAACTCAAAGTGATATAATCCATTTGTTACCAACCTACTGCAAATACCATGTTTAATGAGAAAACTGAAAGTTTTCTCTAAATTCAGAAACAAAATAAGGATGTCCGTTACCACCATGCCTGTTCAATATAACCCTTGAAACATTAGCCAGAGCAATTAAGCAAGAAAAAGAAATAAAAGAGATGTATATAGGACAAATTCAAAATATCATTATTTGAAGATGACATGGTTCTTTACTTACAAGCGCCAAAAAACTACATCAAAAGACTCCTAGGATCGATAACCAAATTCAAGATACAAAGTAAACACAGATACACTAATAGCATTCCTATACACTAATAATGAACTCACTGAAAATGCAATTAAGAAAACCATACCATTCACAATAGCATCAAAAAATTCAATACTTAGGTATTAAGCTAACTAAGGAAGTGAAATATTCTGCAATGAAAACTACAGTACTTTGAGAAAGGAGATCTAAAAGGACATCAGAAAATGGAAAGATATCCCCTGTTCCTGGATAGGCAGAGCCAACATGGCTATACTTCCAAAACTGATATACTGATTTAATTCAATCCCAATCAAAAGACCAATGTCATTCCTCACAAAGCTAGAGAAAGCAGTCCTAAAATTTATATGGAATCAGAAGAGACCCAGAATAGCAAAAGCACTCCTGGGTACCAAAAGCAAAGCAGGTGAAATCACAATGTCAGACTTTAAGTTATAAAGCTACAGTGATTAAAACAACATGGCACTGAAACAAAAACAGGCATGTGGATCAACAGAATTGAATAAAAGAAGCAAATATAATCCCGGGCACTAACATCCATTGTAGCTTTGACAAAAGAGCCAAAAACATACACTGGAGGAAAGATAGCCCCTTTAATAAATAGTACTGGGAAAAATTGGACTTTTACATGCAGAAGATTGAATCTAGACCCATATAATTTGTCGTGTACTGACTTAAAATAAAAATGGATCAAAGATCTAAATATTAAAACAGAAATTATTAATTTGCTGGAAGATAAAATAGGCACAACTCTTGAATACATAAATATAGGCAAGGTATTTCTGAGCAGAACCCCAATGGCACAGGAAATAATATCTAGAATCCACAAATGGGATCATTTCAAACTAAAAAGCTTGTTCACAACAATGGAAGTGACCAACAGAGTAAAGAGATAATCTGCAGAATGGGAAAAACATTTCGTTAACTATAAAGGAATGACATCAAGAATATACAAAGAATTCAAAATAATTAGCCTCCACAAAATAAAAGACTCAATTAAAAACTGGGCAACTGGGCCAGGGATTTAGCTTAGTGGTTCTGCCGCAACTGGGCAACTGAAATGAAAAGACACTTCTCTGAAGAAGAATTATAAATACGTGAAAAAAATGCTCACCATTGCTGGCCATCAGATATGCAAATCAAAATTACACTGAGATACCATCTTACTGAAGAAAGAATGGCTGTCATTGAAAAATCAAAAAATAACAAATGCTGAGAAGGTGGTATAGAAAAAGAAATTCTTTTAGATTTTTTGTGGGAATATAAACTAGTAAAACCACTAGAGAATCAGTATGATTTCTCAAAAAATTAAATATAGAAATTCAATTTGACCTAGCTATTCCTCTTCCAAGTATTTCCAAAAATAAAAGAAAGAAAATCAGCATATTATGGGTATACATGCATACCCATATTTATAGCAGCACAATTTATAATAGCTAGATCTTGGAAACAACGTATTTTCCAACAACAGATGAATGGATAAGGAAAATGTGGTATGTATGCACAATGGAGTACTACACTGCCATAAAGAAAGATAAATTTGAAGCATTGGTAGGTAAATGGATACAACTTGAAAGCATAATGTTAAGTAAAATAAGTCAGACACACAAGCTCAAATATTACATAGTTTCTTCTGTATGAGAAACACACATACAATAGTGCCTCAGTTCACAAATTTAATTCTTCCCATGATTCTGGTCACAAACCAAATTGGACAAAATTGAATCAAATTTCTCCACAAGATCAAAATTAAACCTAATAATTGAATTTGATTCAGTTCTCATCCAATTCAGAATTGTGGAAAGAATTAAATTCATGAACTGAGGCACCACTATACAGATATAGGTGATATAAATAGATATAGATTCATATATAGATATAGACAGATGTGGAGAGAGAGAACAAAATAGGGATAAATAGAAAATAGATCAAAGTTCAAACAGTTGCTCAAATTACATATTCCATCGTTTCAAAAATATAATTAACATATATAGTAATTAGTTTCATTTATACTACTAGTTTACTTCATTGAAAAGAAAGTTTTGTGTTATTAACTTTCTTTTTTGTAAGAATCTTTTTAGCTTATGTCTTTTACTCCAAGTGTCTTAATTACTTTTCTCATTGCTGGGACAAAATACCCTTTATTCAAAGTTAAAGGAGGAAAGGTTTATTCTGGCTCACAGTTTGTAGAGGTTTCAGTTCATAGTTGGCTGGTTCCAAAGCAGGGGGGCATCACAGAAGAGAAATAGTTCATAGCAGGCAGAAGACAGCAAGGCAGAAAGCAGCAAAGTAGTAAAGCAACAAGTGACAGCAGCTACCCTCTGTCCATTATATCCTATCCTTAGAATGGGTAGCACTCAAGGCCACGATGGGGCATCCTTAATCCTAGCATCACACCATGAATCAACCCCAGCATCACATCTTTGACCCAGAATCACACAGCCTACATCCAGCCACCTCCAAAAAGCCCTACCTATGACAGCACGAGGCTTTGGGGGAACATCCACATACAAACCATAACACCAAGTAACTACTTTGAAGATAATAGTACACAGTATTTTAACTATTGTTATTCCCTTATCAAATTTTTATGAGATTGTTTTATTTTTTCATATAATAAAACAGTAAAAAAAGAAATAAAGATGCTAGCCTTAGCTTACACAGCTAGAAGAGAACTTGCGTGTTATTGTTGCAGAACCATGCAGCCTCCTGCGGTGTGAAAGATTTGTGGAAGGTCTCTATCCTGACTCATCATTGATTTAACTCTCACTCAATTCCAGTTATTAAAAATATGAATACTTCATATTGACTTATTATGTAACAAATACAATATATTCTCAATCATTTAAATGTGCAAATCTAGATAGCTATTAAATGTGACAGTACTTCAATTGAACAGAGGTTCCCCAATGTGAAGAAACGTATGGTATTTGAAAGCTACCCTCAGAACTTTCTCTGAAGTACAAATACGTGTGTTGCTTTTCAAAAGTAAAATTTTATCAATTTTATAGATAATATCGCCAGTTAAACAGCAGTTGCTTCAGGTAAAGTTCAGGCAATTAGGGGGTGTGGTGAAGAAATAACCGTGTATAAACGCTGGTGTGGCTAGGTAATTGCTATAATACACCCTCCTGCTTCCTTAATTCAAGGATCTTGAGAGGGCAAACTTGACTGTGTTTATTACCCACAGCCCTTCCAGCTGTCAGTGAGCCTCCTGGGGCCTTTCCAGAACACCTGCCACTTTGGCATCAGTGCTGTAGCACTAGACACTGGTTTTTCTATTAGGAAAGAAACTGAGATGGCACAGTGGATATGGGATCTATCAAAGTTAAGTGGGCTGTTAACTCTATCAAAACAATAAATGAGAAGTGATTCAGGAAAACAGAATGGGTAGTGTACCTCATTCCACAGAAAGGAAAACCTATTATTCTCAAAGCAGACTAATAACTAGCAAATGGTAGGTAATCTATAAATATTTGTTGAATTAATATTTACTGAATAAACTACTTGGCCTTTGGTCATTTCAAGTTTCTAGAACCAATAATGATTTTAATAATTAAACTAGCTTGAGAAATGAACAAGCTAAAGTTGTTAGAACTATCTTTTTGGAACAATTATTTTTCTGTTTTTTGGTATACCAACAAACACAGGGAATTAAGTCTATTATTCATGTAAGAAATTCAAAGCAAATTGTCTCCTTAATAATAATTTGCCAGCTTAGTATCCAGTAATGGTTGTGCTCTTTAATTTTTTCTCATTCCTTATATTGCCATTATTATTAGTAGGAGATGATGACTATGCACAATATTAACAAAACAACACTAACTGGTAAAATCAATACAAAATGGGACAAATTGAAATCACATTTATATATAAAATGTCACTTTAATAAGTAGACAGTCGATACAGGAAGAATAGTACTGAGAATAGTGTAGGATTCATGGACTGGTGAAAATTATCTCATTCAGTAGTTTTAAAATATATATGTGTAACCCATGTCCCATACCCACTGGCAGTAACAGCCCCTTGCTGCTATCATTGGTGGCACCAGCAGGCCTGGTGTCTCCTAACCTCCACTTGGAGGAAGAAGGTAACTCATGGTCACTGTCTTTAGATCTGCTATTCAACATGGTGAGCTATCTAGACCCTGTGACTCCCCACCCTTCACCCAATAGCAGAGAAGATCCAGCCCAGGCCTCTTTTGTCTCTGTGCTCACTGGCAGAAAACAATCAAATTCAGTTTCTCCCTGCTCACCACCTAGCTGTAGAACAAGGTCTAGGAACAGCAACACAAGATAATCCAGAAATCACAGTTCCAGGCAGGCTTGGTCTTGCGCTTAGTAGTTAAAGGCATCCCGGGCAATGCTTCTCTCTCCTGGTGGCATTGCCTGGTAGCACTGGGTAGCTAGAGGATGAACCAGGAGTATTGGTCTCCATATTTGAGACCAAATATGAGGAGGAATCATATGTATTAGGTATATTTGAAATAGTTTTTAAAGCAACACTGAGAAAATTACTTTTTTGGAAACAGATGAAAAATAGAATACCTCAGCAAAGTAAATATTTATTAACATGGAAATTATAAAAGTACAATAAGGACAACACAATAATATATAACTATAATAAGGACAAGAAAACACAGTGGGTAAGTTCAAAGGTAGAATGAAAATGAGAATAGAAAAATATCAGTGAACTTCCGGACAAGTCTATGATAAAACACATTCAAGTCATGCAAAAACACATTATAACTAAACTTCTGAAAACTAAGCAAAGAGAAAAGTCATAAAAGGAACCAGAGATAAGCAATGCATTACATAGAGGGGACCCTCAATTCAAAGGGTAGTGAATTTTCATCAGAAGCCAGAGAACCCAAAAGAAATGCCATAACATTTTTGTGCTGAAAAAATGAAAAAGCATTGAAACTCTAAATTTTATATCTGGTAAAACTATTTTTTTCAGAAGTAAAGATATTCTCAGAAAAAGAAGAATCATTTTCCCCTTACAGTCTACCCTTAAATAATAGCTAAAGGAAGCTTGTGAGCTACAAAGAAAATGATGATAGAAGTATCATGATGATTAACAGTTCAAAAAGGAAAGGACAAATGACTGGGTAAAATTGAGGCTAAATAAGATAGACCATCCTTCTCCTCATGAGTCCCTAAATAATTTTAACACCATTATTGATATAGGAGGTGGGGGGTGGCAAAGCTGGCTGGGGAAATATGCAGGACCTGTCAACTACAGGATTCCAGGACAGTGTCAAATAATTCCCAGGACCTCAGATGTGGAACTTCTGGAGAGCTCCCATGATATGTGGGCGGCATAAAAGAGACCAGATCCCTCGAGGAGCCCTTAGATGCTAAGTGCACTTTTATTTTTACTTTTATCCTTTCCTCTCTTAGTTTGGCCCAAGATCACTCTACAGAGATAGTTCTTGCCTTCCTCCTTCACCTCTCACTTTTCAAATAAACTTTGGGCATCATTTTTGGCTCATCTCATCCAATTCTTTGTTTGAGGCAAGAAAGACCTGGAATATTTTTAATGGATGAGCCATTTCTAAAGGAACTACTGGACAAAATTATAACACTGCTGTGGTACTCTGTGTATTGTAGGAATATTTGAAATAATGATATTTTTAAAGTACAGATAATAAAAGGGGTAAATAAAAGTCAGCTTTTAGTACTTTACTAGAGGTGGTGAAATGTTGACACTAGGACATCTGTGATAAGCTATGTATGAATATTTGACACAACAACCACCAAGAAAATTATTCAAAATAATAATTTCAAAAACATGAATAAAATGAGAAAAAAATCTTAAAAATTGAGTATTTAATGCATAGAAAATCAAGAACTTGAGGGAGACAGAGGAACACAAGCCAGAGGAAACAAAAACAAATGATAAAAGGGGAAATTTAAGTCCCACTATGTCAATAATTATTTTAAATATAAATTGACTGAATTGCTACAAGGCAGAAAATGGCAGATTAGAAAAAATATTACTTAACAATGCAATATTTACAAAACTCACTTCAGATATAAAGATAGGTAGGTTAAAACTAAAATAATGAAAATATTCCATAACAACATTAATAAAAACTGAAATAGAGTCTATATTAAAATCAAACAAAGTAGTTCTTGGAGCAATGAAAATTACTAAGGAAAAAGAATAAAAAGAATAACGATAAAAAGAATAATAATAAGTGATAATAAGAATAATAAGTGATTTAAAGAATAATGATAAAATAAGTATCAGTTTTAATAAGTGATAAAAAGAATAATGCAAAAGAAAACATAACACTAAACAACAGAGCTGGTCCTTGGCTCACTCATCAATACAGGTGCCATCTTGGGTCATAAATCAAATGTCAACCACTATAAAATAACTGACATCATAAAGAATACATTTTCACTCACATGTGGAATCTAAAACAGAGTATTTCATAAAATTAGATGTTAAAATGGTAGTTACAGAAGCCTTGACTGTTAGGATTGGAAGTGTTCAAAAAGTGTGTAATCAGTGTTAGATATGAGGAATATTTTTAAATGTCTAGCATGGCAAACAGATAAGTGAGTGCCTGGGACCAAGGGACAGGGTGGAGAAGACAAGGAAACGGGCAGAGGGAAAAGGGGGAATGACTATGAATGGTTATGGAGTGTTTTTTCCTGGATGATGAAACTGTTCTAATCCTTACTATAGTAAAGGTTGCACAGCTTTGTGAGTGCATGAAGTGTATTGTACACTTTAAATGGGTGAATTGTATGATTTGTGAGCTTTATCTCAATCTGTTTAAAAAATAAAAGCAAAGTTTTGGAATACAGCTAAATCAATGCCGAGAGGGAAATTTATAGCATCAATTTTTACACTAGCAAAGAAGAAAACTAATCCAACAACTGAAGAATCTAGACAATTTTCTAGAGAAAATGTATATTTAAAAGTGACTTGAAGCATATTAACAAAGAGTAAGCAACAAAGATTTAAGGCTGGTAAATTTTTCAACTAATCGAAAGTTTCAAAGACTAGTGAAAAACAAAACTAAAAATGTGTCTACATTGAAATTCAGATATCATGCTTATCCAGCTGGCTTCACAGTATCTTTATTTTAAAATGTCTTATAGGGAGCTGGGGATTTAGCTCAGTGGTGCCGCTGCCTGCCTCACAAGCTCAAGGTCCTGAGTTTGATCCCTGGTACCAAAAAATATGTCTTATAGGTACTTTAAAGATAATTTTAAAATACAGATAGTATAGAAATCACTTTCAGTTCTAACTCTTAATAAAATTTCACTTGAAAATTAATTCTTATGGTATTTCAATGTGTGTATTTTTATCCATGTATTGATTAAAATAGCTATAGCCTTGGAAATTATATACTATTTATCGTATTTTATTTTATTTTATTTTACTTTTCCCCTAAAATATGAACAGTTTTCCATTATATTAAACATCTTTATGTTATGTATATTTATGATACAATGTTTTTCCTACCAAAGACTCTTTAATATTTAACCATTTTCCTGTTATGTACGTTTCAGTTGTTTCTATCATACTGTCCTAAAAGTCATTATGGATACAGCTTAAATCAGGAAAAGATTAATTTTTAAAAAATAAATTCCTATATATAAAAGGTTACTTTTTAACTCAACAAATGATCTGACAGTTCTATAATGAAAAAAATCTTATTTTATCATATCTTCTATCTTGAGTTTAATAGTTAACTCTTATGACAGTAACAAGTTTTTATTTTGTCCTAGAGTATAGATACCAAATAACTATTTTTTAGTATAATCTGCAGTTAAGATAAAAATAAAAAATGTGATCATTTTTAAAGTTATAAAATTAACCAATTTTCACAATACATGACCAACCTATTGCCTACATTGGCCACCAGAGATTTCAAGAAATTTAAAATATAAACTAAATAAATCAGTAGTAACATCTTCAGGTTTGCCTCCTTTAAACATGGTGGAAAAAAGCAGAGGGTAATAAGAACACATTATTTGATGGTTCTAATATATGCAAAATCTCCCTAATATCAGGAATTTTTTATTTTCATAATTAAAGTGGATATTTAAAGGTATTAAATGAGGATGATTTTAACTTGGAGTCTTAATATAATTTTTGAAAAAGTGTATTTCCCCCTAAATAATAGGGAAAATTATCCTAATAATTTCTATACTGTGAACATTTCTTACAATGGTCTATTGCCATTCTTTTTAAAAATGCATTTTCCACCAGCACTTGGGAGGCTGAGGCAGAAGACCTCAGCTACACATGAAGTTCAAAGCCAGCCTGAACTGCATAGTGAGACCTGTCTCAATCAATCAATCAACCAGAAAATATGCATTTTTAATATGTAGTTAATAAAAAGAAAGCTTCTCTGTTAGAAATATTACCTCCTTCTAGAATTTTTTAAAAGCAATCTTATCTCTACATGTTCCAACATTAAGAAAGGTTGACTATGTAATAGTAAAACTGAAAAAAAATTAAGATTGTGATGTATCATTTAAAAAAAATTAGTAATAAACAACTAAAATGAAGCACAGTATTGTAGGCCTAAATAGGTGTAATTAAAACCCATTGTGACAAGTAAAATATATGAATACAATTTCTGCATAATCAAGAGACTTTAAGACACAGCTAGGAAGAATTTAAAAGCATTCAAATATATATTATGTATATAAAATATATGATATTACATGTATAATTTTGGTTACACTTTCCTGTTGAGTGTTTAAGATCAAATCAAAGTGAGACCTGTATTAATCAACAAATGGGTTAGGATTTCCTGTATGAAGGACCATTATCTTACTGGGTCTGGATCATCCTCTCCCATCCACTAGTGGAGACTAAAACTATAGGTTATCAAATTCTACAGATTGCTGCCACCCAAAACACATAAAACATTCCCATTTCCTAACTATAGTTTGTCTCATTTCTCTGAACACCCACACTCTGCTCTCGATGCATCTTATATCTCTAATAAACCCTTCTCTTGACTCAAAAATTAAAAAACCATTCAACTAGATAGTATTTTAACATAAGTAAGAAAATTGCACAAATCCATATAGCCTGTACCTCAAATCCACCTCAAATCCACAAACACTTCTTGTCTATTAGACACCAACACACATATTATTAATATATTTTATATATTATTAATATATTTTATTATATATTATTATACATTATATTATAATATTATATATTATTAAATTATAGTCTTATATATTAAATATTCTCTATATATCTAGATATCTAGAGTTTGTAATTGTTAAATGTGCAAGAGTTAGTTCAAAATTGTAAGGAACAGTGAAAAGGGACGTTACTAGAACCTCTGGAGTAAGTCCTAGTCTCCTGTGAGCCACAACAGCACAAGGCAAATTAACTTATTAGACAAAAGAGAAAAAATGAGACTTAGAGAAAAAGCTGTGCTTTAGGCTTGATCAGTGCTGCTCTGGGCAGCAAAGACAAAAGCCCCTGAACTTGCCACACCTTTATTCAGTACCTAAGAAGAAACAAATGTAGCAGATGACTCAGGGGACAGTGGTGGAAATTTTAAAACAATGAGGAACTATGCAGATGAAAATTTTGTTCCTCCCAGGATGTTTTCAGCTGTTCAGCTGGTGTAATCTTGTCTTGGAACATCACAACATCACCAGACCATTGAGGTTTTAGCTGTGACCAGAGGCCAAAATGGAGTCATGTCTTGACATGCCATAGCTGGCCTGTAGGCAGAAGAACTAGGCTTAATCATAATTTTAATTGTGAAATGATTTTCCCCCAAAATTATGTAGAATTGCTCCCAGCATATCTCCCTTTCTTTTTGTTTTATGTGAGCGTGCTTTTAGGGAAAAGTGAGCACACCCAACAATGGCTTGTCCCTATATATTGTTAGGACCTATAGTGTGTTTAACTGGCTTAGCTGTCTGTAATAAGCTCTTTTTCAAAGGACTATTCCCCAACTGTGGTTGGGGGAGAAGGGGCACAAGTTTTATCCAACTGCTTCGAGCTGGGAAGTGTTGATATAGGAAAGACTGCAGTCAGGGGCCCCTTCTAGGGAGCTAATTTAATGGGCCTTAACAAACCACATTATAAATTAGCAATAAAAACCCTTTTTGTAAAGTATATCTGGTGGATATTGGTACAAAATGTCTAGCATATTTGTTGTTGATATTATCTGTATGATCGCTTGGAGTTTGGCAGTCTATAGGCAAGAATAAACAAAAGAAAATTTTTTAAAGAGACTACCACATGCACAGTCAAGGTA
>NW_004624730.1:30551583-30568955 GCF_000247695.1 Heterocephalus glaber
AAGGGAGGGTGGGGGAATGGGGAAAAAATAAGAACCAAGATACATCAGGTAAAGGTACAAGATCCCAATGATGAATCTAACTGTATTTTATACCTTAAATGTACCAATAAACTTAATGAAAAAAATGAAATCGTATAATTAATTCTGATGTAAGTAAAAGGGTGGTAGTGCACCTATGGGTGGTGTGGACTTGGATTTACTATGTGGTAAGTGTGTGTTTGGTGGGTCATTAAGTATTATCTTGTAGGTTAAGGCTAACTAAAACGGTAGATATATAGGCTTGAATCTTTCTATAAAATTATTTAAGGTGATTGCGAGTGTCTCTATGAAGAAATGATGGCAAATGGCATTTCCAAAGGCAGTTTAAAAATTGACCTTCTGGAAGACAACTCTTTATGGTTACTTGAGTATGACATCTTTTTGATGAAGAGAATGAGAAGAAAAAAAGTAGCTTTTCCCAATGAAGCTAGAAATTAGTAACAGTAGAGAGAAAAGACTTTCAAAGCCTAATTTTAAATTCCTTTCTGAGATTCACGTGAGCACTTTACCTCTAGAACAATGTCTCCAGAAACAGAATCTATAAATAATGACATTTAAAGATCAATTACTATTACCTGGGGATTTTGGTCTACTCTTATTTCACAGTTTAACTGCCAAAAGAAAATCATATATGGTATGTTTTGACTTGGCTCTAAGCTTTCTCAAAGATTTTCTTTCTTTTTCAGCTGCAGCTCTGAAACTTACCTGCTACGTTTTTGGCCCAAAGGCAATTCTTCATTAAGTCTTCAGTGTGCAGTGACCCTCTCTGGATTCTAGTCTGCCTCCTATTTCAAACTTTGCCACAGTAAGAGAGTTCAGATAGCAAAGCCACAAAGTGTTAATATGAGATAACCTGGGAGCTTCAGAGAGAGGAAAAGTAAGAAACTTCTTGATTAGAGATTGGAACAGGCAATCATGTAGAGAACATTTGGTTGTGAAGAACCAACAGGCAGAGACTTTTCAGCCATTATGACAAGCTGCTTTCTTCACAGTTGCTAAGACAACTTCTTGGCTAAAAGATTTGAAAGGCCTTTGCTGCTAGATAGACCACTAGGTAATCTGCTTCATTGCTTATTCATTTATTTTTCCACTCATTCATGTCCTCCATAACTTATTCAATCAGCTCTTTAAGAATGATTTTATTTTGAACAGTATAAAAAAGTGTTTCCAATAATTTAATGAATGTTCAAATTTCCTGGAAATCTTACAGAAAAGTGGCTTCTAATTCACATACTGTAATTTAACCAAGCTCTCAATTGATGATGACGCCACTTCTGCACGGTATGAGAAATGGAACTAATTTCATTTCTCTTTTTCCTAAATTAGTGGTTCTCAAGCTTGTTAGAAAAATGCAAATTCTTTGACTCAGGCCAAACTTACTGAATCTTAGAGTGAGATCCAGTATCTCATATGTTATCAAGACCTCCCATAGAGGTGATGCATATTCACATTTCAGAACCAGGAAGTGTAGACTCACTTGGAGAGTTTGGAGGTTAAATTGTGTTCTGAAAAAAAGATGTGTTAAAGTGCTAAACTTAAAGATACCTGTGAACATGCTATTGTTTGGAAGTAGAAACTGCAGATATAATCAAGCTAAGATGAGTTCATACTGAATAAAGGTGGCTCCTATATCCAATGACTGTTGTCTTTGCAAGGACAATGGGATTTTGATAGACACAGATGTCTTGAGATATGAAGAAGTTCATGTGACAAAGGAGGCATAAACTGGAGTGATGGTGGTCTAAATGAGGGAATGCTAAGGATTGCTAGCCACCACCAGGAGTTGAGAAGAAGCATGAGTCTTCCCCACAGACTCTTGAGTGAATAGAAACCTACCAAAACCATTAATTTAGATGTTTAACCTTCAAAATTGTGACACAATACATTTCAGTTATTTTTAAAGAAATAAATTTGAGGTAGTTTGTCATGGCAGCCCAGGAAACTAATATAGACCTTTGCAAAACTAAACTAAACAAAAACAAAACAAAACACCATGGTGCTTACTCAATCAGATCAGAATTCCTGAGGATAGTGTCCCTATGTGTGATTTAGAAATCTCCCTCAGGGAATTTCAACATTTAGTCAAAATATACAACTCTACACATTTTTAGACATGGTTAGACTGTTTATAGTCTATTTTGCAATAAATCAAAGTGCCAGAAGCAGTTGAATATCATTATAATTACGTCTATGTTTTGTATAAAAATCAGTTACTTAGGAATTATATTATGACAGTATTTCTCAGACTTTTCTTAGGGTTGGAGTCACCTGCAGTTAATGTTTAGTAGAAATGCAGAATCCTGGGACCACCCTAGCCCTAGTGAGTCAAAGACAGCATTTAAACAATTTCCTTGGGTAATTTAAGTGTACATTAAAGTTGAAAAGTATTGTCCTTGGCTGAGGATTTAGCTCAGTGGTTCTGCTGCCTGCCTCGAAAACGCAAGGACCTGAGTTCAATCCCTGGAACCAAAAAAAAAATACTGTCCTTACAGCAGTAAGATACCCATGAGAAGATTTGAGTGTGATAAAGTTATGTGTGAAAATGCTTAGCTTAATGGGGATATTTAGAATGAATTGGAAGGTTTACAGAGCTTTCCCCCCAAAAAATAAAATTCTGCAGTGATGGAAATGGTCTGTAACTGGGCTGTTTAACATAGTAGTCACCAGAAGCAAATGGCTAAGGAGCACTTAAGAAGTGTCTACTGTGAGAGACTGAATTTTTAAAAAACTGAATTTTAACTCTTTAAGTTGGCATGTAAGCAGTCACATGTGGCTCTTGTTTACGGATTGGACACCACAGGCTGAAAGGCTAGATGTGAAGGTGAATTAGGCAGCATCTGTGGGGCGGAGAGTGAGCTGACTGCACCCGTGGGGATGATATTATTAGATGGTATAAAAAAACAGCATTTGCACATGGTCCAGAAAAAAAACCAGGCAATTCAATTATTTTCTTGAATGAAGAAATGAAATAATGAGTTAATGATTGACTATTTTTGCCTTCCATCAACTTTTAATTATAAACAATCTGATCATCCTATTTAGTGTTTACCTAGTGTATATGCTCACATCTAGTGTCTCTTTCATTGCCATTTTTCTATTTGCATTGTTTGACTCATCTTCACTTAACAGGGATCCATCAAAACAATAAATACAATTCCCACAGGATCTAATAGGTGAAGAAAAGATACACCGTTATTCGGCTACAGCTTTTATTTGGGTATGTGCAATTGATTTCGAGAGTGTGTTGCTCTCCAGATTCATTCCCTTTCTCCCTAGCTGGGCCTGGTGGTTTATGGCTTAATCCCAGCACTCTGGAAGACAGAGGTAGGAGCATCACAAGTTTGAGCTCAGCTTGCACAAGTTAGCAATTTAGTGAGACCTGAGACCTTGTCTCAAAGTACAACTTAGAAAGAGCTGGGGATGGTGGCAGGAAGGGACGGAGACTCTGATCTGTGCACAGGAAGAAAGCAGTGATATTGAGGCAAGAACAGTGATGAAAACCAGATTTGGGAGGTAATCAGAAAGAAAAACTCACAGGACCAAAATCCAGCACCAGGGTATTTTAGAAAGGGAAGCCAACTGCTCCTGGCTTGAGGCATCTTTTACCAGATACAACATAGGCACCATTTTGGGAGAGGCTCAGGCTCTTGAGGGAGGAAGCTAGATTTCTGCAGCTGCCTGGCAAATGCACTAGGCTCCTAATCACTCTTCCCTCCACTGGAAAGAGAAAGACAGCCAATGAGATACCCACAAGCAGGACATCAGAAAAACTGAAATCTGGAGAACAGTGTACTTAAGTGTATGTAAATTTACTTGTAACCTTGGGAATTCGAAAATAATTGGGCCCCTCTGATTAGGAACTCAAATCTGAGAAAACCAGAGGTGGGGAGGTTGTACAAGTAAGCAGTGTCTGGGAGTGGTGGGACTCTGGGGAAAGAGGCTAGACTGACTCAGAGATAATTACTCCCCCATTCCTTCCCCATATACCTGGAATATTGTGTTTATGGGACATCTTGCACTCTGCCCACACCTGCTGGCAGGTGCCCACAGGAGAACCCCACCACACCCCGACAGGGAATGCTAAATCAAGGAGGTCTGAGACTTTATTAATACACAAGGTGGGGTGACACTTTGGGGAGAGGAACTGGAAAACAACAGAGGGCATCTGGGGACATGCTATGTGGAAGAGTTCTGGAAGGAACATACAGAGGTGACCACAGAATTTCTCCTGCAGGGAAAGAAGAGGTGAGCAAGAGAGATCTGGTGAAAGTCCATGGAGAATCAGGTGCCGGGCCAATTACACCACTGCTCCCTCCCCTCCTGCAGTTAACTGAGGTGGTTGGATCTTGGGAAAGAGATAGGTATCCAAGCCCAGAGCACTAGCAGGACAAGGGCCCAGAGAGTGATCCAGATCCACCAGTCTTCTTGCTCATAGGCAGGCAATTAAGCAAATCACAGCAAGGGTGGAACTAGCTTGGAGACCTGTAATTGAACTACGACGGAAATACAAATGAGACTGTGAGGACACTTTGACTTTGTGCTTTTGCAATTGGCTGAGATTTTGTTCTTGTTAGTATTTCTTTTTCAATTTTTTCACTTTCCTTTCTTTTTCTCTTTTCTTCTGGTTCTCTTCTTTGCTTTTCTCTTCTGCTTTCTTATCCTTTTATCTTCTCTCTCTTCTTCTCTTTCTTTTATCTTGCATACAGAGTAGGTGTCTATCTACAAATGAGAGCATAAGAAGTTATTAGTGCTTAAATATAAATAGTACCTCTCATGGGCATGTCAGAGTAACCCTCACTGAAATTGTGCATAAATGATCCAAACATAAATTATCTACCAAAAATTTAGCAGGTTCCAACAATTTCACAGCTTCCTTCAATCTCTAACTACATTTCCTTACCTTTGCATGCCTCCTTCTGCTCACACAAATATTCTCTCAAATCACCACACCTCAGCTAATGTTTTACTCAAGCTATAAAAATGAATCCAACAGGTTCTTATCTCCTGTCTGTTTTCGACCTATTGATTTTCTCTTTTCTCCTTCTTTTCTGACTTACCCTTTTCCATTTCCTCTTTCTATTTCTTTTCCTCCTCCCTCCACTTCTGAGTCTAACTCTTAGCACCAGTATAGTCCAATCTGAAGAGGCATTGATAAAAGTATGCAATTGTTAGTATAAGTATTAATATACATGACTGATTTATGGTTGGATCTGCTGACTGTGTTATAACCAGTAGAGATTATCTCCTTGGAAAACAGTGAACAGGCCCTATCCTTCTGGGCTGAGTAAGTAGAAGAGGTAGGTAAATACCAAAAAGCAAACAATGTCAAGATGACATCACTGGAATGCAGATGCTAACTAAAAAGATCTCCATACAAGCTAGCAACAAAGTCTTTCCCTTTAATTGATCCCCAACACACAAAAGAACAGAAATGTAAAAAAACAAGGCAAGAAAGTGCTTCCCAAAACTCATATCTCCCCTAAACCAAATTCATGGGGCACCAGTGTGGAAGAAATTTTAAAAAACATAAAAATTAAATGAAATGATAAAAGAAAAAAAAACAAAGAAACTCAACAAGCTCAAGCTCAAAGAAAATGTAACTAAATAGAGAATATAATTAACAAATTGGACAGTAAGCTTAGAGAAGATACTAATAAAAATCTAGTGGAGTTAATTAAAATGGTTCAAAACATGAATGACCCATTTACTTAAGCAGTATGGAACATAAAAAGATGTGTAATAGAAATACAGGAGATTAAAAACTTACATGGAAACTACGGGCAGCAGAAGTGAACACTGAGAGAACAGTCTCAGAACTAGAAGATAAGACTGATGCTTATGATTATTTCCTCTGATACACCTAATAAAAAACAAGAAAGCAAGGGAATTGAATCTAACAGCTAAGAGATGACACAAAGAAGACTAATCTATGATTAATTGGAATTAAAGAGAAGTCAGAAAATGGCACAAATAGCATAAAAATATGCTTACAGAAATGATAGCAGAACCCTTTCCATGTATAGGTAAAGAATTCAACATACAGGTAAGCAAGGAATATAGAATCCCAAATAATTACAATCAGAAAAGAACTTCGCTGGGCCAGGGATTTAGCTCAGTGGTGCCACCACCTGCCTCGAAAGCGTAAGGTCCTGAGTTTGATCCCCGGTACCAAAAAAAAAAAAGGAAAAAGAAAAGAACTTTTCCATGAAACATGACAATCAAAATTCAGAAGTCCAGCACAAAGACAGAATCTTTAAAAAGCTGTTAGAAAATATAATAGCTTCTAATGGCAAAACCATTAGAATTACAGAAGACTTCTCAACTAAAACCTTAACACATTCCCACCAGCCTTGGTGATTCAGAGAAGGCTAGCAGTGAGACTACAAATCATGGCCCCATTCTGAATGTATTAAAGGGCAGGAGAGATTGAAGCCTTTCAGGCCCTAAAAGTAAACAAATGTCAACCCAGACTAATATACCTTGCAAAAAAACCACCACTCCAAAACAATTCTCAAGGATATCCTAGACAGAGGTAATGAAGCCAATAATGCCAAAGTCTAATGAATGCAATAAAAATATCAAGCAGAGTAAGCAGTTAAACAAAAGACAAAAATGAATCAACAATAGAAAAAAATACTATGATAAAAATAAGTTTATACCTTTTAGTAATAATTCTCAAGGTAAATGGTATCAACTCCTCAATCAAAAGACACAGATTGACAAACTGGATTAAAAAAAAACCCCGTAATGATACACATTTAATCCAAAAAGATATTCAAAGGCTAAAAATTAAAGGATGGAAAACAACATTCCATGCAATGAGCCTGAATGTAAGATAAGGAATTAGGGCCTAGCAAAGCTGGCTAGGGAAGCAGGCATGACCTGTTAATTAGGAGATCCCAGACACATGCACAGAACAGTTCCAGAAGCTTTGCACATGGACTTCTTAGGAGAAGCAGGTTTTCAATAGCATGGCCTAGACCCAACACCAGCCTGAGACATGGGATCCCAGCAGTACCCCTGGACCTGTGTATAGAAGTTTTCATCAGTTTTCTCAATATTTGAGCAGCATGAAAGGAGAGATGAGCCATGAAGATCTTACAATCATGGCTTTTTCTCAAGGTAGCTAGCTCACTTTGCTTTCCCCAGGGTGTTCTTTTTATCTTGCTTTTCCCTTTTTTTACTTTACCTAAGCTTGCTCTGCAGAGCCAGTTTCTCCCTTACTCTTCGCTTTTACTTTCTCAAATACTTTGTCACTGTTTTTGCTATTTTGTTCAATTCATTGTTTGAAATGAGAAGAACCTGGAATCTAATTCCAGAGGGAGAGGTGAGCCCAGAACCTGGTAACTGTTAGTTAGCAACCCACTTTTAGAAGCAGGCTACCTGGTAACAAAAGAAAGCAGCAGTAGCTATTCTATTTTCAGACAAAGTGGACTTCACACCAAAATTGATCCGAAGAGACAAAGAAGGTCACTATGTATTGGTTAGGAAAACAGTTCAATGGGAACAGATAACAATTGTAACTATATATGCACAGAATGCTAGTGCAATCAGCTTCATAAAACAAACACTACTGGACATAAAGAATCACATAAACATCAATACAATCACAGTGGGCATAAGTAGACAGGTCAACTAGATAAAAATTAACAAAGAAATATAAAATTTGGATCATGCCTAAAAACAAGTGGATTTAATAGATATCTTCACAGTGCACTACCTTACAACATTGGAGTACAGCATTCTTCTGAGCAGCAGATAGAACTTTCTCCAAAATAGACCATGCTATCCCATAAATCTTGATTAAATAAGTACAGAAGAATAGAAAATTTCCCATGTTATTATCAGCTTATAGTATAATGAAACTAAGAATCAATGGCAAAAGAAGCCACAGAAATTTTACAAACTATGAAAATTACTCTTAATAATCATTGGATCACAAAGAATGAAAAATATCATATAAATAGAAGCAAGGACAGAAATCACATGATCATCACAAAAGATGCAGAAAAAGCCTTTAACAAAATCTAACTTCCATTCATGATAAAAAAAAGTGAAGAAAGTACAAAGAACCTTACCTCAGTCTGATAAAAGCCATTTATGACAAAACTTACCTCAATCTGATAAAAGCCATTGTAACAAATATCATATAAATGGGAAAAAGCTAAAAGCTTTCTCTCTAAAATCAGGAACAAGACAAGGATGTCCACTATCACCATTCCTATTCAGTGTCGCCCTCAAAACATTAACCAAAGCAATCAAGCAAGAGAAAGAAATAAATTGGTAATGTATAGGAAAGAAGAGGTCAAATTTTCTTTGTTTTCTGATAATGTGATCCTTTACATATAAGACTCCCCAAATTCCTCCTCTTCTAGAACTAATAAATTCAACAAGGT
This sequence comes from Heterocephalus glaber, assembly GCF_000247695.1. Next base: position 30,560,019 of record NW_004624730.1, read on the forward strand.
AGCAGGACACAAAATCTACACTTAAAATTCAAGTGTTACTATGCACAAATGATGGTGAACCTTTAAGAGACTGAGTACCCAAACTGCAACCCAAAATCCACTTATTTATGGAAAAGTACCAACAGTGCAATTAAATCTGAATACTGAGGTTTTAGTTTAGAAAAAAACAGTTGTTATCCAATGCTTGGCTGCTTGGGTGACTTGGCTGACCTAGAGGGATCTGGGTGCCCTCTGTGGCTCTTGTGCCATAGGTTCACCACCACTGGTATACACCAAGAATGAACCCATAGACAAAGAAATTAGAAATAAAATAGCATTCACAATAGCCTTAAGAAAAATTAAGCACTTAGAAATTAACACATCCAGGATGTGAAAACCCTCTATAATGAAAACTACAGTACTCTGAAAAAGGAAACGGAAAAAGACATCAGAAAATGGAACGAGGTCCCCTGTTTCTGAACAGCCAAAACTGATATTGTCAGTGGCTGTATTACCACAACTGTTATATACATTTAATGCAATTCCAATCAAAATACCAATATGTTCTCACGGAACAAGGAAAAAAACCCCTAAAATTCATATGGCACCAGAAGAAATCCAGAATAACAAATGCAGTACTAGACAAAAGAAAAAGGCGTGGTGTGTGTGTGTGTGTGTGTGTGTGTGTCACAACCTCCTATTTCCAGTTATATTACAAAGCCACAGTGATGCTCCCGCTTCAGCTTCCCAGACTGTTGGGATATAGGAGTACACCGCCACACCTCACCCTCACTCACATGTACTTCATATTCAAATTTTGCCTCTTTCAACTCTGGGACACCTAAGCTTACACTCCAGGTGCTGTTTTGTTCTTTGTGTGTGTGTGTGTGTGTGTGTGTGTGTGTGTGGACTTCTTATATTTTTCAACTTCATTATTAGTCATAGTCTATTGACTCCCCTCTTCTTAATTCCCCTCCCCTGTTTAGTAGTATGAGTAGAAATTCTCACTTGTTTTTGGCATGCCCCAGCCAGTTTAGAAGACTCAAAGAGTCAGAACAAGTAGAAATATTTCTGAAGCATCAGTGTGATGAATCAAATCCCTGAATTTGCTCTACTTAGATGGAAAAGAGAGTCAACCTATAAAGGTTTCAAAAGATTTATTTAAAAGAAGTTATTGCATACTTATATACAGTCCCTGCTTGCAAATAGCCAAAAATTTGTTAAATGGGAACAGAATGCAAACCAATAACTTCAGTACAGTATTGTTCTTATAAAACACAAGAAAGTGTTGCAAGAGGAACCCTTGACCAGGATCTGAGAGTAAACATTTCCCAGGAAGATGAAGGTGAGTACTGAGAAAGAAGACACAGAGCCATGAGAAGCATGTTAGGGAAATTTAAGTAATTCCACAGGCCTGGAGCAAAGGGTTGGAGACCATCCTTAACTGCTGAATATGAAAGCAAGGGCAAGATAGAGGAATGCCCGAAATATGGTGCTAAGTAATTTCGACTCTATCTCACCGATGATGAGGAGCAAAAGAAGGGTGTCAGTAAACATTAATGATCAGGTCTTTGTTTAAAATATTACTGTTTAATGTTTGGAGAGAACAAAACTTACTCAGGAAGATAAATTATTATTTTACTGGAATAATAAAGGGATCAAATGGCCCAAAATGGAGAGCAGAGTAATGGACACAGAGAAAGAAAATGTAGGAAGTGAGAAAATTATCTAAATTTCATTTTTTTCCCTTAGGAATTTAAAAAAGACATTTTCTGACAAATTGTTGCTCTGACAGCATAGAGCTGGTAATTTGCTAAGGTGGGATAACCTTGGACTTTGAAATCAGAGAAGTCCGAACTTGAGACCAAAACCTACCACTTCTAATCTAAGCAGCTCATAGCCAGATACTCAAGCTGTCTCAACTTTAGTGATCTAGGGGCAATTCCTGCTTTGTGAGATTGGTGAGATGCTTAAGAAAAGTATGAAGGGTGCCTGCACACTTGAGTAACAATTACCATTAGCTCCCTTTCTGTCCTCTATTCCAGCTCTAAAATCCATGACTGAATCCTTTCATGTAGAAAAAGACAACTTCTCTTTTTGAATTCAGAGATCTAGGGCCTAAAATATATTTTTAAATATAAGCAATTTCTTTCCTGGTAGAATTAGACCCACTGTACCAGTTTGTACTACAATCTCCAAGTGACAGTTATGTTAAATATAACAAAAGTATAGTCTGTTTAGAGCTGAACTATTCCAATCAATATACTTGTTGTACAAGATGTCAGATTCAATAAAGGAATCCAATGCCATTTCTACTGCCAATTGGATTTTTGATAACTGAAAATCCCCAAAGTCAAAACAGTTACTTCAAGCCAAATGCTGTTTGGAAAATTGTTCTTAATCTTCTGAGAAGCTTTCAGAAACAATTTTAAATCAGATTTGTCTTTGTGTACAAGACATGTAATATCAAATACACCAATAGAAAAAGGATATCAAAAACAGATTTAGTATTGACTGCTGTTAATCATAAAAATCATTTTTTGTAAAAAATGTCTATGCTAGAGCAAATTGCCTAGAAACTATTTAAACTAGAATGCTAATGGGAAGATTTTGTCTTCATATGTGTCTAAATTTTCTACTGTGAAATATTAAGTAGAGATTTCCCTTGGAAATGAAACATAATTCTATGGCCAAATTTTTAAAAACAAAACAAGACTGAAACAACTAAGAAAAGTCTACCAGACTCTTATTTGATAACAGTTCAGAGATCGATACAGTTAAGAAAATAATAAAAATAGAGTCAAAAATTGCCAAACTAAAATGAAAATTTTATAAAACTAGACTCTGAACTTTTTGAGGCATGACTAACATTTTTAAATTAACTATTCTGTGAAAACCCTGATGGCTCTTTAAGTTATATTTGTGATAAAAAAAAATCCTAGGGCTGGGGATTTAGCTCAGTGGTTCCACCACCTGCCTTGCAAGCGCAAGGTCTTGAGTTCGATCCCCAGTACCAAAAAAAAAAAAAAAAGGGAAAAAAGAAAAATAAATCTATAGTGTTGGAGCCCATACGGTTTTAGGAGGGAATTGTGATTCTTAAAGGGTTTAGATAACTTGCTTAAACTTATATAGCTGAAAATAAATGTATATGACTCAAATAGCTAGAAAGGAATTTAAGTGATTCACTTAACCTCACACATGGCTCCTGCCTTGAAATCTCTGATGATTTTATTATCCTGAGTACAGTCTCTTAAAGCCTCGATGTTATCAACTCTAAAATGGAGATGATATCTATTTCTGGTTATATTCATCAGGATTCCAAAACATAAACCAAGTAAGTGATGATTCTAAAAAAGAGCTTATTAAGCAAGAGTAAACAGGAACACAGGGGAAAAAAGAACAGTATCTTGTGTTGAGGAAAGAATTCTAGCTATTCTTTGACTTTAAAGGGAAAAGAAAAGAAGAGATTACTGGAAATAGAAGGAGAACTGTATGGAGAGCTCTTGGAATATATCTGAATGAACCTCAAATCAACAATCTAAGTCTAAAAGCCTGAGAGAAAATCACATCCAGAACAGGCCTCATTTAGTGTGTTTATAATCAAAGTAAGATTTTTCTGCAGAGAATATAGAGATTGTGTACACATCAGGATGATTCATAAGTTTAGGTTTCAAATGCCATAAGGAAACACAGGCTCTGTCAAGGTTTGTCTTTTAAAAGATTATTGCATGAAGCATCCTATATGTCTTCTAAACTTTCTGGTTCATAAATCCAGAGACAGGGAAGATTTATCTGAAACACTTTTCTCAAAACAATGTCATAATAACTGTTGTCCTAATATGTATAATCTCCTAGAGCTTTGATTTGAACTTGTGATAGTGCAGTGAGTTCAGGAAGGTGAGTATTATTTAAGCCAGGAGCCAGAGTTTCATTTTTGGTTCTAACAAGTTATTTCAAGAGTAAATATTAATTATCACAAGAACAAACAGAGACACTCCGATTAGTCATCACCACTGCTCTAAAAACAATGAAAAGCCCACATTCTCCCAAAATGATTACATTAACAAGTACTTCATTCCATGTGAAGTTCAAAAGCCAAGAATAAAAGGAAATGTTTTAGAAAATTGCCATTTAAAATTTTTCTTTAGGTAATTATTTTGTTCATGGAATAATTTTTGTTACTATTACCAATTGTCCCTCACATTATCTGTGATCCAGCTTTTCATAGGAAAATAGATACTTTCATTTCCACAAAATTAGGGTCATAACTTTTTTGCTTTTTAATAGATAAATTCTTTTTATCCTCCTAAAGCTTTGCAAGTATGGTGAAGAAATAGGGCTGCTGTCAATAAAATCAACAAGTGGGAAGAGGTGGTATGGGGATGTTGGAGGGTGATAGTAGCTGCCTCTCTGCTCTTGTCTAAAAAACTGTCATTTTCCAGTTGGAGTCCATTTAGTTTTACTACATGATAATATATCATATTGCGTATTAATCTTACAGCTATTAAAATTATTTTACTTCTAGTCCCACCAAGTATTTCCTATGCCCTACATTTCATAGTCCATGAGCAACTACTAGAATCATAGAATTAGAATTCTAAGTTTTATTTTATGTTTTAAACTCCATTTTCAACTTCCAGGCCAAAAGATCACCTAGTCCATCCTTGTATTGATGAAAAACTGACCACTTCATCTAGCAGACTGTTGTATCTAGATAACTGGATCTTTCAAAATCTCATTCCTAGGTTGAATCAAAGTTTCCTGACTTCTCCTTCTTTACTCTGGTCCTTCATCAGCAGAAGACGATCATCATCACTGTCTTTCTTATCCTCATCAACACTATATTTATTTAGCACTTACTCTGTAGAAAACATTATATGAAGCATTTTATTTAATACTGCTCCAAACACTGGAAAACAATATTGTTATCTTCACTTTATAAACTAGAAACTCAGGCTGTGAGAGGAGAACCAATTTGACTAATGCCACATATCAAAGGTGAAAAAACTATGACTGGAAACAAGGCTGTCTGACACGGATTGAGTTGATTTGACACATCCAGTTTCCAAAAAAATTCAATTTTGTTACCTCTAAATCCATCTTTCTGACATCCCTTTTATACATGTTTAACAAGACAATCCAATGAACATTTGCACTGACCTGACTGCTCCATACCATCCTGAATGCTTCTCGACCTTCATTTGTATGTCAGCAACTGATGAAATGATATTTACTAACTCTGTCCATATCACTACAGGGATGTTTAACGTCAACATATTTTAGTTATATACAGATGGCCCAAATTTAAAGGTTTCACAAGTAATTGTTCATTCTCCTTTCAGACAACACATTTAAAAAACACCTCTTCCCACATACAATACTATATCCACTTGTGATGAATACTTAGCCTATATTACCTGGGCTAATGATCAGTGCTCAATCAGTGCTCAATCAGTGCTGGTTTAATGAGTATAGGTAATGATTATAAAGTAATACAGCATGTGGTCCACTTCTACTGAAAGTGTTCCTTTATACCAGCCTTAAAACAGATCCTTTTTAATATCTCTGTAGATATAGAACTTTACCTTGCTGATATAAAATATTTTTGATATTTGATATTTAATATATAAAATATATTTGCTATTTTATATTTAATGATATAAAATATTTTTGATAAAGTTTTTAGAAGTTATTTCAGTGAGCATTTAAAAACTTTTCCCCAACCGGGTGCAGTGGCACATGCCTGTAATCTCAGCATTCTGGAGGCTTAGGCAGGAGGATTGTCACGAGTTTGAGGCCACCCCAGGCTACACAATGAGTTCAAGACCAGTCTGAACTATGTAGGGAGAACCTGTCTCAAAAAAGCAAAAAAAACAACAACAACAAAAAAAAGGTGACTGTCTCATTTGTTTTTAATTATTGTTATAGTTATCCTGTCTGTATCTGCACCAGTTTAAATGAGGTGTTTAGATTTTTTTCCAATGTAAGTTTTTTTTACAGACATAGAAGAAACAGGTATCTTCTTAAGAATAACTTACTGATTTCTATGTAATTCTACCATGAGAGAATATTAAATAGTAAATGTGGATTGAAGAAGAAAAAATAAAAATGACCCAAAAATGAAATATATTGAAGCAACTCAGATAAATTCATAAAATATGTTTGGTGTCCAAATAAACAAATGAAATAGTTTAAAACAAGTATGTGCTTTAGTGATTATCTCATATATTGGGCAGGGGAGGCAGCCTCTGATCTCATCAGTTCGAGGAGCTAAATTCATTCATTGTCAGTTATTTAGTCATTCACTTGAAAGATAGTTTTGAGCCCTCAGGCCTTAGACTTGGTACTTGGGCCAAGCCTTTGACTTGGTACAGTGCTTGTGATGATGAGAAAAACTATCATGCTTTCTGCCTTTCTTCACCTTACCAGTAGAAAAAGCACACAAATATAAAATTTCACCTTGAAAATTGTTACAAAGGAGAGTTTTATGTCCCTCTGAGAGCATTTAATAGTGAGATTTGAACCAGTAAAGGCAGGGTTCCTAGGGGAAATGACAATTCAGATGTGATCTAAGGTGGAGTAGGAGGAAGCCCAGGAGAGCCAGGTATCACAGAAGCCAGTAGAGAGAGGGAGTCAGGAAGAGGAGGGTGGCTAAGAGGGTCAAATGATGCTAAGGGGACAAGAAAGGATAAAGCTGGAAATGTTCAGTAGTTTTAATAACATGGTGACCTTAACAAGAGATAGCCTAGTAGTCTTGAAACAAAAGCTCAATCAGATAGTGTGAAGAGGGAGGGAAGGAAAGGAACTGGAGACAGACTGTATATCTAATTCCTTTCAAATCTGACCCTAAAAGAGAAGAAAGGTAGATAGAGTAAACTGGAGAAACTTATGATGCTGGGAGTGGTTGTTTTGTTTTTACTCTTGTTAATGAAAGAGACTTGAACTTATTTAAAAGCCTAGGGAAACATTAAGATGGAATGCCTGAATATATCATAGAGAAAGGTAATTAATAGGGTAAGACACATGAGAAGTTTCGAGAGGGTGGTCTTGGTTCTAAATGGAGGGAGGAAAACAGGTTGGAGCAGCAGTAGAGTACTATGTTTGGATACAAGAAATTAATTCTAATGGTTTATATTTTCCCTGTAAGGGATGAGATAATCACCAGCTAATTGAGGGGATGATTGGGGCTGGGGATGAGAATCAAAAGTTTGAACACAGTGGAGAAGATTTGAAATGATCATTGGTGTGGATAAGAACGAGTTAAAGAAATGTGCTATGATTGTACAATGAGGACTTATTTGAAACTGGCGCTCATGAATTTCTAATGGAGCACACCTTTGTTATGAAATAAAATGTTATTTTTTACTCTCCTACCAATAAAAATATGAATTGTGTTCTACAATAATTTGTTCAAGGCTCTCTCTTCCATCTCAATCTTTTATAAGTTTTATAAAGATGAGATTCTGTGTTTCTGTCTTTATATTTTTCCTAGGAATTTCAGTCAGGCAAACAATTTGCATTACTACCAATTCTGTTAACTTGATGTGGCTCAAAAAGTTGCTTTTTGTTTTTGGGTTTGGTTTTGGTTTTCTTTGAATCTTAAACTAGTCAGAGTTTAGGAGAGCTCATATTAAAATCCAGCCTCCAAATTTCTGGTGTCTTTTACAAAATGAGTAAGTTTCCACGGCTGGGTCCACAGTCCCATATCAACAATGTATCAGAATGACTTAGCAGTCCCAGAAACTGAGGGCATGTGTCTTCTGCTAATTATATTCTGCACTCTTCTTTTATTTAAAATTAAATTTATTTTAATCTGGCACACAAAAATAATGAATAATAATATGAGTGCATATTAATAGGGTAATTAATGTGATGTTTCAATCATGCATACATTGTGTAATATTTAAATCAAGTTAAACATGTCTACCTCCTAAAATATTTATCATGCCCTTATAATAAAAATTTTCATAGTCCTTTATTCTGTCTTTTGAATTGTATACTACATTACTGTTTCTATAATCACCATACTATGCAAAGAAAAGTCTTCTTGCCTAATTTAATTTAGTATACTTTGAACAACCTTTCCTCATTCCTCTCTCTCTTTTATTCCCCCCAGCCTCTGGTAACCATTATTCTACACTCCATTTCTTTGAAATCAACTCTTTTAGCTATCACATATGAGTAAGATCACCTAGTACTTATCTTTCTATGCCTGGCTTATTTCATTTAACATAATGATCTTGAGATCCACCCACATGGCTAATAGGATATTGTTCTTTTGATGACTGAATAGTATACCATTGTGTAGTTGAACCACATTTTGTTCATCCATTCATCTTTCATTGGGAATTTGAATTGATTCCTAGTCTTGGCTATTATGAATAATGTAATCAATATGGGAGTGCAGATATCTCTTTGATACTAATTTCATTCTTTGTGTATGTTTTCAGTAGTGGGATTGCTGGATCATATCATAGTTTTATTGTAATTTTTTTGAGGAAGATCCATACTATTTTTCATAAGGGCTGTACTAATTTACATTCCACCAACAGTAAGCAGGGATTCCCTTTATATCTACATCCTTGTAATTACCTGTTACCTTTTAACTTTTTTATAATAGCCATTCTTCCTGAGGTGAAGTGATATCTTATTGTGGTTTTGATTTATATTTCCCTGATGATTAGTGATGGTGAATCCTTATTTACACTTCCAGTTTCTCACATTAGAGAAACTATTCAGTATTTACACATGTATGTCCTATTTATTTCACTTAATATTATCACCTCAATGTGCATCCACTTAGCTATAAATGTCTTTAATTTCTCATTTTTTATGGCTGAGTAGAACTCCATTTTATAAAAAAACCCCACATTCTCTTTATCCAGTTTCCAGTTGATGGGCATTTGGGCTGCTTCCAAGTTTTAGCTATCACAAATTGTGCTACTATGAACATGGGTG
>NW_004624730.1:30570983-30601829 GCF_000247695.1 Heterocephalus glaber
TAAATGTCTTGTAGAATTCAGCAGTGAAGCCATCAGGACCTGGGCTTTTCTTAGTTGGTAAGTTTTTAAATTACATTTTCAATTTCATTGATTGATATTGGGGCCTTTAGAATTTTTACATCTTCTTCATTTAACTTTGGTAATTCATACTTATTTAGGAATCTGTACATTTCTTCTGTGTTTTCCATCTTATTGGCTTATATGTTCTTGAAGTAGGTATTGATGATCATCTGGATTTCTGCTGGGTCTGTTGTAATTTCACCTTCTTCATTCCTAATTGCATGGATTTGGGCTTTTTCTTTCCTTTTTCTGATAAGGTTGGCTAAGGGTTTGTCAATTTTATTTATTCTTTCTCAGAACCAACTCTCGGTTTGATTAATTTTTTTGTATCATTCTCTTAGTCTCCATTCAATTGATTTCTCCTCTGATCTTTATAATTTCCTCCCTTGTATGAGCTTTGGGTTTGTCTTGCTCTTCTTTTTCTAGAAACTTAAGGTTCAGCATCAGGTTGTTTAATTGGGCTTGCTCTGTTTTCCTAATATGAGTATTCACTGCTGTGAATTTCCCACATAATAAAGCTTTCATTGTGTCCCATAGATTCCGATATGTTGTAGTGTCATTGTCATTTAATTGAAGGAACTGTCTGATTTCTCCTTTAATTTTCTCTGTGACCCATTGGTTATTCAGAAGTGTGTTGTTCAATTTACATGTGTTTATGAAATTTTTTCAGTTTCTTTTGTTACTGATCTCCAATCTTTTCACACTATGGTCTGATAATATACAGGGGAAAACTTCAATTGCTTTGCACCTACTTAAGCATGTTCTATGAGCAAGTGTGTGGTCTCTTTTGGAGAACAACCAGTGTGCAGCTGAAAAGAATGTTTATTCTGATTTTGTGAGGTGGAAGACTCTGTAAACATCTGTTATGTTCATTTGTTCATGAGTTCGATTGAGTTCTAGTATTTCATTACTTATTTTTTGTCTAGTTGATCTATCGATTTGTGAGAGTGTGGTATTGAAGTCCTCCACTACTATTATACTAGTTCATATATGACTTTTCATGTCTATTAGTATTTCTTTTATATAGTTGGTCACACTAATGTTTGGTGCATAGATATTTATGATTGTCATCTCTTCCTGTTGGATTGTTCCCTTTACAAGAATGTAGTGTCCTTCTTTGTCTCTCTTATTCAGTGTTGCTTTGAAATACACTTGATCTGCTTTTTTTCTGGTTCCCATCATATGGAGTATAATTTTCCACCCTTTAACTTTCAGTCTATGTGTTTCTTTTTTAATTAAGTGTATTTCTTTTATGCAGCATATTGTTGGATCTTGCTTCTTGACCCATTCTACCAGTCTATTTCTTTTGATTGGTGAATTGAGACCATCAACATTGATGATTATAACTGATATGTATTGACTATTTCTTTTAGTTGGATTCTCCCCCTTTACATTAATTTCTTGTCACACCCAATGGATTCATTCTGCTATGCTTCCTGGGGTTGTGATCCTCATTGTCTTTTCCTAGGGCTTTGTCTAAAATTTTTTGGAGTGCTGGTTTCATATTCATGAAGTTCCTACAGTGCTCTTTGTCATGAAAGTATCTTATTTCTCCATCAATTTTGAAAGATAGTTTTGCAGGGTACATCAATCTGAGTTGGAGGCTGTTTTCCTTTAGGGCTTGAAATACATCACTCCAAGCTCTTCTACCCTTGAGGGTTTACACTGAGAAATCCGCCATGATTCTGATGGGCTTGCCTTCGTATATGATTTGTTTCTTTTCTCTAACTGCTTGTAGAATTTTGTTCTTCTGTTGGGTTTCTGGAATCTTAACAATTATATACCTATGTGTAGACTTTTTTTTGATAGAGACTAGTTGGAGTCTTTTGTACCTCACTTATCTGTATATCAAGTTCTTTTCCCCTGCTTGGGAAGTTTTCTGCCATCACTTCTGTGAACAGTTTTTTATGTCATCTGCACTGTCTCCTGTTTCTTCATGGACTCCAATCAGTTTTACGTTATTATTCTTTGCATAGTCAAGCAGCTGCTGGATTGATTTCTCATGGTCCCTTACAATTTTGAAGCAATTTTTCTTTTCCTGTTCACTAATTTCAATCTTATCTTCTGTATCTGAAATTCTGTCCTCACATTGGCTCATTCTGCTGTATAGACTTTCAATGGAGTTTTAATCTCCTGGAAAACTGTTTGTATCTCTTTTATGGATTCCATTTTTTTCCTATGTTGGGATTCCATCATGTTCCTGAGCTCCTCTTTAGATTTATTAATCATGTCTTGCACTATGAGCACAATCTCTGCTGTTATCTGAGAAATTATTTCTGATTTTATTTTTTCCAGATTCTCTTTTGTTGCCAGTTCAGGGAGTCCAGGTGATTGAGTATCAGAGTGTGCCATCTCATTTCCCTTTGAGATTGCTGTAGGTGATCTGGAAGTCTGGTTTTGAGACTTGTTTACATGTTTTCTTATTTTGACAGGGGGAGGGGTGCTGTTGTTTCCCATGCAGCTCACCTCTTCTGCACTGGGAGTGGTAGAACCCCAAGATTTAATTTCAACCTCAATATCTTATTTCTTCTTCAGATGTCAACAACCAACTATTGATTGAATGACCTTTAGGTGACAGACATTAATATCTTTCTGTGCCTTGGCCTCACTACCACCATCTTCCTAAACAGACACCCTGATCAGGTACTTTTCAAGCATTTCTCTTCATTGGTGGCTTTCCTCCCTCATTCCTGCTGCTATGTCTTCAGCTGAGACAGTCATCATATCTTACCTGTGTTACAGTTGAGTGGGCCAAAAGTAGTCCAGGTTCTTGTGCACGACAAGGAAAGAACTGCCAAGTGTACACCTTGTAATAAGTGGTACATAGCTACTTATTGAAGGTTATTTATTGAAGGTCACAGGATGATAGTGGCAGAAACAGGTAGAAGGGCAAAAGGAGAAAGGAGGAGGAAAGAGAACTCTTGATAACTCAGGCTTCCAGTATTTAAAGTATCAGATGCCTCTAACTCCAGATGCTCCTCATTGTGGTCAGACGCCTCTGACTCTAGGTGCTTCTTATTCTGTCTCGTACTGGTGTGGATGATCTGTTGTTTTGGGCATCACAAGCTCCTAAGTTTAAACATGGATAATTATTAGGATGGTGTTGTGTTTACAACTGAATGAAGTGGCTCCCTCTCACTGTATTACCAGGGCTACTAATATAACATTCATTGAAAAATTGCCACTCTTTTCTCTATTTTAGTTCTTTTTCTATACATCCACAAGACTGACCTTAACAACAATAATGAATTTTCTGGCATATTTACTTGAATTATATCCAAGTTCTTATAATTTTTCTAATAAACTGGCTTGCCTCATGTACTTTTAGGATAGATGCTCCCTCAATCTGGAATGCCTTCTGCCTCTGCCTTCCACTGTCTTCCTGGTGAATCCAAGACACAGCTCAAGTGTCCACTTGTCCTGGAACCTTTATTGCTCTAAAGGCACCTTAGGTGAGCCAAGTGGGATGGCCTTTACCACAGTGCTCTGGATGCCATGATTTTCATGCAGGATCCCCACACATAGACTGGGAGTGTAGAAGCTGCAACTTTGTAATCCAGTGATCCTTAGCATTTGATCCCTGGCCATAGTTGACACTCATGAAGAATTTTAATAAATGAATGGCTAAACTCACAGAATCAATTACATCACATGAGGCAAAGTTTCCTAACCTTAGAAGAAAGGTTTCAGATATATCACAGACTTTTTAATCCCTTGGTTCACTCTTCAAGAATTATCCTAAAACGGCAACCAAGAGCATGCAACATATTCAAAAAATTTTTGTTTGTGCAGTTCATGTGTGTATTTTCAGTATATGAGAAATGTGATTTTTGTGGTTAGGAGGGAAAGAAAAGACTACTTGATAAGTGATGCCAAAATATTTTTAAAAATCACCTGAAAGACATGTTTCATGCTATGTACCAAAATAAAGTTCAAATGTTCTTAAAAGCTGAATGAAAAAAAGAAAGAAAGGAAGAAAGGAAGAAAGAAAGAAAGAAAGAAAGAAAGAAAGAAAGAAAGAAAGAACTAAAAACTAAAAACTGTATTTAGGGAGCAACTGTATTAAATTGGTGAGAAATTAGCCAGAGTATCACACCCAAAGCAGAATATCAAAAGAAAAAGAAAGATTTAACAATACACAAATATAGAGTTTCTGTAATTTAACAAAACTTACAAATAAATAAATAACAAATAGAAGAAAATACTTGAAACCTATTTAATAAGAAAGTTTTAATTTGTATGCTAGATACAGAAAATAGTTGATTCTATCAATGGAAAAAATAAAACACTAAAAAAAAAAGTCTTTCTTAATTAAAATACATGAGTCTAAATAAAATACTCTCCAAAGAAAAGTTTGTATATACACATGCTTTTTTTTTCCCTATCTTCTCAACTAGTTCATTTTTTTACAAGATATTTTAGGTATTTATGTCTTTGCTTCTGGTTCTTATTTCTATGTCTGAAGGAGCTTAAACTAAGACAAAATGACTACTGGGTAACTTTGCAAAGCATATAAAATTAAAAGATGTGTAATCATTTCCTCCACTAGATATCTTGCACACACATGACAGAAGATAAGAGAGGGAATGATGCTCTTTTTGCTTCAGTTACTATCTGATTATTTTTCAATCTGCAGTTATTCGGGAAAGATCAGTGGTACCGCTGTAAGAACTTTCATGAATATCCTTTCTCAAATCATTTGAGAACTTCTGTTCTCCTTGGGGAAAGGATTATTTATGGAGGAGAATTGAGTACTTCAGACAATTAGTGATATAATAATATTAAAAGATGGGTAAGAGTAAAATGAATGAAAAAGGTAATGAGCATATAGTCAAGGTAGAAGAGTCGAACAAAACAGGGTCAACCAGAAATACAAAGGAACAAGATTTACCATTGTTGCATGAATCTCCAAGCTAACCCCAGGGCATTGCTGATAACTCAGAGTTTGGATTAAATTTGTTGGGCTTTACACAGCATATACTTCTCCTAACAGAGGCTTCAATCTATGCAGGCAATTTGGAAGCCTCAAGCATTAAGATCCTGAGATGTACTTCTTGTCCTTCTTTATTCTTTGAAGACACAGAATCCAGACCAAGATAATAAAAATGAGAAAAAATAACCAAAAATTATTCAGAAAATAAATTTTTAAACTGAAGTCATGATTTCTTTAATTAAATATACTATTTAGATTAATGTTTAGAATCTATCATGTCAGAATTCAATCAAGTACATTATACAATATGTTTAACTCCCTAAGGATATCAAGACTCTCTGACCTGATATATACATTACTAGCTTCAAAATAACAGACAAAGCTTGCTGCAAAAGAAGTTTAGATGAGGGGGGAGGAGAAAAGGAAGTACTTGCTATAGAATTTACACTGTGACTAACTTGAAAATATGAAATTACATTTATTTGTTTATAGAATACTCTAACTCTTGTCTCTTATGAATGGTCATGTTTTTATTCTTGGATTTGAATTTCTATATGTTTAACTTCCAGCAATCCTGAAGTTTATCTTATTTATCAAAATACTAAGTGTAAAATAATATATGACTTTGTGACTAATTTAGGTGTGAGATTTTTACACATCTTCCTCCAGTTAGATCTCAGCAACAAGTCTGAAATTAACAAAAAAATGCTTTTGAGTGGTGAACGCTGTTGTGATTTCTCACAAAACCAATGTGTCCATCTCTATATCCCATGTCTGCATCCTATCTCTCAGTTCCATCTTCTTCATTTGTTTTTTCCTAGGAGCTTGGACCACCCACATTGTCAGTTCATTCTGCCTGAACTTGTGTAAATGTTTCTTATATTTTAGTAAAACCTATCTCATTAGGCAGATTTCATGACATTTCTGCTATAATCATAAAGCAGTTTTCAATGATTTGCAAAAAGTAGTTTTTTGCCTTAATTTAAGCTGTTTCAGACCTAGAAATAATTGATTTTATTAACATTTGAACTAGAGAGCTATGAAGAATCATTAGCCTCTAATTTCTACTCAAACTTATTACTTGAGTAACAACTATTCAGATTATTTTAGCTGACATCTCCACTATTCATTAAAAAGTTTTTACATGCTGACAGTCATGTTACTTTTAGTGGCATATAACACCTTTCAAACTCTCCACCAAAAATGAATCTTTATATCTTTGCTTCAGTTTCTCTTTTATTATGACATATCCCCATAATTTTTAAGTCTAATTTATTTTTTCCAGCTTTAGCTTGATTCACATTGCCATTAACTTTTATGTAACAAAATTTATTTCAACTAATTTCTACCAACTCATTTTTACTAAACCAAGTAACTTGATTTGGTTATTCTTTGAAAGCTTTTTTTTTCTGTTTAGTAACTATTCTTAGTTCCCCTCTAGACATATAGTTTGCTTTTCTATCTAAATTCAATCTGCTCTATGCTTTCTTGATAGGTCCTACTCTTTGAGTTGAATTTCAAGACAGTGGTTTTGTTTTACAGCACTCATTCCTTGTTCTTGTACTCACTTTCAAATATTTCAGACCAGTTCCTTATTATGTTTTGTCCAAGCATTCCATTCACTCATGTACTTATTTTGCATTAATATATGTCAAATGTTTCAAATTTTATTGTTCTCTAGGAACTATGCTGGCCACATGACCAATATTAGTGAAAACAGCAGATCCAATCACCTCTTCATAGATCTTACATTCTAGTGGAGGAAGAACACCAGATGAAAACACACACACACACACACACACACACACACACGTACACACACACGCATGTCTTATTTAGAAAATATGATAAATGTTATAAAAAAACAATAGTGAAGAAAAATGTGGAAGTGGAGGTTCAGAAACTTTATAGGATGGTGAAAGATGTTTCACTCATGCTAAGAAACAGTCTAGCTATATAAAAGCCCAACAGACATAGAAAATCACAAGTGCAAAAGGATAGGACAAGAGAGCAGTTGGTAGATATCAGTAGCTGAAATAAACCTTGTGAGAATGAATAAGTATAAGAAGCTAGGACTCATGTGGTATACCACAAAACAGGCTAGGGGTCTAATCCTGTATTTTCTGTAGCAGATCTCTGGGTCCCAGTCTGAAAAATTAGGCCCCTTAATGACTTTCTGAAACAAAAGAGATGTCAAGACTCAGGAAGGAAAAGGGCTCTGTAAACTTCTAAAAGTATATTTTTTAAATCCTACCTTTTCTCCTTCAAAAAATAAATATTTCAATAAATCTGCCTCCCTCATATAGTTCCTCTGATAATGCAATTAGCTTGTGAGAAACACGAGAATTATATATTGTCAGAATCAGAAGGACTTTGTACCTTATCTACTCCAGTATCTTTATTTTCCACTATGAAACATCCTTTTTAAGGCTTGCAAAATTTGACATTTTGGAATTCAGCTTTATTCACTTCATAGGATACAGTCATATTTTAATATTGTTTTGAACACTGTGTCTGTAGAAAGAATGCTAATGTATCATACAATGTATCGTCTAAAGAATTTCAAGCCACACATTCCCCTCTCTGTTGACTAGCTCTTCCTAAGCATGAGGGAGCAAGGAATTATGGATCTGGGCTGAGCTAAATGCTAGGAAGAAAGGTGAAAACTAAGAATGGGACAAAATCTTTGCAGAATGACAATATGTGTTTATTAAGCTTCAGGGAAGAAACTCTGGGGCCAAGAAAAAGCCACGGGGTGGAGGAGTCTGCTGGGTTGCTAGTCTAGGCTCCTGGAGCAACTTGCCCATCACTAGGGAAGTAACTGTTACCAACACTGATCCAAAATAGTGGCTGGAAAGGCAAGGGTAGAATATGTTTGGCCCCTAATTCTTACTGCTCATGGAGAGCCATATATGACATGTTTTTTAAAATTGTAATCCCTAAAGGTTCAGATCTAAATTTTGAGACCAGACCAAAAAGAATGTACAGCAAATTACATAAATCTCATACTTCTACTTTATGTATACATATCATTCACCTTTTTATTTGTATATTACAGGGTTTGGGTTTTATTTTTTCTTTCTTTTATTGTAATTTATCTATAATTACACTCATATCTATAGGACAGGAAAAAGCTAATTTGCCTAAGTGGATCCAGTCAATTAATAGCTAAGCTAAGATTTCCTTTGATCTTTCCAAAAGTACTCCTTAACATTTTAATCATTGAATCACAGTTGAGTAGGAACTAAAGATCAAGAAGAAGATATCTATAGGCCATAGCTGGGCCAAAATAGCACTAAAGGATACAAGGATGCTAGGATTGTCAAGCCAGAATACAAGAATTCACATAGAACCAGGAGTCACTTGGCACCAAAGAAAATCTTTGATTATTGACAATTTTTCCGAGGCTGACTTGCTCATCATGTTATAATCATTTCCAATAATGCTTTTCACTATATAATCATTTCTGCTTGTTCTTGGTGACTTTTTATGTTTGCATTTATATACACACATGAATTCATACACATAAGCTGGGCATGTATATATGGTATCTAGAAGATAATAGTTGTGGTAAACATGGTTCTCAACACTTCCATAATCCCCATATGAAAAGACAAAAATACTTGATGGCAAAACCAAGAATTCCAAAGACAATATTAGAATAACTAGCAGGAAAAAGTATTTGCATGAAGTTCAAAACAGAAGTGGGTAGGAACACCAGCATGCACAAGACCTGCATGCTAGTAGCACCTGTGGAAGAGCAAGTCAAAAGGAAGCAACTCATTACTCAAGAAGAAAAGAATTATAAAAATAGCCAATAGCTATTCACCCAGAAGGGCAGTGGACAGTTGGGATAGCAGCTGAAATGATGAGGGGCTTCACTCGCTCTACCAATAGAAGAACACAGAGCTGAGCTAGATTGCAAGGAACTGAGGTAGTCTGGTTCAGTGAACTCTGAAAACTGGTCTGCTAGGATTCTCTCCAAAAATAGACTCTACCATGAGGAAAACAGATGACAGTGGAATCACAATGGACTGGGACAAAAGAACAAGAGAAACAATGGAAAGGAGGTCTCAATAAAACTGACACAGGGAAGCCAAAGAGAAAGAAGTTCTTGCACATTTGAGTAATGAAGTCATCATCTCTAGAGAGGAATTGTGTTCACTTTTGCTTTACATCTGATGTCACAAACAATTTAAGGCGTTTCAGAAACAACTTTCAAACTGAAGGTTTTCATGGACCACACGGGTTACGCTAACCCATGCCACAAAAGTGCACGCCTCCACCCAACTCCCGTTCTGTAATAGCTATCTCCTTAGTGATGGTAGTGGGTTGATTTAGCCTAATATATTCTCCGTGACAGTTGTAATTTGGAGCTTTGTGCTTTACTAAGGTATTTCTGTTTTGACCACCCTAATTTTAGGGCTTTAAGCTTTGCTTCTAGACTAAAACATGTGTGTACAGTTACAATCTAGGCCCTGAGCCATCAGGAATTGACAGATGCCCTTAGATAAAAAAAAAACAAACTAGATCTAATTGCTGCCCTGCTATTCTTTTTTTTTTTTTTTGCCTCTTTTTCTGTTAATAGATCTCAGACATCTTTGTTTAAAGTTTATTACATTTGATCTAACACTTTAGATGTTCTGTAACAGGATGCATTTTTCTGAATATTTAGTCTGGCAAATTGCTGAGCATAAAAATGTGATTATCTATTTGCTGTTATGCATGCACTCTCATGGCTTTCAATCTATGTCCCTTAAATCAGTATCTTGTCAGGATCTTTCTGAACTCCAGATTAATCTAATTATTCTCAAGCCTGCTCTACATACAGCCATACTATCTCAGTAAATGGCAACTCTGAACTTCTATGGCTTGGGCCAAAACTTTGTAACAATTCTTATCTCCTTTCTTTCTCTCCCATCTTTCATCTCATGTATCAGAAGCCTTTTTATCTATGACGTTTAAACATATCTAGAATTATATTATTTGTTATTTGTCCTCAACTACTAACATCACAATTCTAATCAGCATCAACTCTCACCTTGACTGTTGTAATTACCAGGGAGCTACTTCAAATGTTTTACGTCCTACAGTTTCTTCCCAATACAGCCAGAGTGACACTGTTGAAATACTGTTCTGACCCAAACACCTAGACCTTCCTATTCTTCAAACACGCTGGGCACATTTTCACTCAGAATCTTTTCTCAGGCTGTTTTCTCCAATCTGTGATGCTTTTCCCCCAGATATCTATGTAGTTCTTCCCTTGCCTCTTTAAATTGTCACTGGAAAGTCATCTTCTCTGTGACATCTGTGCTGTCTGCACTGCTTAAATGAATCCCTTATTAGAAGAACATCAATTTCCATGATTTATTTCATGTACTGCCAAATATATTCTATCTATGCTATGTACTACATAATGTACTGGTTTCTTATTTTCTGTCTCTCTCTACTGGAAGGTAAGCTTCATAAGGTTAGGTATAGTATAGTCTCTTTTGTTTTGTTCTCTATTGTATCTAAAGAACCTATAATAATGCCTGGCAACATTGAAGATGCTCTGTATGTATTGAATGAATGAATAATGGCATTCTGAAGAAAACATAACAAATGGACACCTTTTTGCTGTCCATTTAAATAAGATAAATTTAAATAAGACTGTCAAAAATCTAAAGAGAATAAGACATCAATAGACAATAGAAAATAACTGTGAAATGGAAATTCACATTGTAAGTACATTAGAAGCTTCAAACCTATTTTTGTTTGTTTGTTTTTTAGTACCTCGAACTTGGGACCTTGTGCTTGCGAGGCAGGTGGTGGAACAACTGAGCTAAATCCCCAGCCCACTTCAAGCCTATTTTTTAAAAATTTGGTCAATAAGTTCTCTCTTAAACTGTTTTCTCTATGCCACATTGGGTTTCTTGAGACAGAGTGTCATCTCAAGACATATTGTAACAGATGAATCATTGTTCTAAGGAGTGTTAGGTAAGTGGAATGTTAGTTATGTGGGAGATCTCTGGAGTCAGACTTTTTAGGTTGGAGTTCTGACTCCTGTATTTCTTGACTTGGGAAGGTAACCCCCAATTCTCAATTTTCTCAGTTTTCAACATCAAAATTAATGCTTCAGTCCTCTTCTATCTTTATTTTCTTTATCTGTTAAGAACTCAGATATAAACTGCATTTATTTGGTTAATGCTGTACTTATATAATGACCTGATTGCAGAATTATGCAATGTTAGTATTTTTTGATTTGTTGTTTTAAATTTGAAATTATATATACATATATACATGTATATGTATATACACACGTATATATACATATACATATTTGTACCAATCTGTCTAGTAAAGCTCGTGCATTAGTTTTTATAGGGAGACATTAGGTGTCATAAGATACCAGTAGTCCACAGACAGATAAGAGATATTTAAATGCAAATATTTCCAAGGTGCCTACTGACACCTTACTCCAATAATATCTTTGGTAGTGTGGGGCATGAGATTGTGAAAATATGATGAAATGTTACAACAAAAGAGGTTACTAAGATTTACATAAGTAATTGCCAACATATGGATCCTTTGTCAGAGTATTTATTCTTTGATCTAGTAACTCTGAAGTGTAGCTCCCATTAAGACTATGGGAAACAGGAATTATATCAGAAGATTCAGCAAGTTAGATTTGGCTTTACCTTTTATCCATTAACCTAGGGACTCAAAGGCCATGCCAAATTTATCATGAAAGATTTCTATTGAACAGAATATTTCAATCATTACATTTCGATTACCTTGAGCAAGCCTTAAATTTATTTTCCTTTTTGATCAATAAATATTCTTTCTACTTTCAGAAACTCAAGATTATCTTTAAGATAACTATTGGAGGGGAGCCGGGGATTTAGTTCAGTGATTCCACTGCCGGCCTCGCAAGTGCAAGGACCCAAGTTCGATCCCTGGTACAAAAAAAAAAAAAAAAAAAGATAACTATGGGTATTTACCACTATCAGCTTCTTATTTGCTTTCACTACATCCAAGTTTTCTTTCTAACAAGTTCAAATTATTGTAATTAATTGTTACTCATTTTAAAGGGTGCCAGAAGGTTCTGACATTTTGTCATAAAATATTAAAGTCAAAAGATTATTAAAATACATAATTATCTATTTGTCATTATAATCCTATTGTTGCTTTTCACTTTCTAGGTTTAATAGATACATTTTAATAGATATATTTTACTATTTTTCAACAAATAAAAATGTAAAATACTTTGAACAGTTCATATAACACTTTGTACTCTCAATATTGTTTAATAGGTATTGAGAGAATCTTAAATGAACTAAATATTCACACAAGAAGACAAGGCAACACTATCTCTCCTGGGTTGGCTGTTAGGATTAACAAGGTGCTACATATCCTTTAGCAGAGTGAATATTACACAGTAAAGGGCTGACTTCATCTCTTTTCTAGTATGCTGTGAGCCACTTTAAGCCTCTTAGCTTCCAAACCACAATCCAGTGTCCAAGACAGTTCTTTGCCTATGGGCTGTACTTTTTCATTATTCAGCTTTCTGTGAAATTATTCTGACACAATAAGACAACTTCAACTATAGGGTATGGAAAGAAGCAAAATGCTTCAGCAGATCAGATGAGAACATATGATTTTGAGTCCCTCTGTGTATGTATTTACGGCCACTAGAGGGGTCTTTATTAATCAGCACAGTCTCTTCTTTTAAAACTTACTTAATGCTTAAGATATTATATTCAGATATTTCTATGGTTTATTTTGCTAGTTAAGCCACGTGATTATTCTTTGATGTTTCAAGGAAGCAAAAGTAACAGTTCTAACTCCTTGTTGCTTAAACCCCATGACATTTATTAATTTATTTCAAAGTAACATTTTAATATATGGCATACAAACACACATATCACACACAAACAAATAATCATATACACCAGCAGAGATGGGATAGATAACCAGTCTTTGGTGTCACTAACAGCTATCAGGATGTGGCATTACTTGCCTTCATTCCTCTATTGATGTTAAAATAAAAAGGTAAAAGTCTAAGGTGATGAGTGGATGATGAGGAGATATTCTCTATTACACAAGATTCTTTCCCCAGTAGAAACTGGGGAACCCAGTCAAACTGGCAAAAACAAAAAAGGAAACCGAGTCTTATATAAGAAGTCCAAGAATAAGGCTGGCTTTACATGAGCCTTAATTCAGGGAGAGCTATGATGTTACAGAGGCCTGATCTTTTATGTCATGGAACTTGTACTTTCTTAATTCTATGGTTGGCTTTCCATTCTTGGTTTCTAGATGGCCATTGGAGCCCCAGAACATATACTTTTTCAGATTTCAGTCCATACAATGGTGCTTTTATATCCTAACACAAACAAAATTACTAAGCCTGCTTATTGCCCAAATGTAATTTCAAGCAATCCCTAAATCAGACTCTCTAGTCAAATGGATGTTGTATGGCAAGCCACTGTGACCAAACTAATGCCCACTCCTGAAGGTAAGGGTAAGGAAAACATCAAAGCACAGAGAGTATAGGTGGCGAACCTATGGCATGCATGCTGTGGTAGGCTCTTTGTTATCAGTGAAAGTTCTGAAAGGTTCACCATCACTGTGTTTCTCTAAAAATAATGTAGACCAGAGCACTTTACCCAGGAAATGTGGGTTATTGGAATTTGAATGATTACTTTACTAGACTTTGGATTCATTAACAGTTGCATTTTTTTCTATCAGTTTCAGACTTATAAATTCTGTAGAGTTGGAAAGTTCTTCAATATTTGCACAGACCTCTTATCCAGGGGTCAGGACTGTACATCATTTGTTATGAGCAAAGATGGAACAATAAAGTGAACAGAGATATCTGACATTGGCTGCTGCCCTAGAAACATTTATTGTTGTCATAAGTGAGCAAAACAGTTAGGGGGTGACAACTGCTAAGGAGTTGGGGCTTAAAAATAGTGGTTTTGAGCCTCGGTTTGTGACACATGATTGTAATCCCAGAACTCTGGGAAGCTGAGACAGGAGGATCACAAATTTGAGCTCAGCCTGGGAAACTTAGGGACTTAGTAAGAATCTGTCTCAAAATAAAAAATAAAATAAAATGGGCTGAGAATGTAGCCAAGTGTGAAGGCCCTGGGTTAAATCTCCAGTAACTCACAGAAAATGGGAGTTATTTATAGTTAATTGAAACACTGGGTCATTTTTTCCTTCAAATGGAAAAGCAAGGCCATTTTTATGGTTACAAAGACACATTTTGTATGAACCACTCTGCAATGTAATAATGGCCCGTACAAAACTTATGTCTTTGTATATGTGTACAGCCTTAATGTGTGAAGCATACCTTTTACAATGTTTTTATAATACATTTTGCTATATGATTAATGCTTCCTTATAAATTTTTGGTATTGAAATGTCTGTCAGAGTGCCAAATAAATTATAATAATATTCAAAATTTTAAAACACCAAAATAAAATTGCATTTTACATACTCTGAAACCTAATTTTGCCTACTGCAAAAAGTTAGTGGCTGAGTTTTTGTGTTTAAACCTGTCTGGGGAGAATATATTATCTGGAAGGCATATATTTGTCCAAAAGCCAAAGGCACTCCCTTTTTAACGTACCATTAGACATCCTGAGAGGACTATTTTTCTCCACCTCTGTGTCTGTGTGTGTGTGTGTGTGTGTGTAATAGGAGGTGGACAGGGGAAAGAAATTAAGGGTCTATCTGTTTTTACTATTTTAAGAAATCCATGAATGCCGGCGATTTAGCTCAGTGGTTCTGCTGCCTGCCTCGCAAGCGCAAGGATCTGAGTTCGATCCCTGGTACAAAAAAAAAAAAAAAAGAAATGCATGAGAACAGTGGATACTATACACAGATATGGGTTAAAATATATTTTTATGTTTATACCACATGTAGTATTGATAGTCTTTTAAAAATTATTATTTTATTATTACATGTTTGTAATAATGATGTTTGAATTCATGTTAAGGAGTAGGTAACTGTACTTAACATATTTTGATTCTTTTTATTCCTCTTCCCCCTCCATCCACCTCCCTCTCCATCCCTCCTTTCTGCATAGTTTTCATATTCTGAAGCACATGTAGTGAAAAAGGCTTTGGTTAGTAAATCATTTCAGTAGAAACTTATCATTACAGAAACCTTACTTGGAGCTCCTGGAGGAGCTCTCTCCCACATTCTCTCAGGTTACCTATGGGACTTTAGAGTGAGAGATGGTAGGCTTCTGAAAGGCTGAAGGGCATTTCCCAAACTTAATGCCAATGGTTAAAGACTGTCTCTAGCCTCTCCTGCACTAAACTTGGCAGACTTTCCTCAGTTTTGCACCTGTCTTAACCAAGCCTAGTTGGCCTTTTTGTGCAACTAAGATTTTTTGTGTCTAAACCTGTTGAGCAGAATTTTATTTCTTGGAAATAGCTGTGCTTTCCCACAAATCACTCCCTCCTATTACCCATGTGACACAGCTTTTTACAATTGCCAGAAAACTCCCTGTGGTATCCTCACACTAGGAGACAGGAAACATTGCTATATACATTTTAATAAACATTTTATGAAAGCAGAGATACAAATGTTCCCAGAAAATTATCTCTTTATTAACTTTTGACACCTTAAGAAACTAGAAAATGACACAGTAATTTTGAGTTGAGGCTGGTTGTTTTGTTCTTGGAAAAAGAAAGTATATGACTATAATTGTTTCATCTCTTCATGCAGAGGGCCAAGTTGAGAAGCCAAATCACTGCAAGAATTGCTCCGAAATTTCTTTGCCTCATGGGCAACAAGGGGCAGAAAAAGGCACAGAAATGGCCCTGTTCGCCATCTCAGCTTCATTTCAACCAAGCCTTTCTTCTAGGACCACCCACTAGCAATGCTGAACTACTGTTAATCGTAACATGATTTTATTCCTGCTGTCCCCTCTGGCTGGGATGTCCACTCTCCACAGCTTCAATTCAGTCCCACACATGGTTGCTCCTGCTCTTGAGATGGCAAAAGATTACAAGAGTCCTTTCCATTTAGGGCAGGCAAACCTTCCATTGGGCTTACAGAGCCATGGAACTTTCCTAAAGAGGGTACCACAATCTTAAGCAATTGTATGTTTTTTTAATATCTTACATAGTTAATTATTTCCAGAGTCTCACCACTGATATGTATACATATTTGTAGGGTGGGATTTTCCTCTTTCTGATTGTAATTCCCACATAGAGCCATCTGGTAATGCTGGCTTTCTCACAATGTCTTTTCCTCCTCATCTCATTAGGTATTTCCTTAACTCCCTCCATCTCCCAGTCTCTAATATGGAGACAAATTATATGAATTAGCCAACATTAAACTATATCAGTTTAAAGCATAGGAATCTATGATATACCAAGAAAAGCAGACTTTCAAACTACTTTGAAGTTAATTTGTATGTTTCCCTGGGAACCCTGTGCATTTGCATCATTTATCTCCCCTAATTCTCCCAGCTGTGTCTGACACCAAACCAAAGAAATACTTGAGAGTCAATAAGCCGTGTATGTGCTTAAATGTCTTCTCTTTTAAAAAGGAATTAAGAAAACCAAACACAATAGTTTGCTTGAAAGAATAGAAGGAAATAAATGAATTTATCACTTTGCCAAGTTCAATAAACTCACTTTTGATATGCTTGAAAATACCTTGATGATTCATTAGTATGTATTCAGGGAACAAGTACCTACAAAAGTGACAGTCTTTTTTTCTTTTACTATTTTTCCTCTTCTCATGTGTGTGTGTGTTTTGTTTTTGTTTTTGTTTTGGTACCAGGGATCAACTCAGGACCTCACGATTATGAGGCAGGAGACAGCACCACTGAGCTAAATCCAGGCCTTGTTGTTTTTTGTTTGTTTGTTTTTTTTGAGCCACAGATTGACAGAAAACATTTATTTTATTTGCATGTGAAGGCTTAACACTTTGGGACACATCAATGGTATTGACCTTAATAAATGTGTTAGAATGTTCCATTATACATGGTTTTACTTGATGTCTACTATATCTCAAGCCCTTAGCTATAAGGGTCTGAAAACAAAGAACTTACCAACCAGTAGAAAAGATGGACACTTGCAAGAAAATGAAAAACAAATGACACTTGTAATACCAAGTGTATTTTGTGTAATAGAAAACGTCAAATGTCATATGCAACCAAGTGCAAATGTTACAAGAATACAAGAGAGAGAAGAATTTAATTCTGCTTGAGAATGGGGAGAAGAAATTTCCAGAGAGCTACTGACTACACAATTGACATTTGAGTAGTGAAGAAAGAGGAGGGCTAAGGGAAGAAACTATTGGGAATGGTGAGTGGTTGTTGGGAATGGCATACTGGGTGTGTAGGGGCACAGTAGTGGCAGAACTGATGTTCTAAAAGTTGGATAGGAATAAATTGTGAAGTGCCTGGAAAGCAGGCTATTATAGAATTTGGCCTTGAAAGTAACCAGAGAATGGTAAGAGAGGAATCATGCCTTCTATCCTGGAGATTTTTTTTTTTGACTGATCTCTGCTGATAGGAAAGATGCTAGACCACATTTCTTGGTTTAATCTCACTTTTTCGGTATTTTAAGCTCCTCAAAACTTGTAGACTTCTTGTATTTTGTTCTGTTTATCCACCTAGCTTTCATAAGGGGATCTAGAGAAGCTAAATTCTTTGGTTCAGGCAGAGAACACCATCTGTGTCCCCTAATATGATGTAACTGTATTACCAAAAAATACATTTCCTTGAAAACTGCTTTGTGGCCATTTATGTACCAGAAGAACAAATTTCTTATACCTCTTCTTGAGAGCAAACTTCCCTAAAAGTGAGGCAGATAGAGCCCAGAAACACAGGAAATCTTTTGAGTAAAGGAAAAAGAAATTCTGTGTTTTCACACTTTGAGTGAGTCTTGTCTTTCATGGGCCTTAAAGGGTACTGGCATTCTCTGATCCTCAATCCAGAAACTAGGCATTTCTAGGGAAAAAAAGAGTTTCAATTGTCCAGTCACAAATAGGACAAGGAGAATTGGGATTTTTCACATAGCCCACTGACTTCTGAAGTCAGAAAATAATAAAATGCTATGTCAGTATTGGCCAAAGGCATTATTTCTATGCCTTTTCAACAGCCATTCTAAATTCATTTTGTCATTTTGTGTTTGTTGAAATTAAAACACTTAATTTCTTAATTCTACTGCAGCTATGGGTTTATTTCACTGTCACTAATAGGTAATTGATTGAGACACTGCAGTTGTTTTTATCTCATCACATTGGGAGTAAGGATGACAATACATGCTAATTCTAACACTATGAACATTTAAATGTGCAGAAAATTACAGGGTGACAGTACTTTATAAAGAGTTGGTTTCTACCACATATAATAAGAACTCAGAAGATTTCTCTTTAATTTTATTGCATATTCAGCCACATAAATAATTTTATCAAACCTGGTTGATGTACTAGGTACCTATTGATTTATTTCAGTTATATTCCAGTTATTTGAGACAGGACACTAATGCTTACATTGTGTCTTGAAACTTTTAATGCATCACTCTATTTGGTGATAATATTATATATGGTATAATATAATCTACCATGTACTTAGAATTCTTTTTTAATAGAATTCTTCATATTTTCCTGCTTATGAAAAGAAGAAAATGCAGCCACAGAACATTGGATCTGCAAGATAGAAAAGCACAGAAGTCAACTTGTCAACTTGTTAGAAGTCAAGCAAATGATACCCTTGTGGTGGATGCTTTAAATATGAGATATATATATATATATATATATATATATATTAATTTTTAGTAAGGCTGTAACACTATCCTCATTTGCCAATCAAGAAAATGGATATTGGAAAGGTTAGGAAAGTTGTATGTGTATATTACTTGTCACTCTACTTATTTTACCTTTGTAAAAATGTCACATCAAAAAAATAAGTAATCTAAGATGTGTTTAAAAAATAACAACACTTTATCTTTTATCAGATAGGGCAAAGGGTGGTAAAGAAACAGATAAATTAGACAAAATATCTTGAATGATGGAATAATTGAATAAATATTTTAAGATATTAAGGAGAACTCAGGATTTCTTGAATCCACAACACTATAACCAAAAGAAGAATAGTTAAGAGATATGCAAAAAAAAAAAAAAAAGGAGTGGCAAAATTAACGCAAAGGTTCAGAAGATTCTGAGGACTTGATTGTTGATTACTAAGCTTTGATAAAGCATACAATACATGCCAAGTGTGTGTTGGACTGTAAAAATACACAGAAATGCATACTGCACCCTGCGGAGATATGAGCCTTCCCTTGCACCAGGAGTCATATGCTATTCCTGTATCACCTGATCATCGGTGCAGACAGAACTAAGCATTTGATGACAACAGGAGCCCTACATTTTTAACACAGCTGACTGCTTACAGAGGAGCTAATCCCAGAGCATTTGCCATTTATGCACTGCTATATTTAAATGTTTACTACATCAGAAATTTGAATAGTCTTCTACTGCTTGTGGTTTTATTCACACTGACTCTGAACTTATTTTATTCAGTTTTTTTTGATAGCATCTTTTTGCTAAGATATATTTTTATTTCAGCAAGACACACTATGACTTTCCTGAGTGTATTTGTGCACATTTATTACTCTCCTTTAGTGAGCAGACTCACAAACAGCTAATAAGATAATAATTAACTTCTTGTAATGAATCCCAGAATAAATCTTACAATAATATTATTTTAAAGCTCAGGTGAACCTTAGAAATCGTTGGTAGTATCATCATGACTATCATTGTTTCCTTAAGGGATTTTTCAGTGTACTTGGTTATTACTTTAATTTGTTAAGTTCTTTCCCTGGAGGTTTAAATTTTGATAGGATGGGAGAGCAGAAATCATGTATAGGAAGAATGAGGCCACTAAGATTCCACCATTGATTCTAATTGGTTCTAATTCAGAAAACTCTCTAAGAAACAAATGTATTTGAATCCAGATGATTTTAGTCCACTCTCTTCCTCTCCACCAAGCTGCCCCTCCTTTCTAGCCACACCATGATATCCCTGCCACATAAGCTTTTTCTCTGCATTGTGTTCCTTAGAAATTACACTATATATGAATTGTAGAACCAGAGCAAAATTGGCTTTTTGCCTTGTATGGTATTTAAATCTGTTTAATTATTCATGGGGCTTCTCAATGGATATTCAGTGTGGAACACAACATCAAATTGGATGGAATATGCTCATCCCCAAAGCTCTCCTAAATATTATTTCATTTTTTTCATTAAGTTTATTGGTACATTTTAGGCATACAGTATGATGACATTCATCATTGGGAATTTGTACCTTTACATGATCTCTCTTGGTTATTATTTTTTCCCCATTCTCCAGCCCTCCCTTCAAACCTTCCACTCCTCCCTATTTACAAAGACTTTGTTTCCATTTTTTTCCTTTTCTCATATTTTTTCCTTTCCCTTCTTTCCTTTCCCCTACTCCTCCCACTTCCTCCTCCCTTTTAGACCTTTTCTTCCTGTTTCACAATATCTATTATACATTTTGATTCTATCTCACTCCAGAAATAATGGCTGCTATCAAGAAATCAACTGACAACAAATGCTAGTGGGGTTGTGGGGATAAAGGAACCCTTCTCCATTGTTGGTGGGAGTGCAGACTGGTGCAACCACTGTGGTGATCAATATGGAGATACCTCAAAAAACTAGGATTAGAGGTCCCCTTTGACTCAGCTCTTCTCCTGCTGGGTATCTTCCCAGAAGAATTAAAAGAATCATACCACAGTGATATATGTGCACCCATGTTTATAGTGGCACAGTTTGTAATAGCTAAAACTTGGAAACAGTGCAATTGCCCATCAACTGCAGACTGGATAAAGAAGTGGATTTTTAAATAAAATTATTTCATTTATTAAAAGAACCAAATTGTTTTAAGATTGTAAGTGCCTTTGATGTTTACAGAGATTCAAAGTACATGGACACATAAACATTTAAAGAGTGAGTTTGGCAAGGTGTAGTGCACACACCTACAGTCCCAGCGGCTCTTGAGGATGAAGTAGGAGGATCACAAGTTGAAGGTCAGCCAGGGAAAATTAGTGAAATCTTGCCTTAAAACAAAAATGAAACAGGGATGGAGATTTCTCTCAGCATTCCTTGGGCTCAATGTCCAGAGTCTCTAAACAGACAAGCGAGCAAATAAATAAATAAATAGTAAGTTATGTTGATTCTACAAATATATAGTTGCATTCTTTTATATAGCCACTCACCAATCATTTTTTTTAAAAAACATGAATACCTACATTTGAAATACTTAGTGTTAGTCCTTAGGAATAATTTTAAATATTTTAATTCTCAGGTTTCTATTATGTAAAATTATCACTCAAAAATTTTTGAAGTTTAACTGAAATAAAGTGTTTTGTATATATGGCTCCTTTCGTGACACAGCATAGAAGATGAGTAAATAGTTCTCCTCCATGTATTAATTCCAGCACTACCAAAATATTATTCTAAAACTCAAAGGAATTTTAATAGACATAATGTGTTATAATGTTCAATAGATTTTGGTGAAAGTAAATCATAAAATGTACTGATATGTTACTAGCTACTTGCAAACTTGAAACTTGCTAAAAAGCTTGTAATTAGTTGTATTCAAAGATCAAAAGTACTTACTGGACATAAATTCAAGCATACAGTTTTACGGACTGTTGGATTTACTTTCCATTGTCAGTCCTTATAATGATGTAAGTTAACAGAATACAGTCTTTTTTGTTATGTTCTCTAATATTTGATTACTGAGCTCTTTATTAAAATGTTTTTCTCTTTCTAGATTTTTTCTTTCTTTTTCATAATTACAGAAGCTGGTGTAAATCTTAAGTTTTTTTTTACAAATTTCTACAAGTAATATTAATACTTGCGAAACTTCATGTCATCTATGATACAGACATCTAGGACATTAGACGTTAACATTTGTAAATGATTAAATAGAAGTTCTGAAATCATTTTTCAAACTTTCCACTTTAACATTTAAGGGATCAACCAGAAGATAAAATGTATTTAAGGTCAGAATGTAATATACTGAAACCTATCTTTCTGTCTCAAATAGAACTTTAAAAGTTCTAGAAAAGTCTACATGGTATACATCATTTTGAAACAGATAGACTTTCTCCCTTTGTTTCTCTTCCATCAGGAGTAAATTGATTATTTTCAGACCTGAACTTTGCAATCTAGTGAGTAAGCAAAGCATTGGCAAAAAGAGCTACCTGTGCATCTATATGCAACTTGGCTTGTTTTACTTGTGGTCTCAGACGTGTTTACTCTTACAAAGAGGGAAATGAAAGAATGTTAAAAGTTACTTTTTTATTCACAGTATGAAGTCTCAATGAAGTCTTAATCTGGGTGAATATGTGCATCTATTTTAGGGAAGGTTACCGTATATCCATATTTGTATATTTTGTCCCAGAGTAATTATTATTAGGGGCTCTTTTGTTCTCAGATTGGTTCCAATTTAAATGATAAATTAAAAGATCACTCTAATTTTTGATAATGAGCCTGGTGACTAATGCCATATACTATAATTTTTATAAAGACTTGTGATTTTCTACTTCCAAGGTAATAGTGACAGAGTGTGCTGTTTTCACATTCAAAATGAGACTGCTGAGTGCATTTGTTTTATTTTTAGCTACAATTCAATAACATTTTAAAATTCAGTGGATCTGAATACTTCTTTTTATTTAAACCACTTATTCTCTAATACCCTCGATAAAATCTTAACATAACATATTTAATAACAGTAAAACAAGGAATAATCAAAATTCTTTACAATTGTACTCCCCATTGGGTTTTTTAAACATTGTTTTCTATAGTACTTACATATATTTTCATTTTTGAAAAAAAATTAAATTGCACTGTTTATAAGTTTTATATTCACCTTTTTTCACTTACTGTAATTACTAACTGTTGCCAAAGTATGATATTCAGTGCATACATGTAATGCTTCAAAGTAAGTGCATGTTGCTGTTTAAGTAACCATTGCCTTAATATTGCACATTTGGAGTTCTGCCAGTGATTTCCTGTTATATAACTAACTTTCTCTGCACTTGTTTGACAGAATATTAATTAGATTAAATCTTTGCCTAAATTTCTCTGATTACAAAGCAAGGCAAAGTGCACAATATATTTTAAAGCCATTCATTTCAAGACAAAATCATACTATTTTTTCTTTTTGTTGTCTGAATTTTAATTCATGTTTCTGCTATATTTTTATGTAGTTTATTTGATAATATACAGAGAATTACTTATTAGACTTCTTTACCTTGATGCCCCATACGTATTTCAATTTCAGATGTCCAAAATTGAACTGATATTCCTTCAGATCTTTTACTCTTTCCTGTGCCCTGGAAAATGGGTTGTTTCTATATCTGACCTTCCCACTTTGGCCCACCATCATTGTCTTAGCATGTATCTGCCTTCTCTTTAACTCTTTGCTCTGGTCTTTGTTATCTCTTGCTAGAACCCTTGCATTAGCTGACCAAATTCTGATCTTTCTCAAACATAATTCATACAATCAAATTATTATATTCAGAAACATCCATAATTTTTGTTACCTACAAAGTAAAAATCTTATGTCCTTTAAAGGAGGTATAAGGCTCTTTGTGATGCAGTTCCTTTCTCCTTATCCAGCTAACTTTCTTACCCTTCTGTTGGATCACTCTGAGCATGCAGTTCTATGAACATTCCAAGTCTTCTCCTGATGTGGTTGCATTGGCTGTTCTCTCAAGAATTTCTTCTCCCCCTCTCTTGTAAAACTCCTTTTTAATCTACAGGTATAAACTGAATGATAATGTCTCATAAGATATAGGTACTCCTTTCATAATCTTAACACCATGTTAAATATATATATATATATATATACTTAATAAAACATGTATTACCTTATACTATATTATTTTGCACTTCTATCTTAATATCAGGGGCCAATGGTTAGGAAAGTGCATGACACATAGTAGATGATCAATAAAGGCATACTAAATGAATGAATGAATGTAGTCTAGGATTGCTCTGCATAGGCTCAAGAAAGACCCGAGCATTCAGCTGGATTCAACATCTCAAAAACTACCTTGACTAGATCCAGAAATGTTAAGTTCAGGGCTGGGGATTTAGCTAAGTGGTGCTGCCCCCTGCCTCTCAAGAACAGTCCCAAGTTCAATGCCCTGCACCAAAAAGTAAAAAAGAAAAAAGAAATGCGAAGTTCATTGTCTTTGGAAGACACAGTTCCATTTTGAATGGTCTTAGATACGTGCTGTCTAATAGAAATATAAAAAAGCTGCATAACTAATTTTAAATTTTCTACCAGTCATGCTTAAAAAGGTAAGAAGAAACAGGTGAAATTGATCTTAGTAATATTTAACTCAACATATTCAAAATAATACCATTTCATGGATGCATATCGAGGCCATACTCTTAAGTGAAATAAATAGGACACACATGTGTAAATACTGAATACTTTCTCTAATGTGAGAAACTGAAAGTGTAAATAAGGATTAAAATGATTAAAATGAATAACTGATAATTTGAAATAGGAATAAAGGTCCAAAGGTATAGGGGTGGTGGGAGGGGAAGGGGAAAGGGAAGAAGGGAAAGGAAAAATTATGAGAAAAGAAAAAAAAAGGAAACAAAATCTATGTAAATAGGGAAGGGTGGAGGGATGAAGGGCACACAGGTAATGGGGAAAAAATGAGAACCAAGATACAACATGTACAGGTACAAGCACCCAATGATAAATGTAATCATATTGTATACCTAAAAGCTACCAATAAAAGAATTAAAAAGAAAAAAATACCATTTCAAAATATAAATTGATATTAAAAAGTATTAATAACTATTTTTGTTCTTTTGTTTTGCATTAAATCTGAAAATTCCAAAGGGCATTTCTTTTAACTCTTAGCCCATTTCAGTGTGGACAAATCATTTTTTAAAAATATTGATCTATATTTTATATTCATAAACTTTATAGTTGAGAAAGTATGTTTCTATAACTAAGTTGTTCCAAATTTTCTTAAATGTTTTCTAACACTTAACTGAATATCCACTCAAATTTAAATGAATTAAAATCCAATAATGTTAAAAGTTGAGCTCCTCACTCTAATTGGCCATAATCAAGTGTTCTATCCTGGCTACCATTTTAAACAAGTTCTTTCTCATAAGCAGGAATTTCTTCTATATTTTCCTACTCATTATTTTTATCATTGTACTTTAAGACCAAACTGCATCTTCAACTAACATTTATTATTAGGCAGCTTGTAAAGAAAAAACTGAGTAATCTTTCACTTTTTTGTAAATTTATTTTAGTTTATTAGTACATGAGTGTAGTACATAATGTTTACATGCTTTGTGGGAAGTTGATACATGTCCATAACAGGTCTTAATTCTTTTTATATCCCTTTTCCTTTCCCTCCCTCCCTCCCTCTCCACCCACCTCTTCATCACCTTCCTTTTATTTGTACATGTTTGCAGTACATAATGTTTACATTTCTAATCTTTTAAAATAAGCTTACTGTATATTGGTTTAGAATATCATTTAGAAATCTCAGACATATTTGTTAATTGTTCTCAATTAGTGAGATATTTGGAATATTGTTCAAAACCCCCAGATAATTTGCATGGAGTTTATCAAAAGTTAATCACAGAAAATATAAAATCCGTTATAAAATATTCTTTCTAAATTTAAGGATACTTTCTAAAAAGCAGTTGATTTAAGAAATTAGCCACGCATATCTCTACTAATAGAGAAACCTCAAATAAGCTATAAAATCTCGTTCTTTTCTAAGAAAAGATGATGTCTAATGTGAATGCAAATCCCTGTAGACCTTTAATTGAAAGCCTGTTGGTATCTTGGAAAAGATTGGGATTCATTAATTGTCAAAAAGGCTTTTAGCCAGTCCTCTGAGACTCAAGCAAACTGTCTTTGTGTGATAATTTCTTGAGTTGAACCCAAAACTCTGAGAGATTAAAAAAAGGTCTATGGGGAAGCAGAACTTCAACAGATACATGTGAAACAATAATGAAGACATCCTAAAGTGGCCACTGCTTTCTCCTTCCTTTTTTTCTTTCCTGTCTGCTTATCTTCCCTTCTCTTTGAATCTATTGAAAGTTACTTTGGGAATTCTAACTACCTTTCTAGGATTGGTAAGACGGGATTCATTAAATAATAATAACTGGGTAAAATGCCACTTGAAATCTTCTAGTTTCACATAGATATAACCAATTTACATAATATATAGATGATTTGCCAGCCATATATTTAGCTTTTATAATAATGATTAGAAGAAGTGGTAAAGTTTGAGACAGACATATGTTTTTGGTAATTGAGAAACTAACAACAAAACACAAACAAACTTTAAAAAGGAAACTGATGTTCAGACCATGTCATATATAATTAACCACAAAAATTCATAAATGCACTATCCCAAACAATAAAAGGCAATCACAGAGAACAACCATAGGTTTTTAACCAAGTTCTTAATTTTTTAAATCTAGTAAGTGTAAACATATAAAAGATAAATTCAAAGAATTTTCTTCGGGAAGAAAAGAGGTTAGTGAACTTTTCAGTAAAAGGCTAGATGGAACTGTGTGGGCCAGTCTGTCTCTGTCATCAAATTTTTGTTATTTTGCTTGCAATATAATCCTTTGAAAATCTGAGAACCACTCCTTGCTCCATATGGATGCAAACACAAGCAGCATACTGCATTTATTAAGAGGCCATAGTTTGTCAATAACTACTCTAGAAAACTTTCTTGTCTAGGTATCTATGGGGCAGGAAATGTTTGAGCTGCAATATTGCTCCATATTCAGTTCTCCAAACTGCTACATTTAAAATCACAGTTCCCCCCAAATCATTGTCAATGTCACACAGAGAAGTTGCTTCTCAGCATAATGTTTCATTAGGGCTTCTTTCAGCATGACATTATAGCACATGCTTATGAGTAAGTTGAAATATATACCAAAGAACTAGATGTGGTGGTGCATGGCTGCAATCCCAAGCACTCTGGGTTTGGGCCTAGCTTGGAAAATTTAGCCACTTAGTGAGACCCTGTCTCAAAATAAATAAAAAAATTTTAAAAGTCTGGGAATGTAACTCAGTGTAAAGGCCTTAGGTTCAATGCCCAGTACCGAAAAAAGAAGTATACCAAAGAAATATAACAGTGGCTCATACTTATGAAATGTTTTCTGTAAGCCAGATAATTTATCACAGCAGTGTCTTGCATATAGTAGACATTCAGTAAATGTTAGTTGCAATAAATAGCTCAGTGAATATACATAAAACTAGATTATTTTGTACTGTTCTTATGACTATTTTATAAGTGAAGGAATAAGCTCAGAAATTTAAGTTATTTAATTGAGATCAAAGAGCTTAGTTTGTGGAGCCATTCTATGAATATGGGTTTTGTTTCCAAGATGTGCTCTTAATTTTCATGCCGTACAAATCATTATAAATATGGCAAAGTCTCCATTAGCAGATCCCAGAAAACATCATTTTTTTTTTTTTTTTTTTTTTTGGTACAGGGGATCCAACTCAGTGCCTTGCACTTGCGAGGCAGGCTGTGGCACTACTGAGCTAAATCCCCAGCCCCCAAAACACCATTTTTATCATGTTGTTACTTATAATTATATATAGCAGATTCTATTTCTTTGTAAATTATCAATTGTGGAATATTTCTTCTTTTCTTCATTTACTTGTTTGTGATTCTTTGGTTTCCAGTGATTCAGGATGTATATCGTGCATACATCCCAAAATCATAAATGCCTTGAAGATACGGCGAATTTTCTTATATAATCTGCGCTAGACTCAGGGTAACCCCATAGATGTGACATGCTTTTTTAATTTCTTCATATTTTTCTTTCTACTAGTGATTTGAATAGCACTATCCTTTCTTAGTTCTTATTCCTTATCTTCATTATTGAGGAAAAGCACATAAATGTACTTACTCAACCTAATGGAATTAGATATTCTACTTTAGTGGTAAGAATCCAGGGTCTTTAGCAGCTGTGTATTTTGGTAACTTTGCCTCAGAGGGAACAATTGGTGCTTGGAGAGACATTAAAGAAATGTTAGGTACTATTTAAAGTTTTGTGGGACTTTTGTTCATTTGGCTTTTTTGCTTTTTTGGTACATAAAAAAGAATGAGACTCTGAGGCATTAGCCTTGCTAGGAAGAAAATGGAAATTATGAATTGCATCAGGCTAAAAATGTTTTACAACAGTCACAGTAATAAGTTAATGCATTAAGGACTCTCCCATATTGAACAGTGGTTGATACAGTATTTTTTTTTTTTGGTACTGGGGATCAAACTTGGATTCTTCCGCTTGCAAGGCAGGCAGCGGAACCACTGAGCTAAATCCCCGGTCAGATACAGTATTACCATTGTTATAAATCTATGTTCCACCCCAGATTAATGGCAAAAAGGAAAAAGGAGGAACCAAAGGTTATGCATACAATTTAAATTATATGTAATGTTACTTATCATATGATAATGATTTATTTTCCCCTGATTTAAGTAATTAATTTTCCCCTTACAAATATCTTTACTCTCATTGTAGTTTCCAGTGTTGTAAAGGTAGCAAGGATGGCCCAGCTGGGGCATATGTGTAGTCAGGTCTTGGTTTCATGGTGAAGCAGACAATGTTATTACATCTCTCATCCCTACCAAGCCCAGAGAATGCCACGGATTTTTCAACATGTCCTTGAAGCCACTTACTGCCCAAATTAGAATTGAAACCAACAGTCAGATCAAAGATATAAAATTATTAGTTGCAAATGGAAGAAGGGAGGACTATTGATAAGCATGTGCATATCAAAACACTGAGCAAAGTGAAGCAATCAGATCAACAAATTTCACTGTTTGATGGAGTCACTGAGTACTTCCTCCAAACATAGCTAGTGAGTCATGATTTTAGAGCCAAGATTCAGGTCTTCAGTACCTCTGACAACTATCTTTTTTACTATTCTGAATTTCTCCTATTATCATTTATCTACACAGATTTTGAGCATGTTATGTATTCTAGATTTAAGTCATATACATTTTACTCACTTGTCAAAAATGCCATCCAATAATATCAAATTTTTTTTCTAATTGTTTCTTTGCCAGTAACATGCTGTTTTTAATCACAGTAGCTTTGTAGTATAGTTTCAAATTGGGGATTGTGATACCTCCTGCCTTGTCTTTGTTGCCTAGAATTGCTTTTGCTATCCTAGGTCTCTTCTGGTTCCAAATGAATTTTTGAATTGTTTTCTCAAGTTCTGTGAAATATGCTGTTGGAATTTCAGTTGGGATTGAAATGAATCTATAAAGGAATTTTGGAAGTATGGCCATTTTCACTATGTTGGTTCTTTCTACCCAGGAGAAAGGGATGCCTTTCCATTTTCTGATATCCTCTTTGATCTCTTTTTTCAGAGTGCTGTAGTTTTCAGAGTAGAGGTCTTTTATTTCTTTCTATAGATTGAATCCTAGGTATTTCATATTTTTTGGATGCTATTGCGAAAGGAGTTGTTTCTCCACTTCCTCTCTCAGTGAGTCTGTTGTTCATGTATAGGAAGGCTATTGATTTTTGTGTGTTGAATTGTATCCAGCTACTCTACTGAATTTGGTTATTAATGCTAAGACTTTTGGTAAAGTTCTTGGTGTCTTCTATATAGAGTATCATGTCATCTGCAAATAATGGCAATTGAACTTCTTCATTGTACTATTTTTATTCTTTTTATTTCTTTCTCTTATCTAATTCCTGTGGCTAATGTTTCCAGAACTATATTGAACAGGAGTCTAGATAGTGAACATCCTTGTCTTGTTCTTGATTTTACCCTGAAGAATTTCAGGTTTTGACCATTTAGTATGATATTGGCTGTTGGTTATTCATATACGGCTATTATCAGGTTGAGATAAAGACTATCTATTCCAATTTTCTGTAGGGTTTTTATCATGAATGGGTGTTGGATTTTGTCAAACATTCTTTCTGCATCTATTGAGGTAGTCATATGGTTTTTGTTCTTAGCTCTGTTAATATAGTGTAACCAAAACTAAAAATACATGAACTACCATTCTGTTTTTTACTTTATCTACATTGGAAGCATTTTTCTACTGTTTTAAAGTATACCAAATTTACTACTTAAATTTGAGAAGCATGCATCAGTGTAATAATGTACTTCAACTTAAGCAAAAACTACATTCTTCAACTAGAAATGGCACAGTAGAGGGAAATCAGTTCTATCATGCACTGAAGCATGAAACAGCTAACCCTGTTCATTGTTGTCTTAGGCCTGGTAAACTTCTTTACAATTTCCGTATAGTTGTTATACCATTCTCTCTCTGGGACAGTAGTGGACATTATATTTTTTGTCCGTAAATAGCTTAGTATGTGTTTTCTAAAGTCAAGGACATTTTTTACATTGCTATAGTATTCAAAATGAGAAAATATAGCAAGTACAGTACTATTATGAAATCTGTAGACCTTGGATATACTAAAATTACATAACAGAATAAGTATAAAATGTATTAATAAAAAGCTCCTAGGGCAGAGAAGCTGAACTGGTCCCAGAACTTGGAAGGAAGCTCCCCCGCTGCCATCCCAAGCTCCTAGGGCAGAGAAGGTGAGCCGCATGGGTGCCAGAAGCACCCTGCCCACTCCACCCACCACGCCCGTGGAAAGGAGAAGACACATAAACAAGCCTCAAAAACAGACTTCTGGATCACCTACAGCAACCCCAAAGGGAAACAAGATGGAACAATATAATACTCAACCACCTGGACTCTCTGAACTGGCAACAAAAGAGGATCTGGGAAAAATGAAATCAGAAATAATTACTCAGATAACAGCAAA
>NW_004624730.1:30604245-30655294 GCF_000247695.1 Heterocephalus glaber
TTTCTTTAATAGGTGCTATTCAAATTTTATATTTCCTCCAGAGTTAGTTTCATTAATTTGTCTTCCAAATTACTTCTTAGAAGGTGCCAAATTTATTTCAAAACACATTTTTGAAATATGCTTTCTATATCCTTTTAAATTCTGTAAAATCTGTGGTAATGTCTCCTAGATCTTGATACTGTAGTTTCAAAAATGTATAATTGATATTGTGTAACAGGAAGAAAAGGTCTAAAGGTGCAGGGGAAGTTGGAGGGGTAGGGGAAAGGAAAAAAAGGGAAAAGAAAAAATATGATAAAAGGAAAAAAATGTATTAATAAATGCAACTTTATGTTCCCAATACAAGTACTTCACAAAGTATAAATTCATAGATAAGTGCACATTCTATGTGTATATGCACATATCTGTATATATGTATTTAGATATATGATATATAGTTAAAAGTTGATAACATAATCTTTTGTACATGTTCAGTACCAGTACAATTTTTCTTGTTTATTGTATATCCAGTCAGTTGAAGTCATGGTTGTGGTACTCGAGCAAAAGGAGATTTGGCTATATTTGCTGGCAGTAGTGAGCATACACAAGATTTCAATATGTATACAACTGCAATTCGATACAAAAATATATGTGCATTCTGCCGGTGATTTGTTGCCTACAGACATAATTGTGGTAAATGTTAAATTTCACTGAAAACTAAATTAAAATAATAATACTGAAGTTGAATCCAAATATGAAATCGAATGTCAGATACTAGTGACTTACACAAATAAATCTGGCAAGTGCTTAAGCTCTTTGAGTCACAGATTCCTCATAGAAAAACTAGAAAGGATACTTTCTATATTTGAGTATTAAATGATACGGCAAAAGGGGATTTGAGGATTAAATTCCATGGCAAAAGGAGAAAACTATGGCAGTGTCTGAGTGGGAAATTGTCTACTATCAGAAGCCCTTTAGGTTCCACCCACACTCTCTGAAGAAAAATATTGGGCCTCTTGCCAGGCTTTCTCAATCTTAGTTTAATTTCCAGATTCACTCTTAAACCACACAATTTTCCAATAAATGAGTTGTGCTTTCTAATTTACTTGAAATGGTATTCAGAAGAGTAATTTCCAACTTCTTCATTGGATTAAAATATATCCCTTTATTTACCTTCTATTTCTAATAGTAAAATGTCTGTCGAACAAGCATGTTGTATTCTTTTTGTAAATAGGAATTTTTCTACGTCATTTGAAGTAAATCTATTTTACTGAAATCTATCCCTTGATGTTTAAATGTTTTCCAAATAAGCCTGCAGACATACACACATAAGAGACTGTGTAACCTAGCATTCTGAACGGGCTGTCACATGTTTCTCTAGATCATATCCAGTTTTGTGGACCACGCAGTCAGAATATCTGCTACCCCCTGGTGGTGGTTTACCTAAATTCCGAGGACAAGCTTTCTTGTGTATTTAATAAATAGCTTAATCACTGCAACTCCCAGTCTATAATTCTAAAACACATTGACAAACCCAAAATACTTTGAAAAATACATTTCTAGGTTGTTAATCATCTGTCCAGAGCCTCCATTCACTCTGCTTACCACAGTAAGTTATTATCAAACGGAAGTTCCTTTAATGTTTCCACTATAGTATTATTCCAGTCTTATTTTTCTTTATCACACAATGTTTGCTCCAGAAAAATTATCTACTTGCTTCTCACACACAGCCTGTACTTTTCCCCTAGCTTTTATGCCTACTTTCAAGTTCATTTATCCAGATACAAATCAAATATTCTAATGCCACCTCCTCCATAAAATCTTTCCAATAGGGTTAAATTCCTTCAGAGAAGGAACTAAATTTAGTTCATCTGAATGTCTCCTGTTTATCAGAGCACATGTTCTTCAGGTGCACTTCTCACATGTACTTTGGAAAGGTAGAATCTATAAAACCTATAGTGAGTAACTAGAAGTCATAGCAGAGAAATATGTGAAGCTAGTTTTACATTTTTGAACCTAGATGATGGGGAGAATAGAGCAGAATGCAATATTTTGAATAAGAAATAAATTGAGGAAAGTCCCTAAAGAACAAAATTACCAATTCCCCTATCAAGTATTTCAGGCCAATTCACAAATGGACAAAAGTTTACAATGGAGATATATAACTCATTGATGTGTTATTGGTAAAATACTAAATCAGGTATAGATGGTCATTGCAAACCATTTGAAAATTTACAAATCTTGATTTATTGGCACCATTACTTTCAAGGACAAATATTTCTTCTAAATGTTCTGCACTTTTATTTGTGGTATCATCACAACTTAAATTAAAGTTGATATATGAAAGTAGGTTGCTGCTATAACTAAATCCTAAAAGATTTACCATTGGGTTTAGAATAAGTGTCTACCACAGGACAGAAAGACCTCAGAGAGATGGCAAAAGGAAGCTGGACAGACTGGAAGAACATGGCTATTGAAGACAGATGAGAAAATCACCCCTGTAATAGAGAGATAGAAAGTTTGGCAATATTCGTGGCTGTAGCA
The DNA here is from genome assembly GCF_000247695.1 of Heterocephalus glaber. Next base: position 30,606,766 of record NW_004624730.1, read on the forward strand.
ATGTGAAAAATCGAAAATATACTTAATGAAATTATACATAATAGCAATGACCATTACCAGGAAATATTTTTTGGAAAGGACCAAATGTTTTCTTTCAACTATGTATGATAAAATAAACATAGGTGAACATAAGAATTATTCAATTTTCAAGTAGGTTATAGAGAAAACGTTTCCAATCCAAAATTATGAGTTAGGAAATAAATTCCTTTGTCATTCCCAAACTCTGGGTTCACAAAATACACTCAAAGTTAATTAAAACCTGGAGGCAATGCCAGGGCACTGTTAGTAGAGCTACCTCACAGTCAAGATCAGTTCAGGGGTACAGGTCCAACGCCTGTTTGGGGAACCTAAGAAAAATATACTGGAGTAATTCATGTTCCCAGCTAGACAATAGAACTTCTAAGAATTTTATGGTAGATTCTTATAAACTTAGTTAAAAATTTGGGCCTCCATCAGTCATAAAGGCTTAGTTCATATAACCTTTCCACCACAAAAAAGGTCAAAATGTGTACTAATAAAATTAAATTAAATTTAAAAAGGAAAAAATGAATCTTTAAAATGTTATCCTATAGCTCAAGGTAGGAAAGAGCGTGACTAAAATAAATTTGTAGAAGTTGTTTTTGTCTAATGGAGTGGATTGTAATTTGATACCTAGAAACTTCACAACAGTTCAAAAAGAATTATACAAACTTGAACCAAATGGTATACATTTAAAGAGGCCTCTGGGCACCCAAACTCCTACAAGTTGGAAGAAAGCTCAAAAAGCTACTCATCTTTTGTCATTTTTATACCAAAGGAAGATGATTGAGAAGGCAGAATGAAGAGTCTAAGGATAAGGGTGGATCCAACAACCACAGAATTAATTAGCAAGGAACAGAGCAGCCCTAATCAAGGAATATTAAGAATATTCAAAATCAGAGAAAAAGGCAACATATTCCCAGCTAGATTTGAGACTTGCTAAAGACCAATAACTTCTACAAACCTCCTACTTTCTCCTTTTCTTGAATGACTGCAGTTATACAGTCCCAAATCAACCTCATGAGTTAGGAGTATGGGTGGTAGATAATTTATCTTTTAGTTTACAAGTTGTGGCCCAAGGGACTGCCCCTGAGGAGCTCAGGCACTCCAGGACCTTAATCCTATGAGAACAGTATTGACTGTGAGCTTCCGTTATAATGGGATGTAGACTTGGAAGTTTGTAAAGATATTTTATATATAACAGGGTCCCAAAAGCTAGATATGGTGGTTCATACCTATAATCCCAGCTACTCTGTTACTTGGCAGTCTGATGTGGGAGGTTTTCTTGAGTTTGAGTTTGAAGCCAGCCTAGGCACCATATAAAAAATATATAGGGCAGGGAATTTAGCTTAGTAGGTTTCGTTGCCTGCCTTGCAAACTCAAGGACCCAAGTTCGATCCCCAGTACCAAAGAAAGAAAGCACGAAAGAAAGGAAGAGAGAGAAAAGAAAAGAATAATAAACTCTGGGACAGAAGCCAGAGTATGATAAGTAATCTCCAAAGATAGTCTTTAAAAATTTTTCTCCACTTCTTAAATGCATATGCCATTCTCTATCAAGAGGTGGAGATTATTCCCTCAATATGCACTAAATCTGTGCCTGGTTTTGACCAACAAATCACAGCAAAAATGATATTCTCAGACTATAAACCCAGACTTGTGAGCACTGAGAGCTTCTACTTTCAGCCTCTTAGAATTCAGCTTCCTTAGGATAGGGAATGTAGCTCAGTGGTGTAATGCCTGCCTGGCAAATCCAAGGCCCTCAGGTTGATTCCTGGTAAAAGTAAAAAAAAAAAAAAAAAATTGAATTCAGCTGCCATGGTGTAGAATCCAGAAACACAAAAACACATACCAGGGCCATGTAGATAAACTGGAGCAGGCTAAGATTTCTACCAAGCTCCCAGCAAGAGGCAGCACCAGTGCCAGGAGTGTGAGTGAGCCAACTTGTACTCCAGCACACTCAGTGTCCTGATGACCATGGTTTTTGTCCACACTTATGGAACAACAAGGCCACTCGGCTTAATACAAATACCCAGTTAAACCTAGTTAACCAGCAAAATCACACTGATAATTTAATTGCTGCAGTTCAAGATCTTAAAGTTTTTGAGTGGTTTATTAGGTAGACATAGGTAAATTAAAAATTATATTCTGATAGTTGACCTTCAATATAGGTTTATGAAATGCAAACATGCTTACTAAAATATATTCATTTTCTATTGTTATAATCCCATACAAAATAAACCCTCAATAAGAAAATTAATATAAAAAAAGAAAACAATTCATGAACTCTCTCCTTGTTTTTTAGTCAAGCAATGTTAAAAGTTTCTCTGAATCACCCTAAAAATTATTTATTAGATTTAACACATTTGATGTTTACACAACACCTTTTGGAAACAATATCTATTCTCTTGAGAATTTCATTCTTAAAGAATTGATAAATTGTTTTCTATATTTAACGTATTTTTAGCCATAAGTTTACATATTTTGGTTATTCTGGGGATGTAGAAATATTGCAAAACCTAATTAAGAACTAGGAGACTAGGTTGAGTGCTAAAATACCTATGTTGTAATAAATTATGAGCAACGTTGTTATTTAAACTCCAAGTTTATGACCTTTTTAACATTTTGGGGTTTTTTTGTCATACATCTTTTAAAAAATAGCCAGAAGACCATCTTCTATTACTCTTGAAACTACATGATTCAGGCAGTTTATATCTTTGACAGCCTGTAAATAAGACACAGTGGAAATACTCAGGGAGAATGAGAGTCTATTCTTCCTGGCTTCTGCTCTGCTGACACTCATTAGACACAGGAGAGCTTTTGGTCAAAGTATGTAGGATGAATTTGCTGCTTTAGATTTTGAAGAACCATGAAAAATAGACACATTACCTGGCACCAGGCCAGAAAATTACCAGCATCTCTTTCCAGGATGACTCAGACCTGGCTTCAGAAAGCAGCACTGTCTGCCAAAAATTAATTGAGTAAAAGCCAAGGAAGAAGAACATTTGAATCTACCTCAAAAAGTTAATTCATAATACTCAATTCTATGGTCAGTGTCCATCTTACTTAACCTGTCAGCAGCATTTTCAAAGTTGACCCCTCTTTCCTTCTGAAGCACTTTTTCTCTTGGCCTTTAAAACACCTCACCCTCTCATTCTTTTACTCTTTTGCTATTCGTTGATTGTTCAACCTCAAGCCAAAGTCCTGGTTTCTGTTCTTGCCTCAACTTCTAAATGCAGAGCATTAGGACTCAGACTTGACCCTTGTGCCATCTCTATCATTTATTCTCTGTGATCTCACAGAGTTGGATTGCTTTAAATACCTTCTGATAGATCAGCAACCCCTAAATATCCTAAATCTCCAGCATTGACCTCTCCCCAGAATTTCTGGCTCCTATAACCACCTATTAATTGGTCTGTACTTTACAGTATCCTTGAGGCATCTCAACTGGACCTGACCAAACTGAGCTCTTAACTTTTTCCTTCAAAATGTCCATCCCACATCATCAAATAACAACTATATCTTTCCAATTGCCCAGGTAAAAAAACCATAGAGTCGTTCTGGAGTGCTCTCCTTCATCAGGAATCACATTTAACTCCTGAGCACACCTTGCTGTTCATCTGTTTAGATTATGTCCAGGATCTGAACCCTTCTTACTATTTCCAAACCAGCACCCCTGTGTTGTTGCAATGACTTTCTAGTTCTTACCCCTTGCTCCACCTTGACCCCCATGTAGCCTGTGCTCAATACAGCAGCCAGAGTGAAGAGATTAAATGGCAAAAATTGTATCTGTTCTTTCAAAGCCCATAAGGCCTCCTTACTTCATTCCATGTAAAACCTTTGCAATGGCCTTCACAGTTCAGTGGGGTCTGGGGCTTCCATCTTTGGCCATCTCCCACCCTCTCCCCATAGGTTGGTGCACCTCAGAGCTCTAGGCTGCCTTACTCTTGGAAGCCTTGGTCATTTCTTGCCTCATTTCTCTGCTCTTGCTGTTTCCTATCTTTGGAAACCAACTGCCTCACCCCATAGTCATGTGAAGTGTTCTCTTATCTCTTCAATCTTTGTGCAGAACCCGTTCTTGTGTGGCATTCCCTGATGATTGTGTTCATTCCTGCAACCAACGCATTTGACACCCCATCCCCTTTCATGCTTTACTTTTTCTGTATAGCCCTTAACATTTTTTTTTTGCAGTCAGTATAATTTGTTATTTTTGTCCTTATCTCTTTCTGTCTCCCCCAGCTAGAAAATAAGCCCCAAAGAGTGGAGATTTCTGATTGGCTTGCTTTGCTGATATATCCCCACCTCTTAGGGCAATACTTTATGTATCACAAATGCTCAATAACTATTCGATTAATAAATGTTGATTTCATGTTACAAAAAGTCCTCCATCTGTTCCTCATTAACCAAATTTATTTATTTATTTATTTACCAACTAAATTGAACCCAGGGCCTTCATAGTGAGCTACATCTCCAGTTATTATTATTATGATTATGATGATGATGATGATGATGATGATGATTTTATTTGGGAAAAATAAAATGTCTTGCTAAGTTTCTTAATTGCCCAAGCTAGCCTCAAACTTGCAATCCACCTCCTTCAGCCTCCCCAGAGTACAGGGAATATAGGTGTGTGCCACTATGCTCAGTTCCAAATTTATCTCTTTACTCATTGCTCAATAAAAATGATGCAAATTTAAAGAGAATAAAATAAAAAGTCTCTGTTCTCAAATTGGTCTTAGTGCTATATAAAGTATCAAATTTTTACTGGAAATTTAGGAAGCTAAGTTGAACATTGGTTTAAAAAAGAAAAAAATTAAAATCTACAATGAGAATTAAGATACACATGTTATTAATCAAGCAATCTTTAAAATATTTTACATATATAAAAGCCAAAAACAGTTCATTTGCAGCTGTACACTTTGTCTCAGGAGACCTTCCTAAAAAATAATAACATAATGAATCAAGAGCCATTAACTTAGATTTTCTTTTAGCAAAATCTAATCTGAGCTTGTTATTGACTGTTAGAATCTTATTGGAAAGAGCTTTCTATATCAAGTCCTAAAATGAAAATAAAGTGAGTATGCAATTATAAGGGACTATATTTAAGATCTTATTTGGGTTTCTGAACAAGCTCTTGGTTGGCCAAAGTGACTGGTCTGAAGCCCTTGCCTCTCTCTACTCTCAGATTCAAATCTCTCTCAGGCCCCTCTAAGCATGGCCTGCAGTGTTTCCCCTTGGTGTCCAGATCAGGAAGCAACCTGAGCTGGACAACCCTGCAGCATAGAGCTCTAAGCTGGCTCCTTGACATCCTAAGGGAAGAATGGAGGACAAGTCTGAGGCTTTCACAGTCTATACTTTTCTCTACATAGGAATATATTTACCTTCAGATCTGCATGTGTCTTAAGGCATAAGTGAATGGGAATAATGCAGTGATATTTCAATTTTATTCTCTAGTACATCATGGAGTATCTAATCCTATAGAATATAATAATAGTGATAAGTATATGTTGAAAATATCATAACAATGCTAATATTACAACTTTTAGAAAACCTTTCTTATTGTCCAAGGAGAAAGTGTTACTTATCAGAGCAAATCACTTGTCTTAATGGAATATTATTCAGCCATAAAAAGAAATGTTGTCTTATCTTTTGCAGCAAAATGGATGAAACTGTATGACCATTAATTCTGATGTCACTTTGGCTGGATTAGGAAACCCTTAGCAGTTTAGTAAAGCACACTTCTAGGTGTGTCTTGGGATGTTTCCAAAGATGTTTGGCATGTAACCAAGCAAATGAGGGCAGAAGAGGCCCACCATGATTGTCTTATGTGCTTATAGCCTGGATGGAATAAAAAAGAGAGGGAAGAAAGTTGGTGATTTTGGAAGAGCTCTGGTCTACCTGAGTGGGTACATCTTTTGCTGGCATCCCCTCTGGGCATCCATCTCCATTTTCTGTTGCTTTCCAACAGTGGCTCTTACCAGTGAGCTTCTAGGCCTTTGGCCTTGGACTGGTGCTTGCTCCTTGGTTGCACTCATTCTGAGCCCTCCATCTTCCTGGACTGAGCAGCTCCTGGATTCTCCTGCTCTCTGGCATGCACATGGCCATTGCAGAGTCTCCTACCTCTGATTCTGTAAGCTTACCTACTAAATTCTGTTACAAAATTACACGCATTTTTAGTGATTCCATTTCTCTACAGAACCCTAACTGATACAAGCTGAAAGGCATTATGTTAAATGAAATAAGCCAGATACAGAAAGACAAATTCAGTATGTTCTCTCTCTTACGTGGATACTTTTAAAAAGTCAACAGAAGGCATAATAGTGATTACTAGAGGCTGGAAACAATGCTGGAGAGGGGCTAGTGGGATGCTATAAAATAGGTAGCCAAAATACCCAAACATAGATGGAAGGAATAAATTATATTTTCTGCAAAGCAATGGAGTAACTATGGCTAACAACCCACTATGAATTCTATGGCTGGAGGAGAGGAGCTTGAAGACTCTAGACATAAAAAGAGAAGGGGGTGAAAATGTTAACCACTCTAATCTGATCAGAACATATTTTAGACATACATTGAAATATCATACCATTCCTCATAGATATGCACAATTATTACATAGGATTTAAAAACTTTATTTAAAATGTAAGGAGATGAAAATGTTAACTATCTCAACTTGATCATTTCACACTATATATGTATACAAAATTATCATACTGTATCCCATAAATCTGTATCATTAAAATAATATTTAAGGGCTGAGGATTTAGCTCAGTGGTTCCACCACCTGTCTTGAAAGTGCAAGGTCCCAAGTTTGATACCGGGTACCAAAACAAAAAAATTTAAAATATAGGAGTATACTTGTGTATATTAGTAATTTGTGACAAAAAAACTCCAACTATTTCCCCCAGTTCTTCCTCAGAACCAAGCTCTGCTCCATTCCCTTCAGCTCCCAGATAATCCCGAAAGCATGTGTGCTCTCTCTTAAGCCTATGTAGCATCTAAGGAGTGCCTTCTGTGGAGTTAGCTGGCTGGTCCAGGTGTCTTCAATAACAATGCCCTCTCCTTCAATAACAATGTTCTCTCTTTAGATTTTTCCATTTTTATCATCAAAATTTACCTGTTTTGGCCTATTTTGGTCACTATCCCATTAACCTTCTGATTTTTCTTTATTTCTCTTTTTCTTTCTTTCTTTGAGACAGGGCCTTGTTAAGTAGTTCAGACTGGCCTTGAATTCTCAGTGATCTTCCTGTCTCAGCCTCCCACATGCTGGGATTGTAGGCATGAACCACCAAGCCTGGTCAGTGATTTTTCTTTAGTTGAGTTAATGCTTCTTTGGGCTTAAAATATCACATCTCTTAAGTAAATTTCAACTTTAAGAAGGATCTTCTAGAGGCATCTCTGTACTCATAACTTAAAGGAAGGTCCGTAGTACACTGGATATTAGGAACCAAAAAGACTTTGTTACAGAGAAGGAACATGAAATTATGAGAAGACACCGACTTTAGTTCCAGCTTCTTTACTTATTTCCTGTATGGTCTTGAGAAAGTCACCTAAACTCTGCAAGCATCTGCTTCTATATAAACTATTTGATGTGGGGGAGATACAGCTAAGACAACTATATATTCAAATGATACAGAGCTCTCTGCACAGCTAACATCACGTTACCAACGATGTGGATGGATTTGGGGAACACAGCCCCTCTTGTGACCTTCAGATCACACTGTCTGTGTGCTGCTTATACCACCCACACTTAGAGTTGTACCTATGTATGTGTATCAAAAATAGATTTGAAATAACATGAGTGATTGCCATGATCACAGAGGAACTATTATTTAAAATACTACTTTGATTAAAAATGTCAGTTTTGAGAAGCTTTTAATATCTTCTACCAGTGCTCAACTGACATTAGTGACATTTCAATACTAATTTCTTAAAGTTGGTTTTCATTTGTATTCTTATTTAACTGAACTTTGCATCCTGTGAATTTGTGAAAGTCAATGGCTTTCATAATGCTTTAGTTTACAAAAGAACTTGCTGGAAAATTTATAATCAAACATCTATTTTCTGAACCTTGTCTCAGGAGTTACATGCTCAGTCAAGTTTTAAATACAGATCATTGTAACAGCACATGCTACTTATATGGGAAAGGTTATTATTTAGTATTGATGTTTTTCTCTTCATAAATCAAAATGTATGTTTATTTTTCACCATTCCTAATAAAGATTACAGTTCAAAGTTACCCCTTCAACATAAGCATAGGAAAGAACTTTCTAAACAGAACCCAAATTGCACAAGAAACAATATCAAGAATCAACAAATGGGATCATATCAAATTTAAAAGCTTCTAAACATAAAAGGAAACAACACAGAGAATAAAGAGACAACCTATAGAATGGAGAACAACTTTTACCAGCTATGCTTCAGACAGAGGATTGATACCTAGAATATATAAAGAACTCAAAAAATTGTACCACCCTCCAAAATAAAAGACCTAATTTAAAAAATGGGCAACTGAAATGGATATTTCTCAGAAGAAACACAAATGGCCAATAAATTCAAGAAAAAATGTTCAATTAGAGAAATGGCAATTAGAGAAATGCAAATTAAAACAACCCTGAAGGAGGGGGAACCCTGAGATTATATCTTACTCCAGAAAGAATGGCTCTCATCAAGAAATCAAATAATGATACATGCTGATGTGGCTGTAGGGAAAAGGAACCCTTATACATTTTTGGTAGGACAATGAATTAGTACAATCATTATGGAAATCAGTGTGGAGCTTTCTCAAAAAACTAAAACTAGAAACTCTATTCAACTTAGCTGTTCCCCTTCTAGGTATCTTCCTGAAAGAATTAAAGAAGTTATATTATGGTGATACATGGATACCCACATTTATAGCAGCACAATTCAAAATATATAAATTTAGAAGTGGCTTGTATGACCAAGAACAGGTGAATGGATAATGAAAATGTACTTGTACACAATGGAATATTATTCTGCCATAAAGAATAATGAACCTGAGTCATCTGAAGGAAAATGGATGCACCCTGAGATAAAATGTTAAATGAAATAAATCAAACATCAAGTTTAGCACATGGTTTCTCATAGGAAAACCCCAAAATATGAATAACATGCAAACTAAAAGATAGCTAATAGGAAATAGGGAGATAAATCTTTTGCGAATGGGAAGGACACCAAGAGATAGAGAGTGGGGGGAGGGAAGGGAGGAGAAGAGGGTAAGAAAAGAATTAAGATGTGTTATGTGCATGTACCAAATCTCCATGATGAATGTGATCACTATGTACTACAAATACATAGTAATAAAGAAAATGAAAGCTAAAAAAAAGTACTCCATCATTGCTGAAAGTACAATTTGGATCTCACTTCAGAAAATTAGAGGATTTGGCCTGGGGATGTAGCCCAGTGGTAGAACACTTGACTAACATGAGGTCCTGGGTTCAATTCCCAGTGCAGAAAAAAAAAAATTAGTGGATTTTCTATGAAACTAAGAATTAATTGTATTTACTGACTCAGCCAATATATAGAGCATCTTTCATCTGTAGAATTTTTGTCTAACATTACATATATATCAGTGAAAAGCATACATGATCTGTTCCTGTTCCCACAGATATTAAATTCCCTATTACATGAAATAAAATCTAGATAAAGAGGAGCCACAGGAGCTGTCTGGAACTTTAGATGAGTGTGTGTTTGTACACACGTATATGTGTGTGTATAGACAGATATATAAGTATATACATAGATGTATTATACAGACTTTTGTGTATTATATTTACATGTATCAAATATTTTTTGAAAACTGAAATAAAGTATATTCTATGTAAAATGGGAAGAGATAAATAGGCTGTACGTTTTTCATATAAAGAAACTAGTGGTCTATGGTATTAACCAAAAATATAGTTGGGTCATTTTCTCCTGGCAGATCTCTCAAAGCTGACAATGGCAGCACCACACAAGCCACTTAGCTTTATGGGGAAAGCCATGGTAGATGAAGCACCACTCATGTAATTTCCAGGTTCTTCACTTGTCATGTAATTGGTATTTAAGTTTTCAAATTTATGTTTCATGTAAATGTCACTTTTTTCAACCTGCTATCTGAACTCTGTTCCCCCCACAACTTAAGTGTCCATTAGCCAATAAATAAAGAAATTGTGGTGCATATACACAAAGAAATTCTATTTAACCATAAAAAGAATGAAGTCCTGCCATTCATGACAACATGGATGAACTGGGATGACATTAAATGAAACAGGGAGTTTCTTTTCTACCTGATTCACCAGCCTTTTACCAGACTCTCTACTTCCAATCCTATAAAATGAATTCTTTCCCATCTCTTCTTCTGACTTTACTTCTAGTTCCGCTATCCTTTTATCAAATACACACATATTAAATCTGAAAATGCACCTCATTCTTTGAAGATCTGGGTAACCTGAATATTGCAGCTTGGAAATCATTCTTTAAAGATATCATTGACAACAATCACTTCTCGACCTTTTGGCTAAGATCAAGTGAAGATATCATTGACAAGACTTTAGGCAACAGTATCATTCCCTGCTGTCTTTTTGTCTGCTGGCTTCCAGACACAGATAACAAATGATTCAATGAGTGCCTTTTCTACTGTAAATAATTCTTCTAAATCTTATTGACAGTGAGAAATTAACATTGTCAAGAGGAAAGTTGGAATCTGTAAAAAAATAATTTTCAGACAATTTTCCTCTGTTTTAGTCGTATTGCTTTTACATTACCTTTCTTGGTCTCTGTGTTCCTTAACAATAATAATTAAAGATTAACTGAAAAATCATATTATAGTGTCCCATGATCTTTAAAATATTTTCTCATGAGGAGATGATGATAATTTTTAATAACATCGTCTCTTTTATATAGCAGCAACTTGTCTGATTTGCCCTTGGTCAGCCACCTAAGTAGAGGATTGAGAACTGGAATGTATGCCTTTGGAGATGAGAACATATTGTTTTACTAAAATAGCATATAATGATACACAAATTATTTACAAACCCTTTGGATTATATTATCTCAAATATAAAATGGTTCATTACAATCCATTCCTCTTATCTAGTAAATGGAATGGGCCTGTCTTAATGTAAAGTTGGCCTGGTAAAGGCCATAGTGATCAAGAGTATAGACAATGCAGTCTGGGCTGCCTGGACTACATTTCTTTGTTCATCTACTTACAAATTGCTTAGACAACTTATTTATCTCTTCTAGGACTCAATTATCACAATTATAAAATGGGAATGACCATGGCAGCAGTTTAATAGATTACTTTAGGGATGAAATGAAGTGATTCATATTAAACACTCAAACACTAGCTCCTATTTTCATTTATTTTTATTACAATAGCTGGCAATATCTCTTCCATGAGATTTCTTTAAAACTTAGCACTTAGTACACTTCTCTTGTTAAATCAAGACACATCACAGTGTGAAATACTTTGGGTCGATTCTAATTTTAATCAATGTATATTAATCCATAATGTATAATTCAATACAATCACATACAAATCCACATCAACATTTCAGTTAATAGTTTTTAAAATCTTTTCTTCCTAAGAAAGAAATAATCTTCAATAACTTGATCCTTTTGAAAACAAATAAATAGTTAAAGCCTGGTAAATATACTGCCCAGTTTTCTCAAATCTCTCTTTTTATAGATTTTAATCTAACTTAATTATCTCTAACCAAGGTTTTTGAGAAATTGCTCATGGACTCAGCAGAACTATTTTGGCTGTGATATTACATTTTATCATGATTCTATGCATGCACGTTTAGTAACCCATGTGGTCATTTATGCCAGAAATAGGAATTTAATACTGATGATGTTGCACTTGTTGTTATCATACATCTCTGTATATACTCAAAATGTTTTAACTTTGATAATGTAAACTGAAATTATCATTATTTTGTGAAATCTTTATGAAGAGTCATCTTCTGACCTGTGCTTTCACAATCAAATCTGAAATATTAGCTAACTCTCAAGGGGATTAGGAAGTTAATATGACTTTCATTGACCTTTACATACGCAATAACTAGAGTTATTTCTAACATGCACTGAAAGTTGCAAAACAGAACTTTTCTCTTATTTCTAACTGCCAGTAAAAGTTACAAAAAGCATACTTCCTTTGTCCTCTTGAACAAATGCCTTCTAGTGGCATTTCTTTTAAGAGCAAAAAGCTAAGGTGCTTATGGCTACTGGGAAAAAAAGATACTGTCATTTTTTTTTCTGTTTTCCTTATCTTTTGCACCCAGAAAGCTAAGGAGAAAACTGGGGGCTCATGCTTCCTCATGTTTCCATTTCTACACACTTTGGAATGACTTGCTATCATTTCTGGCTTTTAAAGCCCAAAGTCAACCCTGAAGATCTGACAAAGAAACAGAACTAGAAATATCTGGAGCTTGTGAATAGACTCCCCCAAGTGTTTCCATTTCTTGTTCATCAAATTGAAAATGATTGGACCAATTCTATGTTTTATTCTCTTTGGCACTTAATCCTATAACCGCAAGGTTCTGGAGAGAGTTTCTATTAATAGTACTCAGATATTGCATCTAATTTACTTTACTTGACCTAGCAATTAGTTGTACTTGTATCCATCTTTTAGCCCAAATTTCCCTTCTTCAACTGTGGCGAGATAGACGCAAGAAACAATTTACTATTTCAAAATTCAGTAAAACAGAGCTAACTTAAGCAATAATTGGATACTAAGCAGAGTTTTTCTTTTACCTGTTCTTTTTTTTTTGTATTAAATTCTTTTATTGGTACATTGTAGGTATACAACACAATTACATTTTTCATTGGGAATTGTACCTTTATATAATGCATCTTGGTTCTTATTTTTTCCCCATTCCTAGCCCTCCCTTCAGGCCCTCCACCCTTCCCTATTTACAAAGACTTTATTTCCATTTTTTCCATTTCTCATCATTTTTTCCTTTCCCTTCTTTCCTTTCCCCTGCCCCTCCCACTACCCCTTCCCCTTTGGACCTTTTCTTCCTGTTTTACATTATCGATTATTCATTCTAATAATTAGTACATTTTAGATATACAATATAATGACATTCATCATTGGAAGTTCGCACCTTTACATAGTCTCTCTTGGTTCTTATTTTTCACCCTTGCCCAGCCCTCCCTTTACCTGTTCTTGAATCAGTGTAGGATTGCATGGAGAAAATTTGACCTTCATTACAAGGGGACAGATTCCTTGCAATAGGAAAGTGGTTCAAGGGAACAAGGGTGTGAGGAGAGGAGAAAAGGAAAGGAAAATAAGAAGAATAAAGACATGTCACATACAGGAACCTAATAATTCCAATAATGCAAATATTATAAGTCATAACATGAGCTAAGGCAAATAATATCAACAGGAATGAAAATGGGATAAGGGAATGGGGAAGGGGGGATTTTAAAATAAGAATATGTAATATGTACATGTAACCATTCCCCAAGATGATGGTAAACTACATGAACTGAAAAGATCTACAAATAAAATTTTAAAAGAAAAAGAAAACTGATCTTCACTCTATAATACATGAGACTTGGCTAGAAATGCTTGGTACATAGCCATTTGAGGTATATATACAGTTATTCTTTAAAATTATGTTCCCCAATTACGTCATATTGCAACCAGAACTTATTTGCACATAATAGGTATTGACCTTGGCTCTCTGGAGCAGAAAAGGGATTTATAAGAAGTAAAGCAAAGCTCATGGAGTTACTAGCAGGCTAGATAACACAATTTGGAACCTGAACTTTCATGTTCCTTATTTAACTATGTTGATGTTTGTTCCTTCGTGGAATGGTGGCTTTTTTCGATTTTTTTTTATTAAATTCTTTTATTGGTACATTGTAGGTATACAACACAATTACATTTCTCATTGGGAATTGTACCGTTACATATTGGATCTTGGTTCTTATTTTTCCCCATTCCTAGCCCTCCCTTCACCCCCTTCACCCTTCCCTATTTACAAAGACTTTATTTCCATTTTTTCCATTTCTCATCTTTTTATTTTTAAGTGCTATACTGCATAAGGTATAAGTGTGGTAGACGCTTTGGCTGTGGTTATAGGGGAGCTCAAATATGTGATTTCTTCAGTTTTAATTGATGTCAAAATGTCTGAGGGTCTCAGTAATCCTGACTTCAGTGACTCATGAAGATTGTACAGCTTGCAGTGGACATGAGATTCAGAGGGGTATGTGCTCAAGGTCCAGAGTTGGGGCCTGATGGCACTGGAGCAGGTGGTAGCAACTGCCACAGTCTCAATGAAGCAGAATGTGGAGAAGATTGTTCCTGAGTTCCTCAAGGCAAGCAAAGTGACATCAAGTGTTATGGCACCAGAAGCTGTGATCCCTGAGCCACAGAATATGAAGGAGACCTTCAAAAGACCCACAGAAAGAATGAGAGAGATTCCTTGCCCCATGGAACAGAAGCCACAGTTTTGGTGCTACAGGATAGAGTTACTTTTCCCAGGTCTTCCAGGATGAACAACTGGTGCTTGTGTGTATGGCACTGGTATTTTCAGACTCAGAGTGATAGAATTCAAAGAGGACCTTCCCTAAGTCCTATGGGTATTGCAGACCAATTGCAGGTATCACTGAGGCTTGTAGCACTGCTAGCTGCTCTCCTAGAGCTGTGGGGCCTAGATTATATCTTCTCCAGGTCACCAGTAACAAATACAAGTGATACTAGTGTTTTTGATACCATCATATGTGATCTCGAGTTCAAAGACAATGGAGAAATCCTTCCTTAAGTCATTGGGAGTATGTGCAGATGACATGTGAGGTTGTGGCACTGGTACCCATGCTCCTGCAGGTGGAGGAAAATTTTCCTACATCCAACAGGTCAAGCGGAGGTGGCACTGAGGGCTTATGGCTTTGATATCTGTAGTCCTGGAGCTGCACTGCAAGATGTGGATAGAAACTGAATAGGAATGAAGACAGTATGAAATTAAGAAGAGCAAGTGAAATCATTGTTTTCTGCAGGAGCCACTAAAACATAAGGCCACTGGCCTCATTTGCACCAGATTAAATTTCCCAAGTAAAAGCATCCAATTGATTAAAGCTTTGTCATGCTGCCATATGACTTTAGCTATGAAGTACTCAAGCCATACATGCTTCTCAACAACTGTTGAGAATATGAATGAGTGGATGAAGTTTCTGGATTTGGCTGAAACAAATCTGGATTTGGATTGAGCCATTTCTAGATGCCAACACCATATTTTGAATTTCCTTTTATTTTCTGACACCTACATAAGGCTAATGTGCATCCTAAATCATTTTTTCCTGTCCTCAGTTCAGTAGGACTTCATTATAATTGACTTCATTTTATTTCAGCCTCTATTTTTCCTTCTCCAGAGGAGGAGAGCTGGATAATATTAAGAGGAGGATATATGTCATTTGTTAACTTACTAGAGACAATTTCTAATTAATACTGGGCATGTAAAGTAACAATGAACATTTAAGAGGAGTGTTCTGAGTCCATTGAAAGAGTTTAGGATATAGTAAGTCCCCTACTTACAAATGAGTTCCATTTCTGGGCAACATTCATAAGTTGGATTTGTCTGTAAGTCTGACAAAGTGAGTCTCACACATCTTTGACGGAAATGTACGCATTGCTTTGCACTTTTTAGCAGTCTCCTCCACATCACCACTGCTTCTCCTCTTCCTTTGGGCATCCTGGTGTGTGACTGAGCACTGTACTACTGTACACTATGGCACTGTACAGTAAGCACACAGCAGGACAGCTGTGACAATGTCCAGGAGTCATGAGAGCTTCTTCCATGACTTGTTGGCATCTACAAATGTTCCTAATGTGAGGTCTTTCCATATCTCTGAAAGTTCACAACTTGAATGTTTGTAAGTGGGGAACTTATTGTATATGTATAAATATATGTGAGGAGGAAAAGAGAGCAAACCAATGCTGTCTTTTTTTCTCAGTGATGGGGATCCAACCCAGTACCTCATTTATGCCACTCAAGAGCTCTACCGTTTAGCTATATCTCCAGCCCTCTCTAACATGTTTGATTTTTTAAAATGAGTGTTTTGCTACATCTTACTAAGGGGTCTAGAAATACATAACCATGTGCAAGACAATCTTCTGCCTTGACCTGGCTTAATGTTTGCATAAACCTCAAAATCACCATTTTCTTGAAAAATGCAGTAAGGTCTATGCTGAACCTTAGCCACAGTGACCATTCCAAACAACAGTTCCTGGTGAGCCAAGACATTTTTGCTTCTCTAGTGTGCCTTTCTTTGGGTGAGTTCATCTAATCCCCTGGCCATAAACATTATCTCTATACCAGTGACTTCCAACTTCCTCTCAACAGCCCTGATGCACTGCAGAAATTCAGTCTTCTACTTTGAGTTGCTTAATTGAGATCTCCAAAATAATACAGCTAAAGCAGAACTCTTCCCAATCTCACCTACTTACTTAACTCAGAATTTATTGATCTCCTTCTCTTCCTCACCATGACAACATAGCAGTTGGAACTTTGATTTCAACCATGTTGAGTATATTACTGATCTAACCAGTTGTCATTTCCACACAAGCTACCCAACCCAAGCCCTGAATCTGTCTCTTGTCTGGATAACCCTAACTGGATTTTTTGCATTCCTTCTTGGCCCTTAAATTCATTCCTTCTTGGCAGCTAGTGTTAGGATCTTGATATTTTTAACCTCAAAATATATGCAGCTTTCTATTAGTGTAGTTAGCTGGCTGAATTACAGACCTCAGAGCCATTCTGAGTAGCTTATCTCCATCACATTTTAAGTGAGGAAGGTCTGCACTAGTTGTGTAACCTCTGTACACCAATTTTCTCATCTTTAAAGTAGATGTAACAATAGCAATTCTCTCATTGGGTACTAGGTTGCTATGAAGTTTAATTGAGGTCTTGCACGACAAAGGTTATAGAGTCTTTTGCATGGTAAACAATGAATGTAACTATTATTTTTATTAAGAGCTTAAGATAACTGTAAATTTATTTTAATTTTAAAAGTATCAGCTACTATAAGAAACATATATAGATAGATATACATCTAGATATAGATATAGTCAGCTGTCATTGTTTAAAGATGAAAAACATTTACACACTTGTGGTATGTGATGGGGGGGGTAAGGGAGTCCAGAACGGTAGCACTGAGCATGGGTCCAGATGTAATTTGCCACTTTTTATGCTGATTTGGGGATACAGTGATCAAGCAAAGATAAATCAACTTCCATACAAAACTGAATATTAATTTTGTATTTTAATTGTTTCTTAGCTGTTCTTTCAATGGTACTACAGTTTACACTATTGGGAATAACAACAACAAAAATCCAACTTTTCTATAGGAAATGTGAAATAGTAATGAACTGCCAATCAAGAAAAATGGAACAGTAAGACTCAGTGAAACAAATGGGATATGGAATTTTCATACTTGCAGAAGGATCCACTCACCCTGTTACTTAGTTTTGATAATGTGGTATTTTTCAGGAGAATGGCTGAGTATTTCTTCAGGTAAATTAGAATGACAAATGTTAATACTATATAACCTTATATGTTAAAGAGTAACTAAATGAAAAATCATGAAGCACTGCCATTTTATAATTAAATAACAATTTCAATGATGCCATCGCCTGGGTTATGATGCTAGAAAACACCAGCATAGAAACTGGTTAAATAATATTGTGCCCAGAATACTAGTCTTCACATTTAAAATGATTTTAATAATTTCAAGAATTAGCTATATATATAAACAATTATATTTAGCCAATTGCAAAGGGGTATTAATTAAAAGACATACAGATAAAAAATGTAACATTGTATAGTAAAACATACTCTAGACTTCAGATAACTTCACTACTTCACACTTGAACTTTCTGTCATTTGGAGAAACAAAAATAGGTCAAGCACTTGTGATGTTCTTAGAAATTACTTTAGAATATAGAAGGGAATAACAAGAGTTTTAAGGTTCTGAGAAGATGAAATTAACATAAAACTCATGAAGTTTGTAATATGAACCATAACTGAAATAGAATCCCTAGAAAAGAAGTCTTTGTAGAGGAGATAAGCACTTGGCTAAATTTCCAGGTCTGTGTAGGATGAGCAGAATAGTATTCCTGATATCCAAATTGGCACCTCCCATGTGTGTGTGCATGAAAAATAGTTCTAGAAAGCAAGTGGCCTGGATTAAGTTCCAGATTCATCATGAACATGTTAGCTGTTTTCCAGAAGCCTTAAATGCCTTCTTTAATTTCACCTTCATAATGACTTAGTAGGCTGATCTTAGCTTCATTTTAGAATGAGGAAAGCAAAAAAATATAAGAAATCACAGTCAAATTCCTGATTTCAGGGAAAAAAACTATAATTTGAAACAGATCCACCTGGATCGAAAATTATGCTTTTCCCACTATTTTAAGCTTTCTTATTTACACATTAAGGTATTGTGACATTTATTTCTGCATATATAGCTTTGATTTTTCCCAAATGCCAACAGGTATAAGGTATATATACACATAGCTAATATTTATAGTCTTGTTCTTTTGAAAGGCAGTGGTTTACTTAATAAATAATTTTCGTAATTTAATGATTCAAAAGTTAGTACAATATTATATATATGTATTTTGTTTTGTTTTGTTTGGTACTGGGGATCCAACTTGGGACCTTGCGCTTGCGAGGCAGGTGCTGGAACCACTGAGCTAAATCCCCGGCTCTACAAGTCAGTACAATAAAGTACACATGGAAGAGTCCCACCTCACAACTTCTATTTCTCTATGTTCTTTCTTTGAGCCATTCTAGGTAATGATTTTATTAGTTTCCTGTTTCTTTCCATGATTCTAAAACAGAGGCAAAGAGGAATATATGGTTCCTCCATCTCTGTTACCTATATAGTCTGATCTGTACCTTGATGTTTTCATTAGCAGTCTATCCTGGAGATCCTTCTGTATCAATCTTGAAATGTTCTCATTCTTTTAATGGTTCTATAATATTCCATTGTGTGAGTGGACTGTGATTTATTTAACTAGTGCTCTGTTGATTAACAGTTTGGGTTTGTTCTGCTCTTTTGCTATTAAAAACAACATGATAATAACTAAACGTATACAAAAATAATTTCATATACATGTTGATATACGTATTTTAAAAATGATGAATAGGTCAAAGGTAAATACCACAAATTCAATAGATACTGTCAGCTTCTCTTCTACAGAGATTGTATGATTTTGCATGTCTACCAGTATATGGCAGAACCACTTTCCACACAACCTTAAAGAGAGAGTGTGTTTTGATTTTTGACAATCTGATATATAAAAGTGAGATTGCAATGAGGATGTAATATTTCTTTCTTTATAAGTGAGTGCTTTTAAAAATATCTTGTCATATGATTTAGAGCCATTTGTGGTTTATTTTGTGAACTATTTGCCCATATCTTTTGTCTATTCTCTACCACTTTTTGTTGATATTTTTCTTCTTACTATATAGGTCTGCTTCATACTAGAAAAATTAGTCTTTTTGTCCAGACTGAGATACAAATATTTTCCCCAAGGTTTTAATATATATTTTTCTTTTGCTTATCATGTTTTATTATGCCATAAAATTAGTGTGTATGCACGTTGGTTGCTGCATGTATGGGTACATACATGCACTGTCAAATTTATCAATCTTTTTTTAGTGACTTCTAGATTTTGAGCTAAATTACACATGCTTTCTCTGCTCAGTGGATTTAAAGGGATTCTTTCAAATTTCCCTCTTGAAAGCTGAAATAAATGCAAATTACATTCAGAGCACAGAAACTGTGATTGCAATGACAGTTGAGCAAGAGAAGTGCATTTTATTTATTTATTTATTTATTTATTTATTTATTTATTTTTGGCACTGGGGATTGAACTCCTTGTGCTTGCAAGGCAGGCGACGGAACCACTGAGCTAAATCCCCGGCCTGAGAAGTGCCTTTTAATTCCACATACACTGAGCATCTCCAGAGTGTTGGGGATAGTGTGCCCACTATGAATAATGAGGCTCAGGCCCTGGCTTTGAGGTCCTTACAGACTGAGCTCACTCTGATTAGAGAAGGATACATGCAAAGAGCTGTAGAGATACAGGGGGTGCATGGTACAGCCTGGAGGTCTATGAGGGCTTCCTGGAAGAAAGAAGGCTGCTGTTCTACTCTAAGGAGTGAAAGTGAAAAAGATGATTGCTGAAAAGAATGAACTATACGCAGTAGACAAGTTTTTTGCATGTTATGCAATACATTTATTTCACATGATGTGAATGTGTATAAATACAAACAGGATATATGATCTAAATTGTAATACAGATCTAAGGTTATTCTAAAGCCCCTTGTCACATGTGCTTTTGTAGTCATCTGAATAATCTTGGGACATCCTCTTTCTCTCTCTGAGTTGGACTTTCTTTCTTTGAGTCCCAATCTGATCAGCTCCTTCTGTACCAGTGCCTAGAAAATATGTGTCACCTTCAGTTTTCTCTATGAGTCCCTTCTGGTTTTTCACCCTGGAAAGTTAATGCTCAGTAACCAAATTCTGCCCTGATTCAACCAGCAAGCGAGGGCAATTTGACCATTTATTGCTTTGTTCATCAGCCCTTTGCTGCTCACTACAAGTGAGTTATAGGATCACTAGCAGAAAATGAGATAGATGGTAAAGAAAACTAGTTGATGAAAAATAGAACATGATATGTTTCAAAACAGGACTGTGCACTGTGCAGTGATTATTGATCATACATATGTCCAACATAAGATCTTGATTAGCTCCATCCATCTTCCCCCTCTGGTCTTTATAGGACTGGAGTTTTCTGCTCTTCCAATATATTGTTCCAATGTCATCTTCAGAGAAGCCTTTTTCAATTGATCTACATCCAACTCCCCCTTCCATATTTCATCACCTATTTACTATTCACAAATTTATTTATATCTGTTATTATCTCACTAGCCATAATGATCAAGTTTGTTGATTTGATTGTCTTCTTTTTATTTTCTTCACCAACAGGTAACTCCCAGACTACTGAAATGAGATCTGTTTTGTTCCCTTCTGTATCCAGTGGCTCTAGTAATGGCTGGTACATAACAGGTGCTTAGTAAAAATTTGCTGAACAAACAAGTACAATGCAGTGTGGCCACAAGTTTTCCACGTGGGATGGCATACACTCTTCACAGGAATCAACAATAGCACCCTAGGTAGGCACTCTAATATCTAACATGATTTTGGCACATCACAGAATGTTGTGATGAAATTGTCACTCTGGTACTGCTTTCATATTTTTTACATCACCTTTGGGAAATCCTGAAATATTAGCCCACAGATTAAATTCCAACAGAAGCTATATATGAATTCAGGTTTTCCTTCAATTTGTCTATCTCTTTGGAAAAAGAGTTCAATAAGGGACAGGTTTTACTCTGTGCATAACAAGCAGCTTTTAATTATAACAGACAGAATGGGAACAAAGTTATTTACACTGCAGTTACCTAAATTCTCCAATGGTATTTTCTACTTAATTGCTGTCAGCTAGCAATGCAGATGGGGGACAATGAAGCTCTCTTTGTGGACATTTTTGTTTTTTAATGTGTATTTGTGGAAGATTTGCTCAAGTTTCACATATAAAATGGCAGTGTTATTCTTTGAAATAGATTACTTAGATGATTTAAGGTAACAAATACAAAGACAGTTTATATTTTTTAAAATTCTCACAAGGACAACAAAATAAAATCAGACGAGTACATTTCACTGGCATTTACATTAGGAAAGAGACAGGACTAAATTCCAGTTCCAGGGAAGACAGTTCATCTTATGGATTACAAAGTATGTAATCACAAAATCAAATAAAATTTTCCATATTGATTCTAAATATTAATTATTTTTAATAAATATTAAAAAGGCGATATAGAAGGACTCATGAATGATGAAGATCTAATTTGGCAAGTGATCTCCTGGGCAGCAAGTGGGAATAAGAAGTAACAAATTGAAAAATATTTTGTGAGTGGAGAGTGTGGTATTTAGTGGATCAGAAAACATCTCTGTTAGTCATGTTTTTATTTTTTGCACTTTTCATCATATGCATTTTGTACTATTTTAAAAAGATATATAAATATTATTCAAATTAATTACATAATTAACTACATAATTAATTACATAATTGACTTAAATTTGTATGTTTAAAAATTAATATTACAAAAATCTAAAAGTATATACAACAAAGAGAAAAATAGATCAGATGAAATCACATACTCAAACTTTTCTTCCACATAAAATATATACACAGAACATTGAAAACTAAAATGCTAGCTACTTCCTATGTTGTAAAAATTTGTGTACAGTGTGTCTTTACAAATAATATACCCTGATAATTTAATTAGTTTCCATTAATTAAGCTAGTATTTTAATTTCTATACATTTTGGAAGCTATAAACATAGCAGAAAATGAAACAAAGTACTGCACAACAGCTGAGTAGCGAAAAATCTATCCAAACAGTCATTTGATATGCTAGTGTTTAAAACGCAAGTTGTACAGTAAAATTCCAAATCTTCATGATAATACACAACTTTTTACCAAATGTACAATTTGGTACATCAACTTTGACATCCAGCCAGAAATGAGTATGAACGGGGAGGTAACATAGCTGACAAGGCTAGGTGGATATAAGCTAAACATACCTTTCGGAAATGGGTGTAGGAATGGCAAGAAAAGTTATAATGGTGGCACCCAAAGGAAAACAGAAAGTTTTAAGAGTGACAGTCCATTCAACACAACAATTTAGAGAGGCTTGTTGTGGGAAGCTGGTGAATGTCTGAAAGATTTCTCTCTAAGAAGAAAGAAAGAAGATGATAGGATAATTGATGGCTGAAATTTTAGACCCTAAAATTTCCCATAGATTCCCCTCAGGAGTCAGAGGTGTTCACTGCACCAGGCTCTTGCTGTGTGACACCTAGCATCTCACAGAAGGAAGGACATAGCGTGGGGACCTCGGACCTCCAAAAGGATTTCAACACTAAACTTGCACAATGTCTTTGAAACCAAGAGTAGTAGATTTTGATGAAACACGGAACAAACTCCTGGCTACAATCAAAGCAGTTGTTATGTTGGAATACGCTGAGAGAACAACATGGAACGATCGCTTCTCAGATATCTATGCTTTATGTGTGGCCTATCCTGAACTGCTTGGAGAAAGACTATACACAGAAACTAAGAACTTTTTGGAAAATCACTTTCAAGCATTTGCACAAGAGAGTTCTAGAGTCTGAAGAACAAGTACTTGTTATATATCATAGGTATTGGGAAGAATATAGCAAGGGTGCAGATTATATGGATTATTATACGGTATCTCAACACCCCATATATTAAAAAGAATAAGTTGACTGAAGCCTACCTTCAGTATGGCTATGGTGGTGTAGATATGAATAAGCCACTCATGGAAATAGGAGAGCTATTGGGAGGAAATATGGAGGAAATTGATGGTTGAGCCCCTGCAAGCTGTCCTCATCTGAATGCTGCTCCGAGAAGTCAAAAATGATCGTGGTGGAGAAGACTCAAACCAGAAAGTAATCCATGGGGTTAACTCCTTTGTTCATGTTGAACAGTATAAGAAAAAATTTCCTTTAAAGTTTTATCAAGAAATCTTTGAGTCTCCCTTTCTGACTGAAACAGGAGAGTATTACAAACAAGAAGCTTCAAATTTTTTACAAGAACCAAACTGCTCACTGTATATGGAAAAGGTTCTAGGTAGATTAAAAGATGAAGAAATTCGATGTCAAAAATACTTACATCCAAGTTCATATGGTAAATTAATTCACGAATGTGAGCAACGAATGGTAGCAGACCACTTACAGTTCTTACATGCAGAATGTCATAATATCATTCAACAAGAGAAAAAAAATGACATGGCAAATATGTATATCTTACTCCGTGCTGTGTTGAAGGGGTTATCTCATATGATTCAGGAGCTACAAAACCATATCCACGATGAGGGCCTCAAAGCAACCAGTAACCTTACTCAGGAAAATATGCCAACACTATTTCTGGAGTCAGTTTTAGAAGTACATGGCAAATTTGTTCAGTTTATCAACACTGTTTTGAATGGTGACCAGCACTTCATGAGTGCACTGGATAAGGCCCTTACATCAGTGGTAAATTACAGAGAACCGAAATCTGTTTGCAAAGTGCCTGAACTGCTTGCTAAGTACTGTGACAACTTAATGAAGAAGTCAGCAAAAGGGATAATTGAGAATGAAGTAGAAGACAAATTGATGAGCTTTATTACTGTTTTCAAATATATCGATGATAAGGATGTTTTTCAAAAGTTCTACACAAGAATGTTGGCAAAACGCTTAATTCATGGGTTATCTATGTCTATGGATTCTGAAGAAGCTATGATCAATAAACTAAAGCAAGCCTGTGGTTATGAGTTTACCAGCAAGCTACATCGCATGTACACAGATATGAGAGTCAGTGCTGATCTCAACAATAAGTTCAACAATTTTATCAGAAACCAAGACACAGTAAGATTTGGGAATTAGTTTTCAAATATATGTTCTACAGGCTGGTGCATGGCCTCTCACTCAGGCCCCTTCATCTACGTTCACAGTTCCCCAGGAATTAGAAGAAAGTGTACAGATGTTTGAATTATTTTATAGCCAGTATTTTAGTGGCCGGAAACTGACATGGTTACATTATCTTTGTACAGGTGAAGTTAAAATGAACTATTTGGGCAAACCCTATGTAGTCATGGTCACGACATACCAAATGGCAGTTCTTCTTGCCTTTAACAACAGTAAAATGGTCAGCTATAAAGAGCTTCAGGTCAGCACTCAGAGGAATGAAAAGGAACTAACAAAGCAATCAAATCATTACTTGATGTGAAAATGATTAACCATGATTCAGAAAAGGAAGACACTGATGCAGAGTCTTCGTTTTCATTGAATAGGAACGTCAGCAGTAAAAGAACAAAATTTAAAATTACTACATCAATGCAAAAAGATACACCACAGGAAATGGAGCAGACTAGAAGTGCTGTAGATGAGGACCGGAAAATGTATCTCCAAGCTGCTATAGTTCGTATCAGAAAGCACGAAAATTGCTTCGGCACAATGCCCTTATTCAAGTGGTGGTCAGCCAGTCGAGAGCGAGGTTTAACCCCAGCATCAGCATGATTAAGAAGTGCATTGAGGCTCTGATTGACAAACAGTACATTGAGCGCAGCCAGGTGTCCGCGGATGAGTACAGCTACGTCGCGTGACGTCACCACCCAGGTGTGGATGCGGATCGTTGCCGTCACTTCCGGCGTGTGACTGTGGGAGAAGCAGGCCTTACCTCTATGATTTGGTCATTCAGCAGACCCTGTTTTTCTGCTGTTTACAATGTCACCAGTGCCACTTTATGAGCGTCAGAGAAAATGCCTAGAGATACTTCAAGCTCATGTCATCACGACATTTCTTAAACTTTTTCAAAGAGTGAATGAAGTGTTGCTGGAATCTGGAAATTCAGTTGAGTACCATGCTTTTCTCCCCTTCACGTTTGCAGTTGATGTGGGTTTTTTTTTTTTAAATGTATCTTAAAGGACATAAAATAAAAACTTAAATATTGTAATATGACAGATAACCTAATAATTGTATCTACATCAAAATGACAAACATGATATTGCTGCTTGTCAAATAAAAATAATAAAGAAATAAAAAAAAAAGATTCCCCTCAGACCTGATTAATGTTCCAGGAAAGCATTTTAGGTAATTTTGCTTCTTTTTATCTTAAGTAATGTTTTAATTCACAAAATACTTCCATTAACCAAATCTGAACTTTGAAAATCTAAATAGAATTTGACAGCATCTTGTAGCTTGCACCCTAAGAGACACAGAGCAAACTTTTTTTCCCTCAGCAAACTTTTTTTCCCACAAGTAGAAGATACACCGGGTAGATTCCTGCAGTTACTATGAATCTGGGATAGTGTTTAATGCTGGGGACAAAGCCCATGCTCAACAATTTGCAATTTGGACAGAACTCATGCATGGCCAAAAGTGGCAGAAAGGTTGACTCAGTAGCTGGGGGTTAATATCATTCAAAGTTGCACTTACTCATTCACGGACTCATGGGTCTCTGGGTGAGAATGCTGAATGCTGGCTCTAGGAGAGAGGTGGAACCAGAGCCAGGACTGTCCACTAGAAACTGTTCCAAATGGCCTCTTCCCTGTGATGCTTGGCTTCCTTTAGCACACTGGCTGGACAGGAAGAGCACTCTCCTAGGGGCCACTATCCACTCTTAAGTAGTGGGAGCTGCAAGTTTCTCAAGGCTTGGAGTTGAAAACATTACAGTGTCACTTATGCTTTATTCTCATTTAGTTAAGCACCCACACAGTCCAAGATCAAAGAGTCCCACCTCTCCATGGGAGGAGTGTCAAAGAATTTCAAGTCCATTTTTAAAAACCACCACAGATAGCAATCCTGTTCTATTCCCTCAGTGACTATGTTGACATTTTCCTTGAAGTATCTAAATTTATCTCCTAATGTTACTCAATAATTGTTCAGATGAAGGCTAACGCAACAACATGGAAAGTACAGTAGCGCTTAAATGATTGCAAGTCATTGAAAGCCACAGTTGGAAGCCACTGGACATATTTAACTTTAGTGGGGCCTTACACAGTTCAACTTACTAAGGTGTTAAACAAAAGCTCTATTGTAATCTCCAGGTTTTGTGATTTTCCTACTTCCAAAGGAAAGAATATAGTTTGTTCATTCTTGAAACTTCTGAGGCACTGTTGCAGGTTTTTCTGAAACTATTAACTAACAATATCATACTGTGTTTTACTTTTGAATTAATTCTAATTTAGGAAAATATAATTAAAAAACAAACATTAAGGGAAAATGGCAGAACAAAAATGATAAAAACAGTTGTATCTCATTGGAAATAAGACTTTGGAATGTGACTCTTTTATCTTAAGTACAATTTTAATAACTATCTTTAATAGATAAAAAGACTTAATTACTATACATCTATTTCTAATTTTTAAAAAGTAAAATTGTATTTGTGAACTGTAAGAGAAGCCCCACTGTGATGCTAGTAATCAAGTACAGCTAGGATTTAAGTAGCATATTCAGATTGTCCTGATATCTAAACATGTAGAAGAACAACCGAATCAGATTGTGAAGTGTTTACACATTGTTTACCCTTAAGGTGAGAATTCATATCTGAAGCATCCTTCAAGAGGTGATACCCTAAAATAATTCTTACAAGAATGCATGCTGATGAGATAAGGAAGGCAGGGAACTGAGGACAGGCCAGTGCCCTGCAAAACTGGGCTCAACTCACGGAGGAGCACCTGTGAAACACTTTCCTGCAGCTCTGTCCTTTGTGTGTTTGCAAAGCAGGCAGACAATCTGGTGGATCCAGTCACTGTCATCACTGAAGTCATGGGCAGGGCCTTTCTCTGACCACATCTTTACATGGGGCCATCTACCAGGAACTCACAGTGACTCATAAATCTGTAATGCTGGGATTCAGGTTCTGTGGCACTAATCTGGAATCCCAAGCTACTTAATTCTATTTGTACTATATATGACTAGAAACTATAAAATTAATTGATTCAATCCCCAAAATCTCTCTTCTTAATTGGAAAAATGACTACATTTTGATATCACAAGATGTTCATTCCCTAATTGAGCCAAACCTAATCATAGATTTTTTCTTAAATCTCAGTTTCAGAGAATAATGATCATAAACCTTGATTAGTGGCACACCCCTCACTAAACATTTATTAATTTCTTTCTCCTTACCTGTCACTCTTCTAGACAATTGAGAAAAATTACTGAACAAGATATAGAAGTTAGTCTATGAATTTATATTCTATTATGGGAAAACAGATAAAGAGTAACAAACAAATAATATAACATTTTATTGCAATATTATACATATAACATATATATATATATATATGTATGTATTTTGGGGGGAGGGTACCAGGGATCAAACTCAAGACCTTGTGCTTTTGAGGCAGGCGGCAGCACCACTGAGCTAAATCCCCGGCCCAACATCTTATATTTATATTATAAATTTATTTATTTTTATTCTATTAAACACAGCATATTACGTGTGGTGATTATTCAGTGGTTGTATTAATCAGAATTCTCCAGAGAAACAAAACCAATAGTATATGTAAAGATATGTAAGAGGGAGTTTATTACGGGATTGCATTCATGAGACTGTGGAAGCCAAGAAGTCCCACTGTATGTTGTCTGAAAGCTGGCAAAGAAGGAAAACTACTGAAATAATTCAGCCTCAGCCTGAAGTTCTGAAAAGCCTGAGAACCAGAGTAGAAAATGATGTCACTGTTCATCCAGACCCTGAAAACCAAGAGGTGGAGGTGGAGCCTAGGTGTAAGGCCCAGTGTCGAAGGTCTGAGAACCTGGACTTTTCAGTCCTGTCCAAGGGCAGGAGAAAATGGATGTCCCAGTTTCCAAAGGGAGTGAATTTGATATTTTTATGCTTTTTAGATATATCCAGATCCCTCAATAAATTGGATGATGTCCCCCCATATTGATGAAGACAATATTCTACTGATTGAAATGCTAATCTTCACCAGAAACTTCCTCAAAGAAACACCTAGAAGAAAATGTCATATCAACTTTCTGGATATTCTTTAACTCTGTGAAAATTAACCATCACTTCTTTCCTGTTCCCATCTCTCCCATTTCCCCTTCCCCTTTTGACATTTTCTTCCTATTTTACATTATCTGTTATACATTTTGATCCTTATTTACACTTTCAGGTTCTCAAACCAGAGAAACTATTCAGTATTTATACATGTGTGTCCTGTTTATTTCACCTAAGAGTATTGCCTCAATGTGCATCCATTTAGCTATAAATGTCTCTAGTTTCTCATTCTTTATAGCTGAGTAGTACTCCATTTTATTAAAAACAAAAAACAAACAAAAAAAACCCACCACACCCTTTTCATCCAGTTACCGGTTGATAGGCACTTGGTCTGTTTCCAAGATTTAGGAAAAAATATGAGAAAAGGAAAAAACAGAAACAAAGTCTTTGTAAATAGGGAGGGGTGGGGGTGGGGTTGAAGGGAGGGCAGGGGAATGGGGAAAGAATAAAAACCAAGATATATTATGTAAAGATACAAATTCCTAATGATGAATGCCATCATATGTACCAATAAACTTAATGAATTAAAAAAGTAACCATCACACTCATCTCCCCAAATCCATTCTCTGTGCAGTTATATGTCCTATGAACAATATTCTGACTCTTTCCAGTTGGCGTCTCATCAAATTGGACCAATGTAGGTGCAAGTGGGGTTATTCTTTCCTCATTTATCTCTGTGGGGATACATTTTGGCTACAGTGTCCCTGTCCCGCTATACCTCTTCTTAGATGCCAGCTTCTTCCAAAGCCCCAGGCCTCTCTAGGCTCCATCCTGATGTCACATTTCCTTCCTTGGCTCCATCTTCATGTCTCCAGGTGTCTCAATATTCCTTGACAGTTCCCTCAATCTTGACAACTCTACAACTGGTTGCTTCATGAAATACTCTTGAGTCACATTCTGTTTCTATCATCTTTTTTTTGACAAGATTTTTTGACAAGATTTTTTTTTGGACATTTTTTGACAAGATTCTAAGTGTTCATCTAATTACATCGATGTGAAAAAGAACAATGAACGTAAGATAAGGAGATCAGGAGCTGGAGTGGTCAAATGTACCTCTTTGAGAAAGGGGACATTTGAGCAAAAACAAGAAAATCTATTTAATTTAATTTAATCTATTTAATTTAATTGTTATTTTATTCATTTCCACTTAGGTCTAATTGCATATCTAATTCAATTTCCATACTTTATCTAACATGTAAACATTCATGTAATTAATGTGTTCTTTTAAATTTACACATATATGCATTTGTATAGAATTCACATATACATATACAGAAGTATAAATACACATATGTGCATGTATGTATATACACACATACCTCCTAGTGTTATTTAAGTCTGGTAACCTAGGGAATGTAGATTATACTTCTTATCAGACTATCTGATATGCAAAAAATATATGAAGCCAAATAATACCACTTAATATTAACTTATAGTTTATTTCTATATTCCTCTCATATCATTTAAACACAATTTGGTACTTTTTGTCTTTTTTGTACCTGAAGCACAAACAAAACTCATTCAGATTTTGTATTTGTCCCCTAGATAAGAGAATTTGCAGTTATCTGAAAAAATATGGCAGAATTGGGGTAGGCAAGAAAAAGAGATGAAATGTAAGAGTTTAATGGCTCTTCAAGACATGCTCAGTGTCCTTTGGTGCAGTGCCAACACAAAATAACATGATATAAGAGGGGAATCATGGTGAATGCACTAGATCAGATAGGCTCATAAGTAACCTTAGCAAAGATGTCGATGTCCCAAGAGTAGTGCTGAAACAAGGCAATGGAGGTGTGTTTAAGTTACATAACCAATGATAAGATCGGGTAACCAAAGACAGGGTCAGAAACAAGGAACAGCATCATAATGGGAAAAGTCAGTACCATATATAACCAAAGACCAGCTGGATCCCTGAGCCTCACTCACTTAAGCACTGCAAATATTTATGTGGACAAATAAGGGAGGGAATTCCCTCACAACATTGAGATTGTTGTCAGAGTTTTGTTCCTTTCTACCCTTGCTACCAGATGCAGGGGTAATTTAAATCAGAAATTAAGTGGAGCTATAGATAAGAATATTATAAGTTTTACACAGTTGAGTTTATAGGCCAAAAGTTATTCATACTTAATGATAATAACTACTGTGCTGATATTACACAAGAGTTAGGGTTATGTGCTGTTAACTGTAGAACTTCTTTGACTTTGGGCCTTCACAGGCATCTACAATGAGTTGAGACAGAAGGTAGCTTTCATATCTACATGTAAGAACACTGGACTGAAGGAACCTAAGCTATGTAACAAGCTTTAATTATAAGAGTGACACAGAAAACTAGAAACTCTTCAACTCTCAAATGTTTAAACACTAAATCCAATCCAGCGCTTTCCTGTTTAAGATGTGCCTTCAATACCACTATAATTATTCTCCCAGCACTCCAGACACTTTGCCTAGTAATTCTCCTTCTAGGCACTTGCTTTTCCTGGCCCTAGGTCTGCCTTTTGCTTGCTCTGATTCCCTGAAGTCAACAACTAGAAGTAATTTCTGTAGACCAACAAGGTAACAGTGTCACTTAACTCCTTACTGAGTTCTCTTCTGCCATGGTTTGAGAATGTATAGCAGAATTCATGTGTTGAAACTTAACTCCAAAGGTGTATGTTAATGGTATTTGGAGGTGGAGCCTTTCAGATATATTAGAAGTAGAATCTGTCATTAGAGTGAGACCTTCATGATAGCATTAATAGCTGTATAAGAAGAGGAAGAGAGATCTAAGTTATCAAGATTACTCCTCATCATGCTTCATTTTTGGACTCTGTAGAGTCCCCACCAGCAAGAAAGACATCACCTGATGGCCCTACCCTGTCTTAACCTTTCTAACCCTCAGATCCATGAGCCAATAAACCTTTACTTTTTATAAATCATTCAGTTGTGGTAGTCAGTCATAACAACAGAAAACAGATTAAGACATCTGCTTTTCATTCTGAACCCACTTGAACTTTTCAAAAGGCATTAACAAATTCTCCTCTCTGAAATTCTGCCACAAAATGTGGTTCATATCCCCCCCTCCAGACAGTTGGCTCATCATCTGCCTAAGACTGATGTGAATGTACAAATATACACTTATAGTAACTAAGAATTATACATGTGTTGTTCAGTGGTACAGCTCTTCCTGGATGCAGAGGCTGTGCATGATAAATGCATTACAGTAAATTATTTTCCTTATATATGTCTTCTTTTTTTTGGTTGGTTTTGTTTTCACCACTGTTGGCATGTATGTCAAATTATTATTTGGGGATTTTTGTTTTCTGTGAACTCTTCCCATCTTTTGTACTTTCATGCAATTTTATGGCATTGTATCCTGGAGAATTTCCTAAATATCACTCAGTTCATTTTATCTTGCTCTCTCACTCATCAATAACTCACACAACTTCTTCATCTCAAGTACTCTGCTTATAGAGACAAATGACTCACAATATCAGTCATTTGATAATAAAGCAGTTTTATTTCTCATTGAGAAAAGAAAATACATTTCCTAGAGACAGATTTAGTTACAAGGAAACAGAGTCAAGAGTGAGTTGGAGGTTTTTATGAAGTTGTGTGGAGGGTGGAGGGGGACACTGTTAATAGAGAACCAGAGCTTGGCCTCTGTCCCACCCTCTTTAGCTACAATCTTCCACTGGACACTCATCTATCATGTGTTTATTTTAGAGAGTTTTATTGGTGATTGTAAACATCAAGGAACTGTCCAGATCCTCTGTTTCCATATTAAAATTTCCCACTAAGTGTTGTTCTCCACGTTTGTCTCAAACCAATTACTTGGAAATTTCCACTGTGATTTATTTTTGTTCAGTACCTCCTTTCTCTTCCTATTTTCTGCAGTTTAATATCAGTGATTGCTTTGTAAATAATTTACTTACTAGGTAATATTTATATTTCAGAAGAGCATTTGATCTTTTTGAATATTTATAAGCTACAGTACAGTTGCAGCCAGCACAGAGTTTTATTGATGAACCAGGGAATTTAAAATACCAAAATCAATTCTGTCATTAAAACTTCAGAGTTTCTATTTCCCTAAGTGTGACTTGATTCCATATCATTTTCAGCCTCTGGGCTGTAGGAGGATTATAGGTCCACTCTGATGAGTGAGCAATGGAACCCAGTTGGGGGCAGAATGTGATAGCAACAGGAATGACAGAGACTTAGCAATAATCTCCTTGGGCAAGGGACAGAGCAAGGAAATTGACAGGTGTCTACAATTAATTCCAAAGCTTTTGTACAAGTTAGAATCAAATTTTAAATCTCTTACTCTAAGAAGTCGACAACAGCATGATATCCATCAATTATTCATCATTTCTAAAAACCCTTGGAGCATTTGTAAGGGAGTACCAGTTTGGACATGAAGAAATGTAGATCCTACCTCTTGCATTTACCTACTATGACTTTTAAATTTTCTAAGCTTCAGTTTCCTGATATTTAAAGAAGAGTTGCTTGCTATTTTTATTTTCATGAGACTAATGCTTATTCTCTGAATTAATTACAGAGTAATTGGTTAATTTAAAGTTTTTATGAGTAATTTCATGTCATCTTTAAATCCATTATTTTTTGCAATACAAAATTTGGGTGGTATTATTCTAAAATCTATTTTTATTCTTAAATTCTATTATTATTATTATTATATTCTATTATTTTATTATTATTCTAAAATCACAACTTTCCATGTAGCCAGGTTGTAAAAAATCACAGATAACAAATATTTAAAATTAAATGGTCAAGGGAATTGTTTTATTTGCAGAAACACAGCTATATTATGCAATTTGTAGAAAGCATATTCTTTCACTATTAGATAGCAATTTTACTCATTACTAATAGCAGTTTTTAAATTAGTACTATCCTACCAAATGTTATTGTAAATGAAGAAATAAAAAGGAAATAGAATGAAAAATGTAACTTTTCTTTCAAAATAATACAATCCACACATTTTGGGTAGAATTTCTTAACTTTCCTAACAATAAAGTTATTTTGTATTAAACAAATGAACCTGGATGATGTTTATTTTTGGTTCACAGACATAAAATGCCTTATTGGCTTGTCTTCTCTTCACAAAACTAGTCATAGTACTGGAACATAAAGTTAATACAGTGGTTTAGAGTTTTTGTATCATATAATTCATAGACATTGTAATAATTAGGGTTATTCCTGATATAATGTTTGAAGACTATTTCAAAATGCAAGTATAAGTACACTTTCATGATCCTTCCAAGAGAATCCATATGCTCTCCATTTAAATACATTTTTGATGAGCTGATGTCCCTCTTTTACTATGAATGAATTTACTTTGCTACTATCTATACATGTAAGATTGAGTTCTACTATCCATGGAAGAAAATTCACAAATAATAACTAAAACAAAATAAAAATTCATTTCTATTTCACATAAAGTAAGCCTGAGGGAAGCAGTACAGGTTTTATGGAAACCCTCAAAATCTCAGAAGCTAGTCTCCTGAAAGTTCTTTGATGTCTCTTCTCTACAGTGTGACCCACATCCTCATGTTGTCTTAGGAGTTTCGGAATTCTAACTAATTGTATCTTCATTCAATATAGCAAGACAGAGGAAAGAAAGAAGAATGCAGCCATTATCCTACAGCAGACTACCCAGAAGTCCCCCCAAACAACAGTTCCTGTTGAGTGGAACCATCACAGAGACGTATCATAGATATGTCTCTCTGAAAATAGAGAACTGTAGTCTTTTCTTAGTGTCTTAGTTACTTTTCTCATTGGTAGGGCAAAATATCCAACATCCACAAGTTAAAAGAGGAAAGGTTTATTTCAGCTCACAGTTTGTTTTAATCCATGCAGGCTGGTTCCAAGGCGAGGAGGCATGGAAGAAGATGATCACAGAGGAGAAAAAGTCCATGGTATTCCAACTAGAAACCAACAGGCAGCAATCAGCAGCATCAAAAGTGAGCCTGCCTTCCCCTTTTATCCAATCCCGATCCCCGCTACAAACCTTCTGGGTGGTGTCATCCACACCGAGGGTGGGGCTTCTATATTCAGTAAATCAGTTTAGCCACACAGAGAAGTATACTAATTCCAATCAATGGACTAATTTAATGCCACACATCATTAATCCCAGTATTACACACTCATGATACAACCACTTCCCAAAAGCCCCACCTATGAGCACATGAGGCTTTGTTGGGGGGACACTAGATACAAGCCCTATGGCAAGGTAAAAATAAAAATTTTACTACTGAAGAGAAAAATAATATAGATATTAAGAAGCCATTAGAAATTACTGGTAGAGTGTTATTAGGCATATTGCCAAATACGACTTTTTAAAAAAAATTTAATTTAATTTTTTTTTGATACAGGGTCTCACTATGTACTTCAGGCTGGCCTGGAACTCATTATATAGTTCAGGCTGACATCAAACTTGTGGTGATTCTTCTGCCTCAGCCTCCCAAGTGCTGAGATTACAGGAGTGTGCCACCATACCCTGAAAGACCATGTTTAAAAAAAAATCTGGAAAGAAAAAGGTCCTCCAGGGATAAGCAATAACCCTGTATGGCAAATTATATTTGTGCAAGTATTCATTGACATGTCCACTTAAATACTCACTTCATAAAGTGGATTTAAATATTTTTCAGATAAAAATATTTTGCCTAAAGCTCACCATATTGTGCAGCGGCTCCGGAGGCCGCGGCGGCTGATCCCAGAGTCTCGCTCCGGCCGCGGCCAGCGCAGCCCCGGGGTTGGGGCAGGAGCCGCAATGTCTCAGGCTGTGCAGACAGATGGAACTCAGCCATTAGGCAAAACATGGGAACTGAGCTTATACGAGTTACAACGAACACCTCAGGAGGCAATAACAGAGGGCTTGGAAATTGTGGTTTCACCTAGAAGTCTTCACAGTGAATTAATGTGCCCAATTTGTTTGGACATGTTGAAAAACACTATGAGTACTAAGGAGTGTTTGCACCGTTGTTGTGCAGATTGTATTATCACAGCCCTAAGAATAACAAAGAATGTCCTACCTTTCGGAAAAAACTAGTTTCCAAAAGATCACTAAGGCCAGACCCAAACTTTGATGCACTCATCAGGAAAATTTATCCAAGTTGTGATGAGTATGAAGCTCATCAAGAGAGAGTATTAGCTAGGATCAACAAGCACAATAACCAGCAGGCACTCAGTCATAGCACTGAAGAAGGTCTGAGGATCCAGGCCATGAACAGATTACAGCGGGGCAAGAAACAACAGATAGAAAATGGTAGTGGAGCAGAAGATAATGGTGACAGTGCGCACTGTAGTAATGCATCCACACATAGCAATCAGGAAGCAGACCCTAGTAACAAACGGACCAAAACATCTGATGATTCTGGGCTTGAACTTGATAATAACAATGCAACAATAGCAATTGATCCAGTAATGGATGGTGCTAGTGAAATTGAGTTAGTATTCAGGCCTCATCCCACACTAATGGAAAAAGATGACAATGCACAGACAAGATACATAAAAACTTCAGGTAATGCCACTGTTGATCACTTATCAAAGTACTTGGCTGTGAGGTTAGCTTTAGAAGAACTTCGAAGCAAAGGAGAATCAAACCAGATGAACCTTGATACAGCCAGTGAGAAGCAGTATACCATTTACATAGCAACGGCCAGTGGCCAGTTCACTGTATTAAATTGCTCTTTTTCGTTGGAATTGGTCAGTGAGAAATACTGGAAAGTGAACAAACCCATGGAACTTTATTACACCCCCACCAAGGAGCACAAATGAGTTTTTAAAAACCAATTCTGGACTGAACTTTTTTATAGCCTAATTCTTTAATATTAAAGATGTACCATCATTACTTTTATGGACAGATCTTGGATATGTTGTTCAGTTTCCTTTCTGAGCCAGACTGGTTTACACTATTAGAATTACTTCCCCCCCCTTTTTTTTTTTTGGTACCGGGGATCGAACACAGGTCTTTGCGCTTGCGCAGCAGGCAGCGAAACCACTGAGCTAAATCCCCGGCCCACTTTAAGATTTACTTTTTGGAAGGGACTGCAGTTATTTAGTACTTTTTCTTTCCTTTAAAAAATGTATCTAAGTTGTATGCTTTCAAAAGTATAGTTCCATTTGGAGCACTATTTGACCCAGGAATTTTTCATATTTATGTATTCTTAAAGATCCAATTGGCTATCATTTTTCCCTCTCCCTTCAAAAGTTTTTTAGGCCTATGGAATATTAAATATAGTAGTATGTATTCCAACTCCACCCCCCCACACACACACCGAAGTCTTGTATATTTATAGTTTTCTATATAAATTGTAGTATCTTCATGAAGACTAAGTGTGCAAATTTACTGTGCTTAAAAACAGTTCTCATAGGGTTATAATTTTCATGGTGTTTTCTTCCATAATATAGCATTTAAAAAGAAATTCTTTATGAACTTGGTGTCCATTGTCATGCAATGTTATTTTTTCCTTTTTTTCCCTGTAAGTTTAGAATTTCTGGTCATGGGGAAGAGAATCAAACAAAATTTTAAGTTCTGTGAGAACGTGGTTCATTAACAGATTTCACTGAAGAAAGAAGAATTGGTAGTAATATGTAGTACTCAATTATATATTTAAGAGTTCTTTTTTGTATTCTACTGTCTTTGTTTCCTCTATTATATGTGTTTAATGTTCTTTTCCTATTAAAATATCAGAGATATGGAGATATTTTGCACTTTAACCTTGATGAAAAGTACAAGATATGTTCAAAGCTTCCTAATTCATTTCTTATGAGTAGTAGTCACATAAGTTTCAAGAATTAATATGGCAGGGCTGGGGATTTACCTCTGTGGTTCTGGTGCCTGCCTCGAAAGTGCAAGGTCCTGAGTTTGATCCCTGGTACAAAAAAAAAAAAGAATTAATATGGCACATACAAATAAACAGTGGAGAAACAATTTGCTTGTTTGAAGTGTGCTTAGCATTTGAAGTTGCCATATCAGTTTATAAATTTGATGCTCTGCTAATTACACTCTATAGAAGGAAGTTATTGGAGTTTGAACTCTGCTTTGACACATAGTGAAAAATAATTTTGTGGAAAAATGTCAACCATAGGTATAGTCATTCTATCCTATTGAGGGACAGTATTGACTGTTTGGAAGCCAAAAGGGTTTACGCTTACATGTCAGAAATAAGATTGACTTGTATGTTATTTTTCATCCCCGTCTTGATTCTAGGTAAGTCTTCAAGTTTATATTACTACAGTATTTACACAAACATGTTTGCATTGAGAAATTAACCCCAAAGAGTTTTGATAGGCGGGAGTTAGACCTGCCATACCATTGTAACTAAAGTCTGTCTATTTGTTGTAAATATTTATCTGTCAATTTTGACAGATTGGGGCCAGCTTGATGTTTTAAATCTTAAGCCAAGATTGAAAACTTAACGGCTCATTCAATTTTTTACCATTTTATTGAAAATATTTGAAATCTGTTTTTACAGGGTTTTTGTTTTTTGTTTTTGTTTTTTCGTAATTTGTGCCATGAAATTTGAAAACTGCCAAAATTTAAAGAATACTTTTATATTCAATTTCTTTTCTGGTATAATGTTAAACTGTATAGATTATTAATGCATGTACATTGAATATAGCCCTCGTTTTGTGGTAAAACTATTTAGATTTTACTGATGACATTAGATTAGTGGTTGCATTAAATAAATTCCCATTGTGGTTATTAATTGAAAAAAATATTTTGCCTGATAAGAAAGCTCATTTACATAATAATTTACATTTTTAAAGTGAAGATTCTCCTGGTATAAAATGTGGAATACCACATATAAATCATAAAATTTAGCATGTCTAAACACAAATTCAGTCAATAAAAATGATATGAGAAAAATGGTAAAGATTAACCCAAATTTTAAAAAAGTCAACTACTATCTAATACATTACGGATATTGTTGTTTCGTGGTACAACATGTAGTTAGATCTATGAATGCTTATTCATTTTCTGACTTCAGACTCCAGTCTACTAATTTTTTGGAGAGTTTACACACCAGAAAATGAGCAAGGTGTTTTAACTATGTTTTCTCATTCAGAGACTACAAAATTCTACAAGAGGATATCATACCATCTAGCAAGTGTGGAAATTGTAGCTGAGAGAAATCAGTTACATTGGCTGAGGTCACATAGCAAATGAGTGGTAAAGCTCTGATTAAAATAAGACCTTCTAACGCTGTGTATGTTTTTAATCCTCAGTGAAACCACCATTCCAGTAATTGATGTAATTGCTGAGGATCTAAGAAAGTAGACATATAAATCTAACAGCTCTAAACTACAAGATACAATATGGTGAGTGTCCTAAGTCTGAAAACATTTGGTATTCTGTAATCTGCCTTTATAATTTAATGCATATACCCATCCTTGAAGCATAGTGACTCTAACTCTGATTGCAAATATTAACAAATTGGAGTAGTGGAAGGTATTTTATAGCAGAAACTTGAAACCATGAAGAATAAAGATATATTATTTAGAATTTCTCATCCAGAGATTCTGATAGTTACATAAGTTTATGGAACATGGGTCAGCAAACTTTGTAAGGAATCAAATGTAAATATTTTGGAGTTTGCAGGGCTGTACAATCTTGATTACATATAATTTGTTTGGTCTTTTTTATGTTTTGTTCACTTATAATCCTTTAAAAATAGATTCATGTATGTAAAATATGACCCTTTGACCATAGTTTTCCAATTCATGAATAAAGTAATTAGTCTTTCTTCAAAGCAATTGTGAAAAACAAAAATTTTTGACCTAGGTGAAGAATTGAAGAAAATCAATGCTTATGACCTAACCCTAAAGGGGTGAAGCTGAATTATGAGCCATAAGTTGGACACTGCAGGCACCAAGGTAGCAATAGTTCACTTGCTCCAGCCAACACTGAACATTAAACACCTGCTCTATCACAAATTCAGCAACATTCTGAATCGTCCACTACTTCTGAGGTTTACCCCACACATAAGAAATCCAATTCCTCTGTTATACAAAACATAAATTTAGACTTGGAAAACTAAACTATTTACTAATGATGACATAAATTTTAGATAAATGGAGGACATGCCAGAGAAATAGAGAATAATCATGCAGTTTTCATTGTTCTTCATACCCAGAACCTATCTTCTTAGAGTAATATATGATTTTCTTAGTTAATATGAATACTTATGAAAGGTGTATTTGATTTTCCAAAACCTTTAAAGATGAGATTCTCTTGAACTTTCTCAATTTATTACACACATTTCCATAACTTTCTTCAATGATTGATACTCCACAGAAAGCAGTGACTACAGAGCAATCTGATTTACAGACTGAGTGCTTTGAACTGTCTGAATGAACCTATTGTAGTCAAAACCATCTATTTCTTTTATCAGTCACTTAGTGGAGTTCATATTTTATCAAACTTTGAAATTTAAAATAATTCTATGTACTTTCAGATTAATTGGTGGCAGAACCATATGCTCTTTGAAGCCTCAACATTTTGGTTTCTAGGTAAGAGCAACTTCCTGTGGCTTCAAAGCACGTGAAACTCTTTTACTGAGAATGCTACAAGAAGCAAGCTGATTATGAGCTTGAATCAGTTCCCAAAGATAATTGTTTGATTGTAATACAAGGTTATTTTAGTCCTTGCTACATTTACATTTACTGTGGTTGAAAGTGATCCAGCTACAACCAAGAGAAAATTACATACCTGTTTAACCAAAAAGCTCATAACTACGGACAATATTTTCATTATTTCTGAATGATAGCCATTGTGTTACATGATAATTAGTAGTGATTATAAAAACTCAATTATAAAATAATTATGCTTTTTATAATCACTTTATCATCTCAAGTGTGCATTCTTCTTTCTGGCTGTTACACTTGAAGTCAACCACATCTAGTAAGACTTAAGCAATAATAAAATCAGAAATAAAATGCCATTAAGGGTAATCACTACTTTGATTCTAATTTACCTTTAATTTAAATGAGGAAACCAAAAACTCTAATTAACTAGTCCCAGAGGTAAATGCCAAGATCTTTAAAGTGTATGGTTTATGGGCTTTTTTTCTCTCTGGAGGCTGACTACTTAGCTTCAGAAAATAGGAACCAGGCATACAAATCATAAATCTGACCATTTTGTAATGGACAAAACAGCAGGAAGCTTATTGATATTCTCCTTTTATTTTCTTCAAGCTGTAGGCTTCATAGCCATTTTTCCTGAGAATTGATTGTTTAGACAAAAGATGAACTTGAAGCACATTCAACTCTTGATGGGGGAGAAAAAAAGTGATAAAATGTGAAAGGCTGTACTTTTGTGCTGATATTGAAGGAAGCCTGTATAAATGCGTGTCAATCTGATTATTAAATTGCATATGTTGATCTTGTGTCTACATTAAGTACTCATTTGCTTTGGATTGTTATTTCCAAGGTGACCTGTGGAGAAGTGACCTTTCAGACAAACATCCAAAGAGTAAAGGCAATACAGTAAGTCCCCAGTTTATGAAAGAATTCCTTTCTGGGAGAACATTCGTAAGTTGGATTCATTCAGAAGTCCGACAAAATGAGTCTTATACACCTTTGACACAAATATACAATGTAAAGCATAAATAAATCGAATGCATGGTCCGTTTGTATCTGCAAGAGTTTGCAACTGGAATGTTCATAAGTCAAGGACTTACTGTGTATGTGACATGTCTAGACTGACCCTTGGTGACAGCCTGGACCTTTACATTACATACGCAAGTCTCAGTTCTGTTATTCAAGCCAATGCTTCCACAGAGCAAACAGAGACAGAAATACTCCCATTTTCCTATATTTCCATATATTTCCTTAAACCAGAAAGGGGGAAGCACATTCCGGCAAACTTTCTAGTTACATAGGACATTATGAGATGTCAAAATGAAATTGATGTAGGATTTTCTTGTGATAATTCAGATTTTGCCTAATTGATCTTTTTGCTTCTATTTCATCTTTCCTCTAATGTATCCAAATTATAGATCTTATCCTCTAATATCTTTTTTATATTCTTTCCCTGGCATGAAAACCCTTCTTCAGTTTGACCTCTCTCTTATAGAGAGTGTGTGGATTGGTAAAAGCACCAAGACACTGGGGTCCATTCTCTGAGTACCAGAACAGTCTCCAAGAATTCTGACAATAAATCAGAGAAACGTATCTGCTTTCATTGTCTTCACTTACAACATGATCTTAATGAGCATATTGATCTTTAAAATTCAAAAATTTTAAGTCTTCTTATTAAGATATCTTCCATGCTACAAATATCCAGCTCCTGCTCTCTGGTCATGTTATGGCCAGCCAGAACCCCAGCAGACCCGAGACTCAAGGGTCATTTAAGAGACCCTTCCTCTTAATTCTGCTTTATAATACCTGCTTATGCCCCCATTCCAACCACAAACCTCTCTGATTCCCTAGCCAGTATTGATTTCTCATCAGTGCATATTCATCCTTTTTTCAAGTTATTTTCAGATACATTTATCATCTCTAGTAAATTATAAGCTCAGGAAAGAAGGGGACTACAATTTTGTTTGTGTTCCTAAGCTACTTAATACGTTGTTTTACAATTGATTTAATCTCAGATAAAATTCATTGACTGATTTGACTTATATAATGTATTAAGTCAAAAACTATTTATTAAATTCAAACAGCTGTAAGTTTTAAATAGATAATTTTGTTTCAGCTTCCTTGGGAACCTATTGAGAAAAAACTTGAGTTAGCACCTGTATTAGTGAACTTTCCCATTACTGGGACACAATATCTGGCACCCACAATTTAAAGGAGGCGAGGTTTCATTTAGCTCACAGTTTCATGGGATTCGGTACATGGTGAGCTGCCTCCAATGCATTAATATCATGGTGGAAGGGCATGGTGTAGCAAAGATGCCAGCTCATGACCATGACAGCTGGGAAACAGAACAGGGAAACAGTGCCAAAGGAACTTGTGAGGGACCAGGTATAGATCCCATGCCCATGCCTCCATGACCCACCCAGACACACCCAGATTTGTACTCCACCTATCCTCCAAGAAGATCCCAGAGCCAATCAAACTGCCACTCCACCAAAGCCACCACAGAGCCATTTGTCCTATGATTATAGCATAAAAGGCATCATAATTAAGGGCAGTGACACTCTGAAATCCGTTTCCTCAGATAGGCTCTTTCATAAAAATCAGATACAATCATTTTATCGTTACTTAGATCAGAAATGAAAAGGTCATCTGTTTTCTTTCTGTTTACATTCAGATCCACTTTTGAGCACTATGTGTTCAAGTACGTCAAATATTCCAATTACAACATGTTACTTAAAATACTTTAAAGCTCAATGGGCCCATCTTGAGTGTTGTGGTGATTGAGATACAAACTTACAAACTATGGAGGTGGGTAAAGATTTGTCTGCTACTGCCTTTGCCTTCAGGGTCTATCAACTACAACCAGTAGTCTAACTGGTTTCTTCTAATTGGTAAAGAGGTATTAGCAACCAAATACTGGCATAGTTCCATTGCATGTTTTTTTGTCCTGATAGTATTCCTTGAGACACATGTGCCTACATGCGCGCGTGCGCGCACACACACACACACACACACACATACACACATCTTCAGGTGGAGCATACAGAGGCAAACAACTTTCCTATACAATACATACTAAGAAAGCAGAGGAAAAAAGAACAAAAAACTGATCATTTCCTGCATCTGCCAAAGTGCAGTATATTTTGTGTCCTAGTACTGAGTGCTGAAGCTCAGTTATTAAGAAAGATCATAGTAACAGTGCACCACAGAGCCTTTGTGAACTGAGTGGCTGACTCAGGACACTGTACTTGACCCTGTCCACATCCCCAAACATGCACAGGAGATCCAGAAATAATCAGTTCATAATTGGTGAATTAAAGAGACTAGCAAAGGAATGATAAAAAGACACTACAATATAGAGGAGAGAGGAATAGAAGCAAAATTTAATAACAAAGAACCATACACAAAAATTCAACAAAGAAGGTGAAAATTATGATAAATCTCACCATGAATCATATTAAAAGCATAACAAATCAATTTTTTTTTTTTTTGGTACTGGGGATCTAACTCAGAACGTTGCGCTGGCGAGGCAGGCAGCAGAACCACTGAGCTAAATCCCCAGCCCACAAATCAATTCTTAGTGAAATGTTTTAAGAAAAAGAAGACGTTTCAAAAGTAATGATTAGTAAAGTACACAAAATATAACCTGATAGATTTTGGGAAAGTAGTAGAAAAAATTATAACTGAACTGAAGTTGAAATCAGAAGGAAGCAAAGGGCTGAAAAATACATAGAAATCACAGGAAGGAATAAAGATGATAGAAATGGCAAAAGTGAACAGAAAAAAAATGGAAGCAAAGAGCTAAGACAACCAGAGATCCAATACATTCATAAATGCATTTCTCAAAGTTTTATGGAATAATAAAATGAAGTCAGTAAGCTTTAAGCCAACTTTCCTGATGTGAAATTGCAAGAGTACATGTGCCAGAGAACACTGATCTAAAACGGTCAGCAAACTACCCCACTCAATGAAGTCATGAACCTCAACTGAAGGGGAAAAACATTTTTTGAAGTCAGGTATTTTCTGGTAATAGTCTATTATTTATTTTATTTATAGTTACTTAAGTATGTTTATTCTGAAATAATTTATTAAACTGTGTATTGATGAGCATAGCTTTCTCTGTTATACGTCAGTTTAAAATACTA
Organism: Heterocephalus glaber; assembly: GCF_000247695.1. Next base: position 30,651,154 of record NW_004624730.1, read on the forward strand.
AAAATAAATAGGAACCAAATAAGGTAATAATGTAGCAAAAAGCATAGAAGTTGTAAGGAGAAATAGAAAAAAATATTATCAGAATTTAACTTTGCACGCTCAGCACATGACAAGTCAAATGGGCAAAGGTAAGGACATAAAATATCTAAATTTATTAGTAAGGTATATATAAATACTGTGGGGTTTTTTTTTTTTTTTGGTACCGGGGATCAAACTCGGTACCTTGTGCTTGTGAGGCAGGCACCAGAACCACTGAGCTAAATCCCCTGCCCAAAATACTGTGTTTTAATGCTGCTGAAAAATAGGGAATACATCTTCCTTTCCAGAATTCATGAAATTGAGAAAACTTGCCTACACACTAGCTTCAACAAAATGAGTAAAGTCCAGAAAGTAAAAGGAATATAGACAAATATTTTCTAACCTGATGCAGGAAAACTAAATAAAATGTCACATTAAAATTTCTCTTCTGGGGTTTGGAGTATAGCTCAGTAGCATGCAGAAGCCCTGGGTTAGATCCCCAGCATTGTGAACAAACAAAAAACGAAACAAACAGAAAGACACTTTTTTTCAGTAACTATAGATAAGCAATAGAAACAACAAGTAAGGATGGTTGTTGACAGTTAATTAAATATTTCAAAATAACTAATAGAAAAGAATTTGAACGTTTCCAACAAAATTAATGATAAATGTTTAAGGTGACAGAAATGTCAATTATACCAATCTGATCATTACACATTTTATACATGTATTGAAATTTACTGTACTGTATTTCATACATTTGTACAATTATTATGTGTTGATTAAAACTTTTAAAATATATTTTTAAATAACCACTTAAAGATGAGAAAATCATTTGGTCATATTCATGGTAACAAAATCATAAATTTGGATGAAGTAGGTAATTTTCTTAATAAAGTAGACATTATTAGGACTGACTACAGAGTATATACATAATCTAAGAGACAAATTTCCACAAAATTCCACTAAAATTTGTTTAAAAGCAGATAAATCCATCTTGTTGCATTGAAAAGAAAACCTTTGGAATTATTTTTGAGAAGGCAAGATTGAAATCAAAACTAGAAAAAGAATAAAAAAGTAAAGGAAAGGGCCGGGGATTTAGCTCGGTGGTTGCGGTGCCTACCCTGCAAGCACAAGGTCCCAAATTTGATCCTTGGTAAGAAAAAAAAAGAAGCAAGAAGAGACAAAGAAAGAAAGTAAAAAAGAGAAAAAAGAAATTTAGCCTATGAATAAATAATAATATAAATATTATAAAACATATTTTAAACTGTAATCTATCAGCTTAGTAAAAATATATCTATACTGTGTCTAAAATAAGTTTGTTACATAAATGTAAGGGTGTTTTGATATTAAGAAATGTGCCTGGGCTGTGGATTTATCTCTGTGGTGTGGCTCCTGCCTCACAAGTGCAAGGTCCTGAGTTTGATCCCCGGTACAGCAAAACAAACAATCAAACAAAAGAAATGTATTAATATAATTACCCATATTATTAACTCTAAGGACAAAAATATTATCATTAAAAGATATCATTTTTGTTAAAAGACATAATATAATCTTTAAAATATTTTTTAACTTATGTATGCCTACATTTAAGAAATACTCAAATATCTATAAAGTCATATATATGCACAATTCCTTTTGAAAAGGAATTGATTAAACAAACTGATTATATCTAAATAATGGAATTTCAGGCAGCTATACAAAAGGGAAAGAAAATATTAAGGGAGAAAGAACTTCATCATGTATTAAATCATGTTATATTGCCTTAATAAATTAAAAAAGTAGAGCAGTCAGTCATGCCTGAATAAACAGGAAGACAAATTAAACAAAATAGAATGTCAAAAAGTACACATGCAAGAAGAAAAATTAGTTATACAACAAAGGTAGTCTCCCCAATGACTAGAGAAATGGGAGACCTTTTAATATATGATGTTAAATTAGCTGGATAGCCTTCTGCAGGGGAAAAGAGATTCATTTCTAACTCCATCCACCAAGAAATAAACCTATGTAATTCAGAACTTTAAATATAAAAATCAAATCACAAAATTAATAAAATATTGAGTCTCTTTTATCTTCAAATAGAAATGACCTCTCTAAATGTGAGTCAAAATTCAGAATCCAAAAAGAAAATGTGAATACATTTGATTTCATTTTTAAAAAGAAGCTCTGCCTAGTAAAGGACATCATAATCAAAATCAAAATACTTGGAATAAATTGAAGAAAAGAAAAAAGATGGCTACTCACATCACTTTAAAAAAGTTAATCTCTCTAATATATAAATTGTCCTGTAAAGACTGATAACCTGATAGAAAAATAAATGAATAAGAGATGTGAAGAGATAGTTCATAGAAAAGGAAATACAATTGGGTCTTAAGTCCAATGACAGCAAAGTAAATGCAAATTAAAATTTACCGGAATACTCTATTAGTCAGCTTTTCTGTTGCTGGACACAATACCCAATACCCACAACTTGAAGGGAAGTGGTTTAATTTAGTTCATGTTTTAAGAGGATCCAGTCCATGGCTGATGAGCTCCAGAGCAGAAATACGATGGTGGAAGGGAATGGTGGAGCAAAGTCCCTTAGTTCATGCAGGTCCAGAAGCAGAGCAGAGGAACAGAACTGACTAGGGTCTATATGTAGTACGCAAGGTCATGCCTGCATAACTACCCAGACACACTGAGGAGCATGCTTTACTAATCTGCTAGGCATCACTAATCCAATGAAGTTGACAAATTAGAATTAATGTCACAGATACCATTTTAATTTATTAGTTTGGGAGAAGTCCCATGGTTTAGTAAGATTCTGTGTAAGCAAGGATGCGGCATATGTACACATGAGCAGCAAGATTATATATTAGTTCCAATTCTATATAGGGTTATTTGTCACTAATATGAAAATTACAAATAAATATGTTTTAATGCTTCTTATCACTTCAAGGAAGTTATGCTTCCAGAGTCCTCAGTCAATAGGAGATTGATTAATTATGTTTATTTATACAATAGCATTCCAGGTAATGTGAAAAGAACAAAAACATTCTGTATATATAGCAGAGAAATCTCCAAGATATATTTTCATCAAAAAAAAAAAAGAAAGAAAGAAAGAAAAAAGAGATGGAAAGATTTTTAGGGCCAGGGATTTAGCTCAGCGGTTCCAGCTCCTGCCTCGCAAGCTCAAGGTCCTGTGTTCGATCCCCGGTACCAAAAAAAAAGATATATTTTCATAAAAATCAATAAAGCAGGACCGGGCATTTAGCTCAGTGGTTCCCCGCCTGCCTCACAAGGTCAAGGTCTCAAATTAGATCCCTGGCACCTGGCACCAAAAACAGCAACAACAACAACAACAACAAAGCAACAAAAGGCAAGCAAAATGCAGATTGTTAGATAAAGACTGTTACCTTGAAGGTAAAATTTATGACAAAAGAATAGTCATTCTAATTTGTTTTAGAAAAATTTCTAGAAACATACCTAAAAAATGTATAGGAGTGGTAAACTTCACATAATTTCACCTGTGCTTTTCAATTTTTTATATAGTAAATTGTGCTACTATTGTTAATATTGAATCTGGCCTTGAAGGCAGATTCTTTTTACATTCCTGCTATACTCAAAAATAATTGAGTTTGTTCAAATTTTATTTTAGATTTGTAAATTTTTTATTTTATAAGTACACGTTAGCAGTATATGCAGCTTACAATAAACTTGGGGAGCGGTTACATGTATATACCACAGCTTGTTTCTTTTCTCATCCCTTTCCCCTTCCCTCTCTCTCCCTCCCTCCTTTAATTCCCCTATCCCATTTTTCATTCTTGCTGATATTATTAACCTTAGCTCATGTTATGGAATATAATGTTTACATTAATTAAGGTTACTAGGTTCCTGTAGGTGTCATTTTTTATTAATTACATTGGTACATTTAAGGTATAAAATATAATAACATTCATCATTGGAGATTTGCACCTTTACATAATCATCTTGGTTCTTATTTTTTCCCCATTCCCCTGCCCTCCCTTCAATCCCTCCGTCCTTCCTATTTGTAAAGACTTTGTTTCCATTTTTTCATTTTCTCATATTAATTCCATTCCCTTCTTTCCTTTCCCCTACCCCTCCCACTTCCCCTTCCCCTTTG
>NW_004624730.1:30659635-30717117 GCF_000247695.1 Heterocephalus glaber
TTAATCATGTCTTGCACTATGGGCACAATCTCTGCTGTTATCTGAGAAATTATTTCTGATTTCATTTTTTCTAGGTCCCCTTTTGTTGCCAGATCAGGGAGTCCAGATGATTGAGTATCAGATTTTTCCATCTTGTTGCCCTTTGGGCTTCCCTTAGGTGATCTGGATGTCTGGTTTTGAGACTTATTTATGTGTCTTCTCATATCAACAGATGCAGCTTGCTGTGTCTTTGTTGAGGTGACTTTTTGCTAACCCAGTGGTCTTTTATTCTCAGCAAGCCACTGAGCAACCACCAGTACTGCTACTAGTACACAAATTCCTGGGTTCAGAGTGGTGACCTTCTAGATCCCTGAGCTGACCTGTTGTCTGGGTGGGCTTCTGTGTGGGGCCTGAGCACACTTGAGATTGTATCTATGCATGGGTCCCTATTTAGCTATTGTCTGGAAGGACCTTTGGTTGGTGCCCTTGCACCCCAGTTTCTGTTGTCTGCATGGGCTTTGGCTACGGTCTCCTGGAGCTTATCAATGGTATCAGGTGAGCCTCTGGGTATTGCTTGTGTGCCTGTAGAGCTCTTCTCCAGGTGGGTCCCTGGCTGTGGCCAATGATGTGGTGAGCTTCTGACTGAAGCCCATGTGCCCAGGCAACCCCTTTCTGGGTGGGCCTTTGGCTTGTGTGGGTGTGCCCTGGCATCTGAGGTCAGGGAGGAGTCCGGCTGGGATCTGCCTGCAGCTACGCTGGTCTGGGCCACACAGCTGCTCCCCGAGATCTACATGTCATATCTTTATACTACTTATTTCCCCTTCCCTTCCACCTCACCCATCCCACCTTTTCCCTTGGACCACTTCATATTGCAAGAGATACATTTCCTTGTCTTTTTCTACCTATCCATATTATTCTCTTTGTTTGTACTTTATCTCACTCAAATGAGGAATACAATATGGTATTTAAACTTGTTTTTCTGGTTCATTTCACTCAACATATTTTTTAGGTGTATCCATTTTCCGGCAAATGTCTCAAATCTGTCATTCTTTATAGGAGAGTAGTATTCCATTATATGCAGATATCACATTTTCTTTATCCAATTATCTATTGATGGGTATACAGGCTGTTTCCAGGACTTAGCTACTGTAAGTTATGCTGCTATAAACATGGATAAGCAAGTATAGCTTTAGTATGATGATGTAAGCTCTTTGGGGAATATATCTAGTTGAACAAACACTTCACAGTGGAAGAAATGTAAATGGTCAATAGATACATGAAAAAATGCTCAACATCTCTAGCCATCAGAAAAGTGCAAATTAAAAGAAAGCTAAGATTCCATCTTACTCAAGAAAGAATGGCAATCATGAAGAAATCAAACAATAAATGCTGGCAAGGCTGTGGTGAAAAATGAACCCTCCTTCACTGTTGGTGGGAATGTAAATTAGGACCACCTTTATGCAAATCAATATGGTAGTTTTCCAAAGAATTGAAATTAGAAATTTCATATGAGTTTGCTCAAATTTTAGAATCAAATAATAAAATTATATCTGAGGTTATGATGAAATGTTTAGTATAATATGCATTTCATATGTTCAGCAAATTTTTATTGATAAACTACTCCATACTACTCTGTGTTGCATATATTCTGTACTGTATTGGATGTTAGGTGCACAATGAGTAACATCACAGACTTGATTCTTGCCCTCATGAAGCATCCAGCTAAAAGAAATGTACTTATGTATGCTAATTTTACTTGTGTATGCTTTTTCCTAAGATGTCTGTGTAATTTTATAGTATTGGAAAATGATTGAGACAAATTAATGAGGCTAAGAAGAGCTTTTTTGCAGCTTCAACAGAAATAATAAGGAAAAATAGCATCAGCTTTGTTGCAACAACTCCATGAGACCTCTTTATAAATCAAGGAGTAGTGATAGCTCATAAATTCTCAGAGTTCCCTAAAGTTAGTTACAAAACTTTCTTGATACAAAATGATTCATAAGACTGAGTTGTCAAGGTTTCCAACCCTATGCACAAAGAGTAGCTAACTAGTGAAATATGGCATGTGGTTTGTAAAGGACTAAGAGTCACAGAAACATAAAATCCAGCACATACAGAAAACAAAATCACATGGTCTCTAAATTTTAAGGGAATAAATTTGAAGGGAGAGAGGAAGAAAAGAAAAAACAGAAATTATTGGAAGATGAAAACAATAAATATTTGGAAGAAATGACTGAATATTTTCTATATGAAATTTACACCAATATTATTCATGACTGAGTCCCATTTTACAAGGAGGTCACATTCCATTTTGCATATTTTTGATAATTTCTTTGGAAATTAAATTTTTGTTTCATCATTATAGCATTCTAGCTATCAAAGAGAACTCCTTCAAGCCAGATCACATAAATTCCCAAGACATCATATGGTGGCTTGCCTAAAAAGATAGGTATTAAAAATGTTTGAAAGATCTGTGTTTTCATTGAGTATTGTGAACTGCCAGTTTTGTTATTGGATTGTCAGCCAGCAAGCCAGTTGTTTTATTCTGACTGCCATGATGGTTGGGCTTTTTTTTCTGAGTAGAAAATTTAGCCCTGAGGAGGGTGTTCCAGTCTTGTGAACAGCAGAGGTTAGGTTTACTCATGGTTGGATGCCAGATTATGTGACCTAGGCAGGAGAAAACTTGAACATAGACCCCTATATGCATGGAAACTACCTAACCACCACTACTTTTCCCCAAAGTTTTTCATATTTATGGTGGTCAGACATATCTCATTAACCTTCCCACTTTAATACAAGCTTAGGTTTCACCTTCCACACTCTTCTGTGTCAGTAACGATACCTTCATTATACTTTTAGCTTCAGAAATGTAGACCTTTTTATCTGCTAGTATAAACTCCACTTTATGCATTTTTAAATCACCTATTGTAATTTTTACTCTTAAGAAGTAGAAATAAACATTTATCTTCCATCTACCATGTTTATTTGACAAAACAGTTTGCCTTTTCTAAATATTAATAAATTATGCTCTTGGTAAGCTACTTTGGAGCTTGCCCAGAATCCACAGCAACCTCCTAAGGGTTTAGTTCACAGATTTCATTGCTATTTTAAAACTACATTTGCTACTCCCTAGCCTCAAAGAGTAGTTACCATTGTCATAGGTCACTGTCATGACTTCAGCAGAAAGAGTCAGTTGCCCTTCTTTCAGTTCCTAGCATTTAATTTGTCTGTGCAAGAGGACATAAACTCGTGGAATTGGTTAAGTGGTCAGTTCATAATGTCTTCACCCATCTTCAAGATCTATTCCCTCTTGCCAGCACTTGAGCTGTTCTTTCAGGCCAAAGATAACTCTCTCTGACAGAAAAGATGAAATGCCATGAAGGAACAAAAGAGTCCTACTTTCTCCTCGTTACTTCCTAACTCTGAATTATTAGTCCCAAGAAATCTGTTACAGCTTTTTTATTCTTTTAGTTTTTCTCAATAAAACTAAAATAGTCCATATTGCTGTGCTGGCACTTTAGATGAGCCTCAGCTCATTAGGGAGGTGGCAGCTGGCACAATCTGATTCTAAGACTGCAGGCTTTAGAAGGAAGTTACTTGAGTTTAAATCCAGGGTCCATCAATTACTGTGTGACACTGAGAAAGTTAGCTTACCGTTGTTTCCCTTTATGCAATAAGGAATTTGATGACACTTTCTGCACAGCAATTTAATGAATTCTAATGTGTAAGCATGTAATGCATTTGTATCTGAACCCCATTTCTTACATGAGAAAATGTTTGAGATTTGCTCCAGTAAAAGTCCTTAAGGCCTCTATCTGTGTACATCAGTGCAAAGAACATTGGAAATATAGCAGTTACATTTGAAACAGGAGCTAACAAAAGTTGGTAAATAAAATTTCATAGGCTTCCTTGAGTATTGGAGGGATAGGGTTAATAATGGAAATGGAATAATTTTAGAGAAGTTTGATGACTACAAATCTTCCTTCCTCCTGGTGAAACAATCTTCTTCAATACAACCTCTGTGATTGACAAAAGCTAATTCCACCCCATCTGTCTCCAGATAGAGACCTTTATCACTTTAAGCCATTTAAAAAAAAAAAAAAAAAAGGTAAATGGAAGGCCCTTGTTTTGGACTGAGCTTCTGCATTAAGCCCCAGTAGGCCAGACCAAAGCAGAATGGAGGAATCTGTGCTAAGTGCCATACAATTAGACTTAACTTTAAAATGGCCAGTTTTCCAAAAACAGATTGACGGCAATCAATCAGAAGAGGTTTACCTGAGTTGGCTTATAAGTAAGTCTCCTGTATCTTAACCCCAGAAGAAATAACTTTGAAATGACAAATATGTTTTTTGTTTCCTGTTTCTCTTTCCTCCTGTCCTTTTCTTCCTATAAAGTCAACCGCCTTTGCTCAGCTCACTGGAACACATTCATTATTACCCGATTCTCAAGTTGCAAACAAAAACTAGTATATCTTTAAACAAGTTTTATGGTTACTTTGTCTTGTCACAGAGCTAATCAGCATATGTCATTTATTGGTCAAACTTGAATTGCTGGAAATGGATATATGACCTAGTTGGACATTCAGACATGTGAAACCATGTGTGGGTAACCTTAGCAAAACAATTTATTTCCTGTTACCAGAAATCCATAGAGGAATTCTATTTTATTGCTGGATGTGAATGGCCACTGGAAGTGTTTAAAAGCTATTTCTAACACTTTAGGATAAAGAAGCAGCAAAATCACAGATCCTGCTACTAGATAAAGAATGATTTAGGACTCAGACTATCTTTTTATTTTAGTTTATATAAACTAGTAAATCATTTTCATTGCTTAACCTATTTTAGTTAGTTTTTCTGTTAGTTGTACTGATACAATGATGGAGCAGTATTGCCTTTTCAAAAAAGAGAGAGAGGTTCACAAGTATAATTTACCAGGAGGAATATATATCTGTGCATATATAAAGCTTCAGATTCAATGCTGTACACAAGAAGAAGTAAACAAGAAAAGAAAACAAGCCCATGTTGCTAAGAACAAAGAAGGATAGAACAAGTGATGTAGTATAAATAAGCTATAAATGATTTAGTCAGAGGAGGAAATGAATACTTCATTTCTGAAACACATCACTTTTCATTTAGCAAGCTGCTAAATATTTCTGTAGAGGGAGAATGCCAGATGAGTTGAAAATGACAGCCCAACTTCTGACGACATGTGACAGATGATTTCCTGGTGTAGAATATTATGGCTCTGTTTGAATTAAATGCAGAAGGGCTTTAAAAAAGGAGTTCTTAAGCAATAGAAAAGAGTTTTTAAAATGTCATTCAAGGGTAGGAAAGGATACTTTTTTAAGCAATGAGGTGTAGGAAATGCATATTGGAGTTAACATTTTGAAAAATTGCTCTATGGAGTTGTTTAGTTGTTTTTGATAATGTTCTTCTTTATCTGAGTAAAGCAGTTATGTTAGAGGTAATAAAAGTTTTACTGGAGTGGCTAAACACAACTGAATATGCTGTGTGATAGGTAGACATAGTATGAAGGTAAAGTTGCATAAGACACTATCAAAGAGGAGAGGGACATGGACATAGTGCCCAGGTCTGCAACAGAGGCAGCATTCAACCAGCATCAGCACTGAACTCTGGGGCCAGATTGGAGATGGGCCTTCCTATAGAGATACCAAGGAGAGCAACCCAGAGAGTGATATGTTAGCCTGCAATGCATTGATTCAAATTTTAAAAGTTAGATTGTTTTTCAAGTGACTCATGGAAGATACTATGAACTTAAAGTTCCTTTCTCTTACAGATCTCTCTTTAGTGTTCAGGTTAAAAGGTTTGAGTTAATGTACAAGAAAACCTCAGGACAGGTTCTGGCTCAAGGTAAACACTATAAACATTAGCAATTAACATTTTATTGTAGGACAAAATTATACCCTGAATACCTAAAGAAGAAAGTCCTCTGGCCACAAGTCAGACCAGCAGAGCCTTGTGAGCTACTTGGCTGATTGACTCCTCTAGATATATCCCTTAAGAGTTGCTGCTCATCAGCACCAGATCACCTCCTCTGAAGGAGCTATTTCCACACACAGGCTGAGATGGGAGTACAGATAGGTGGAGGGCCATGATAGCAGGTGGTAGAGAGCCTTTCAGGTCTATGAAAGGTAACTGGCTATGTGCCCTGCTTCAATTGTAGGAGCTCAGGAGTGTGGGCCTCGAGTGCTGAGAATGCTCTGCAGGTACAACATATTGTGTAAAGCCAAGGATTTCCAGAGGATGCAGCGAGGTAAAGAAGTCATGGCATACTCCATGTTACAAGCTGGAAATGTGATATTAATCAGTATCACCTCAGTCTCTTCTAAGCATTCCTTCGGGGAGTAACCTGTGTTGGAGAGAACCTGGGATAGAAAGAAGGTGGTGGCCGAGACCTTAATTGAATTCAGTGGAGGGTAGAGGGAAATAGAAAATCGAATGCTGCAATCCTGCAGAAGGTGTTTGTTCCTCATTCCAAAACAAGGGACAAGAGCTGGACAAAAAATATTAGCACTTAATGGGGTTTCAGGAACACTGATAATCTCCACAGAAGCATTCCAAAAGATGAATCTCTTACAGACCTTACTGATTCAAGAGTCAATAGTAAGAGATTTCTTCCTGTTGGCAATATATTTGTGCTTCAGATAACATCATATTATAACAAAATGTAGAAAAATAGAAACATCCTGGTTAATCTTGATTGTCAATTTGATAGTCTTGAAAACAACCTAGATTAGTAAAACACATTTCTGGGTGCCTCCAGGTGGGCCATGGAAGCATGACCTTAGCAGTTATATATGGTCCCTTGGCCCCTTCTTCTCAGGCTCATTTCCTACCCCCTTCTGATACATGCTAAGTTGAACAGTTTTCCTCTGCCATGCCCTTCTCTCATGACATATATGCCATGGAACCAGCCAGCCATGGACTGAATCCTATGAAATTGTGAGCTAAAATAAATCTTTTTTTCTCTAATTTTTGTATCTCAGGTATTTTGCCCCAGCAACAGAAAGATGGCTAATATAGACATTGTGCAAGTTATTACACATTGAATAAATAGTATAATTCAAAATTAGGGTGGCTTAGGTTGCTAAGGGGAAGCCAATAGTTTTAGGGCAAGATTTAAGGGATAGAAACTGCCCTCACCCCTTCCACTATTATTTCCTAATGTCTAGGGGACTTGGGGGGCAGTTTTTTCCACTTATGCCTGGTAGAGTTTTATAGAAATCAGGAAATTTCCAGGATCAAAATAGAATGAGATATCCTCCATCTACACATCCTGTTCATGGTGATGGGTCCCTTTAGGCGAGTCTGTCTATGTGAATAGGAAAGCCTGGGACTCTGAGCTTGATTTCGCTCTCCTCAAGGGAGGAATCTTGAGACCTAGCTTTTCTGAAATTTGTTCAGTTAGGGAACAAAAGATCCTATCATTCATAGAGGAATCTTTTGCCAAGGATATTTGGTAAAAGTTGCTGGGATCTCTGCCTCCAGAACTGAAAAGACAATGGAGCTAAGAAAGTGAATAAACTTCCTAGACCTGACAATTGGTACCACCTGCCCACTCCCATTACCTGATGTGTATGCAGCAGATTCAGATGCGCTTCTCTATTTTGGTTATAATAAAGCAAAAATATTCACTTCCCTTCATATGAAACTGAATTGAAAAAAGACTCAGAATGGGTTGGCCATCTGGCCATTGTATGCCTTTGGCCTAGTACCTTGGATCAGAAAATCAGCCCTGGACTATTCACATTGAATCAGAATCTACAGCAAGACCCAATGGGCTAGTTATAAAACTGTTATAGATGATAATAAGAAAACTGATGAGAACCCATGTTTGATAGTGGACTAAGAAACATCTTTTACAGTTTATAAAGATTATAGAGTGTGATTAAAATGTGACTAGAAATAAGAATTACTGTATGGGAAGAGTATACTCCATCCATGCCACTGACAACAACATACAATGGAAACAAAATCAAACATCTCTGCAGGTAGGGCCCAGTGAGTCCTTCCTACTCAGAAGAGGTAGTAGATGCAACTGTGGATATAGGGGAAAACAGATTTTTAAAAATATATAAAACAAAACAAGAGGATTGGGAGGAGGTAGAAGAAAAACAAATCATAAGGGAGAAAGTTCAGAAGATTTGCTGCCTACTGACCAATAGGAGTCCACGAGGGATGAGCCAAGAATCCAGGGCATGTGGAATAGAACAAAGAAGTCAGCCTTGATTCTTTGTTACCCAGAGAACTTTGGAGGGATATTACATACTTCTTGATCATGAAGTAATATATTAGAAGAACATTTTCCAGGATTTTAAGATGCATATTTAGCATGTAAAAGATATGACTTTATGTCAGTGAAAGAATTACACAATACATATATTCTTCTGTTCCCTTCTAATTACTACAAGACCATTAGAGTGCTACTGCAGACAGAGTGGACAGGACAGATAAGGAACGATTTTGGAAGACAGTCTCAAGTCCATGATATTTAAACTCTATCATGCTCAACTTCTTAAAATCCTAGATTACCAAATGCCTTGTTTCTACAAATTTCCCATCATTCCACAGTCAATAAAGGACACTTATGATAAATGTTCAGAGTCTTCAGATATAGAAAAAAAGATTCTAAAATTCTTTTACCTAACAGTTTCCCAGATTCTTTCAGCTTGGAACAATGACAGCGGGAAGGTAAACAAGGTCAAGATGGAAATATGGGGTCTCTGCATGGGGATGTGAGGTACAATGTCTGGTGTGATCTTAAGAGTCTGTCTGTAACAGTCCTGTAGTAAAATGAACCTTCAAAAAAGCTGTCAAGATGCCATCACAACATATTTCTCACATGTTAGAAGTAGTTGGAGACTGTGTAAAGCAGTTGTATGAATCATTGTAAGCTTAGCAGTAAAACCAAGCCCCAAAGCTGAGGATAGGCTTCTAACATAAAACAACAAGAAAAAGAGTTAAAACTTGTATGGCCCTCACTCTGTGCATACACATTTTAACATTTCCTATTTGCAATGTTAATTCAGTTAATCTTTACAGTATCCCTATGCAAATATGCAATATATAAATGATGAAACTAAGGCATAAGAGATGTATGAATTGCCTAAAGGAATGCAGGTAGGCAATGGCACAGTTAGGATTTAAATCCGCACCTTCTGGAATTAGAATTCATGCTATTTTCTACTTCCTACCTGTAGACTAAACTGCCTTGATAGTCTACCTGACATGATGGGCAAGAAGCACAAATCACAGAAGCAAACAGAGACTAAAATCTTATAGCTACTGGTTATAGAGAAACCAAGATGACTTAGAGAAAGACTGCATCATCTAATATTATCACTGACATGAAAATGCAACCTGAAATGATCATCATGAAAAGTTACTGGAGTCTAAAAATATGTCTGGGAACTTGAAGAGAACTGACAAACACTGCCTGTATTCATTGAGGCAATGCATGAGAGAGAAAGTTGGTGGGTATTTCATCTTCAATCTCGCCTGTGAATTCTGTACACTAGAGTGAAGACAAAGCATAACTGATCATATCACTGCTCTCCTTATAAGTTTTTTATTTTTCACAGTCCTTGAGAATAAAATTTAAATTTCTTGGTATGACCAACAAGACTTGTTGTAATCTGCTCTCAACCGACTTCCAAGCCATTCTTTCCAAATTTCTTCTCCTAAATCTACATCTGTAGCCACAATGGATTTCTTCCCTGTCCTCAAACACACCATGATTTTCATGTCTTTGGTTTCTTCAAATTATGATCTGGAGAACACATACCTTGGAATCAACAAAGGGACTTTTTAGAAATATTCATTCCTAGGTTTTACTAAAATCTAATCCTAATATTTGACCCAGAAATCTGTATTTTAACAAATTCTCAATGCAATTTATTTTTCATGTGCATTAATATTAGAAGGCCACATCCCGCTCTTTAGGATTATCTCTCTTTTCTTCATTTACCATCCTACAGATCAAATGTTACGTCCTTAAGAAAAATTTTTTCAAAGTCTTTTCCTAGATATAATTGTTCCTTTGCCCCTTTACCCTTTTCAGGCTTTTATCTTGTACCTATGCTATTTTTTGCTTTTGTTTTTTGTGACTTAGACTGTGATGTTTGGGGGATATTAATTCATCTGTAACAAGGTTTTATTTCATGTTAGCAGTCCAATAGCAAAGTAACCACAATAAAGTGCTGTGTGCTATGCAAAGCAGTGTTTTAGAAGCTTCGGGGGCACTTGGCCTGGGGATGGAGGCTAGGAAAGAAGCTTCTCAGGAAACTGATGTCTAAGTTGATTTTCAAAAAACTACTAAGAATTACCTAAGAGATGAAGAAGAGCATTCCTCCAGCAAAAGACAAAAGGCACTAAGACCTAGGGTTTGTGTGTGTGTGTGTGTGTGTGTGTGTGTGTGTGTGTGTGTTTATGCCACCTGTGTGGAGAGAAAGAAAAAAGGTGGGGCAGGGGACCAAGGCGCCTTTGTAACATCTAGTTTTATATATCTAGCTAGTTTTTTCTTAGTCTTCCTTCATAATTAGTTTAAATCTGTATTAAACAAATACACTGGTCTGTGAGAAAATTCTTCCTAGACCCTCTTAAATAGATTCTTGAGCCTCAAACTCAACATTTATCTTAGTATGTCCCTTCCTTCCTCCCCCCAGCCCCTCTCAATGACTGCAGCTGAGTGAGTGTGTCCTATCCTGAGTGGGTGAATAAATGAATCAGCGCATACATTAAGGCATCATAAAGCAGTTGATACAGTGGGACATTGGCATAATGGTAAATGGGAGTATGGACTTTAGGATTAGATATTCCTAGTTTCAAATTCTAGCTTTGTTAGTTGCAGCTAAGTAAGTTTAGGCAGGTTATATATACTCTTTCTACCTCTTATTTATGCAATGGATAGATAATATTTATCTCATAAGAATATTATCATGATTAGAAAGCAAATATATAGTCTGTCAAAAAAGTATACACACTTCAGGAAAAGAAAAATTTGTACAAATATTTTAATACTAAATTTATTGAGGCATCATGAGATTAATACAAGGTACCTTTGGCCTCTACAATTCCAAGAGATGCTCAAAGTGGTGGCCATTAGCTTCCAGACATTTATTAGTACAGCAAACTGCTGCTTGGGTAACCTTGGTCAATGAGATTGTTGCACATGCATTTTTCAATTTCTTCTCAAAGGACCAGCAGTGTAATGGGTTTTCTGCAATACACGACATCCTCTAGGGTCCCCTATATGAAGGTAGCACCATCTGTTGTAAAACATACTGTTTTTCTTGTGTGTATACATTTTTGGTGGACTCTATATTTAATATGAGGCTTACTATAGAGTAGACCTTTTTTAAAGTATAATAACTGCTAACTCTATGGATTTAGATCTGGCTTTCAAATCCCACCTCCACCCTTCTTTAAATCCATGTGGCCTTGGGCAATAAATAAGAATCCATCTACATCCGCTTCCCCCAGACTCGCCTGTCCTCCCCATCCAGTAAGTAAATGTGTACAATATTCACAACCTAGTGTACAACACACAGGAACACTGAGTAAATTATTATTGCTACCACTGTTATTAATTATACCCTTTACAGATACTTTTGGCACTATGTCACATGTATTTCTCATGATTGAAAAGTTAGCTTTCTGGAAGAAAGAAACCTCATTTCACAGCTAAAAACCATTCTAAAATACAGTTTTTAAAACCACATCAAATTGCAGTTGACAGCCACAAGATGGCTCCAGGCTATTCCTATTATCTACCAAGTAAAAAATCACTTTTCAAAAGATGTTTTTTCAAGCAGCCCTGTGAGAACTATTTTTGTTTGCTTTACAAAGAAATATAACACTATAAAATAAATTCACATTTATTGTTTTCATTTCTTTCCCATGTCCTTCCTAAATGTAGGTACAATTTTAAATAAAGTATGTATATTCAGACATAGCCCCGAAGAAAATGTAATTGTAGTGAATATTTATTCAATCATTATTTTGCTATATTGATATTCCTATCTGCAATTACACTTTGGGCTCTTTTTTATTTGAGCTTCTTACATTATTTTTATGACTAATGCCTAAACTATAATTATTGGGAATTATTGAAATGAAGGACTAATGTTTTAAACATTTTCATTTAGATTGATTTCAAAATACTTCAGCTTTTGTAACTTACTTTTCAGAGTAAATGAAATTTTGGAGATTTTTTTTTTAACAATGCCTTTTAACTGTATTTGCTCTCAGCTCAAGTCCAAGTGATTCAGATAAATGTAAGAATTGTTGTGGAAAGGTGAAGTAAGTGTAGGTACAGTAAAGCCATCTGTTTTGCTTTTTGGTATTACTACTGCCTCAGCATTACCATTATTTATCTTAGAATTTTTTCAGTTTGAAATGCTACAACCATTAATTGTAGAAAAAGATGTTTTCTTATTGATGTCTCCTGAATGCATGAGATTCTGATGCCACTGTTAAGTCTTCCTCCCTGGATTTTTGTTGAGAGTTTATTTTTAGCATTTTGTTTCATTTAGAAATTGGAGTTCTACTCCTTCTCTCTCCAGGGGAAAACTGCTGGCTTATACTTAGCATATCTCTAGCATGGACTTCTAGATCGCTGTGAAAATGTTTTCTTCTGGTCCCAAAGTTTATATTTTTAATTGACTCTATTAAGAGGCTTATGCTATGCATGAAAATTTGTAATATATAATATTTTTACATAACCAAAACCCTCTTCTAAGTAGGACAGGCTCACACATACATATAGGTGTGCGCACATCACTTATATGGAATTTTTATTTCTACCTATCACTAGTGCTGGCTTATTTATATCTAGATTTGACCCCAGGGTTTGTGTAGCACTTCTAGAGAGGACCTGTGCTTGTAGTTTACCATGGACTCTTTCACCTGTGGATTTCTTTCATTTATACATTCTAAGTGGACTCGATGCATTTGAAGTTGTGGTCCCTATGTGAGGGGCCCAGAATTAGAGCAGGAAGAGCAAATTTCATCATAGAGAATAGAGATGAGGAAGAATTTTCTTATGAGTGGATAACTGATTCATAGTTTGGAAGCTAACTTGTCTTGAAGAACATTAAGTAGGACTTGAAATTCCTTGATTAGAAGCATAAATGAGAGAAAGTCTTCTTTCCTTTGTACTTCTGTGACTCTCACTACTTTGCCATAGAACTTAGACCAGGAAGAGGCATGTGTAGTATGTGAAGTCCATGCGATAAAAAACAACATGGCTGCATACCAGAACACAGCCATGGAACTGGTAGCAAGAGCTTTGTGTGGTACAACACAGGAAGAAGAGGGGATGCATGGGAGAAGTTCCTCAGGTTAAAAATAATCTGAGTAATGATTAGCCAAAATCCACCACAGAATGAGGTATTCCACTAAGGAACCCATCAACAACCTTCGGTACTGTATAAATATAAAGAAATCACTTTCAGAAAGGTAAAACCTGGAGCAAGTATATTGTTAAGAACAAAGATGCAGGGAAGCTCAGTATTAGAGAGTTCACAGAACCCTGTATTGAATCCCTTGCATCCCCCCAAAGGAACTTCATTAAGCTTTGCGCAATTCTAAACACAGGTAACTGTAAATATAGACACATTTTACTTAGACCCTAACTCTGAATAATTAGTGCTCAAGTCAATGCCATAATAAGTAGCTAGTTTGGATCAGTAGAATATTTTCTTCATTTGAGTGAGCTTATGTCTAGATAAAATACATTTTAAAACGTGCTTAAGGTAACCTAGAAGAGTCCTATTTAAATTTAATAGTTAAGAGATACTTAAAACCCTTAACTATTTTTGATAGGTCCATTATTACATATCTCCCAGACACATCATATGGAAGAAAACTACTTGTTACTTCAATGACATTTCCTTCTTACTTTATTTTTATCTGTAGATGGCTTATGGTATAGGGACACCAAAAGCTGCAAAACAAAGTTGACAGGGACAGGAATAAGACAAGCAAGTGACAGTTCAAAGTGGTACTCTTTCACAACATTGGCAAAGTGCCGGTTCAGCAGCTGATAGTGAATGCCACTTTAATTTTCCTCCTAGGTCATTCCTCTGCCTCATTTAGTTCTGGTCAATGCTTCTTGAGTTATCTCCTCATATTTGTCATTTTCATAAATTGCAAATGAGACAAAAGTGGTGGTGTCATTGCCATTGTCATGAGAAAGCCTGGCAGGAGAAACTGGATTCATCCCCTGTATCACTGCCAACATGTGTCTGTCCTTCCACCACCGGATGTTCTATGAGACAAGGAGGCACCATCAGCTGTCTTATTCCTCCTGCACCAAAAGCTGTTTGGCCTTGTTCCATGATACACACAACAAGGGTGTGTGTGGCGGGGTGGGGGGGAGTGTACTGGAGAAATACATTCAAGACTTGTCAAGACTTACCCTGTTCATTAGACATTTTTCTATAAAATCTCTTTCCAATGCACCCTTATAGGTATGCTTGAACAATGTGATGTTTTGCAAAAATCTAGTTTTAAAAAGCCTGTCAGTTGGGGCCAGGGATTTAGCTCAGTGGCACGAGCCTGCCTCCCAAGTGCAAGGTCCTGAGTTTGATCCCTAGTACTGCAACTAACAAACAAACAAACAAACAAAAAACAAAAAAAACCCTGTCAGTGTTTGGTGTAGATGCAGTCTTCTTGAAAAGAGCTTTTTCAAAGACCTGAAAAGATCCTTCTGCTGAATTACCTACTTTTGGAGTTGAATGAAAACTTAACAAACTTCTCTTTTACCCTTTTTAGTTTTACATATTTTCAAAAGATGCAACTGGTTGCAAAACAAAATTTTACCAGAAGTATTGTGAAACATTTTCAAGCATAAATATATAAAATCTATAAGGAATCAAGATACGTGAAACTAGCGTGGAGGGTTACTTATGTGTCTTCACGAGGCAAGGTGTAGGGAAAAAAAGATGACAATTATATAACCAAATGTGAACTGAGGAGAAGAGAAAAACTGAAAAGTCAATGAAAAACATTTTATTTTAAAAGTTGGTGAAGGTCAAGCAGAAAAAAAGAATTGAAATGTGTTATGTACATGTACCAATTCCCCAAAATGAATGCAATCAATACATACTTCAACTCTGTACTAATAAAAAAACTTTTAAAAGCCACTGAACTGATGTAATTTAAGTCAGAAACAAAAAGCACTCTGATCCTATAAAAAATGAAATTACTATGAGTGTCTCTATTAGCTAAAACAAGGTAATGTAAGCATAGGGAAGTAAAGAAAAGTTTTTTATCTGAGATGATATATACAAATATTTTCAATTGAATTCTTTTATGCATTCAAATGTAAAAACAAGAGGATGATAAATGTATTTTATATTCAATAAGTTCCAGAAAATTATCTCTTTTTATGACTAGAGATCATCTCATAGCATCAGTAATTCAACATCCTGAAATCAACCTGATAATATACACTATACCTTGAGAATCTGAACAGGTTCCAAAAGTCCAAAGTTTTTTCACTTAAAAATAATTAATAGAATGTAATTGACTTTCTTGGGGAATTTGCAGAATGGCGAAATACATTCTCTCAGACAACTATTAGGCCTTTTAAAGTCATAATTTAAAAATTACATTCAATGTATTCTCACATTGCTACATTTTAATTGAGCTAAATTTAACAAAGAAATATGCTTATTAGAATATATAAGATATTTCAAATTTAAGTTTTAAAAAGACTGCTTCAAACATTTTGCATAACAAAAAATGTTGAAAATAGTAAATAAAAGTTGATGATTACAACTTAAGGTAATATGGTTTTTTCCCTAGAATTTTTATGCAAAAGATGCTTATTTTAGAAAACAGAGAAATTAGGAAAGGAAAAGGACGAAAAACAGGCAAGCAACAAAGGTACACACACTCAGCTTTTAGCAGGTCTGAATTGCACCAAGGATTTTAAACGTGAGGAAGACTCATGCATGTGTGGATAATTATGCCTTTCTGTTCATCATAAGTTACAAAATTTTGTTGTTGTTTTGTAGTTAATCTTGTACACTTTTATTCTTCTTACTTATTCTAGATTTGTCATGTGTTTCCATATCATATGTAAGATAAAAAATTAAACCAAAGCATGAATAATATAAAGGGAAATTGTGAAATTTAGCTTCAGAATTTGTAAGTCTGGGCTTAGACTGGTCTGTAAGTGAGGACTGGATCCATGGGCCCTTTAATCTTGTCCTCAGATTCGTTGGAAATTTTAGATCCTTAAAAACTTCATCCAGGGCCAGGGATTTAGCTCAATGGAGGCATGCCTGTCTCACAAGTGCAAGGTCCTGAGTTCAATCTCCAATACCAAACAAACAAACAAACAAGAACTTCATCCAATTTCTTGAAATAATTTTTTTGTTTTGTTTTTTTGGTACCAGGGATCAAACTCAGGTCCTTCTGTTTTCGAGGCAGGCGGCGGAACCACTGAACTAAATCCCTGGCCCTCTTGAAATAATTATAAAGCTCTATGTAACATTCATCACTTCAGGATATATATATATATATATATATATACACACACATATATACATATATATATACACATGTTTGATGTTTTTTATTTGAATTTTTAAATGCATATGACTGTACTATTACACAAGTGTGATATGCATATATATACATTATATATATGTGTATATATATATATATGTCCCTGCAACATACTCAGCATCAACATGTCACAGTAAGCAGTTGATAGAAGCCTTCTTACTATGTAATTTTAAGTAAACTAAATTCAAAGCAATTTTTCACCAAAATTCCTAGAAAAGAACATAAATATATATATTTGAGCTCTTACAAAGTTTGTCATTACAGATCACTTCCATGGGCCATAAAATATTGTTTAGAATGACTCTAGCCAAATACTACCATACAATCTTTCCTCTACAATTAATGCTACTAGCTTCAATGTTAAAGTTAGTACAAAAGAAAGCAAAGAAGGTTAACAATTTAAGTATTCATTCCCGGGTTTTGACATTGTATGTGAGAGTGTTAAAGGTCATTATGAAAAGGGCTTTTTAAACATTTCTTTATAAATCAATAGTGGTTATTGCATTATGAGGATTAAATGTCTATCCCTCAAAGAATAAAAATCAAAACCAAACTACGCTAATGTTTCTGAATGGAAACTTCCAGTGTCAGCATCACATATAAAATCACAAAGTGCTATATCTCCAGCAACTGAGATTCAAGTGACAGTTCTATGACGATATTACAATAACTCTGGTGCTAACAGTGTAGCCTAACATGTATGAGGCTGTGGGTTTAATTCCCAGAACTGCAAAAATAAAATAAAACTGTAGTAATGATAAAGACACAGACATCAAAGATACATTCGAAAAGATTGAATAACTTTCAATATAGTTTGGGAGTAAGCAGCATTTCTAAATTACCACATTTGAATAATTCTATAAGTAGGTAATTTCCTTTGTCACTCATATCCCTTGAAGTTTACATTATATAATAGACAAAAATTGGAGAAATCTCACTGAAATATACTGTGAGTTTATTTTAAAATACAATCTGCTATGTATTAAGCATATCTCTATATAGAAATTTCATTCTTTCCATTTTCATATAATTCTAAATCATTATATCTTTATTAATGCCTAGCTATTTCCTCTTTTCTCTTTTTCAAAACTTCCCAACAAAGAAATTTTGAAGTCTCTTTATAGTAGATCTGTCTCTTAATTCTATTACATATAGATTTTCCAGTCTTTACTTCCTTCTTCTGGGTTATGTATATATTTCTAACCACCTTTTTCCTAATATTTTAAATTTTTCTTGAATTACACTTAGGTTTGAGTTAATCTTGTTTATTAATTTATTTTTCTATAATAATTTTCATTTTCAAAACTTTGACTTTTTGTGTTAGTGATTTGTTTTTCATAAACTTTATTTTCTTAGGCTTGTTATTTATTTTATCTCTCTGAAAAATCTTATCAAATTCTTAAACCCATCTGTCTTCATGTTTTAGATAGCACTATTATTTTAATCTCATCCAGAGCAATTATACTTTTCCAATCTTTAATTCTCTTGGTCACCTTTTAAGTTACAATATTTCTGAGATAGTTTGGAATTTTGACTTGCAAGCTTATTCTGATGAGGTTTTTTTCCCCTTCCATGTTCTCTGTTTATTTTTTTATATACTTTCTTATACTCCCCTCTCCCAGTGATGTATCACCTAGACTTGTGGGTTTCCTGAGCCAGGTCATGTGAGGTCACTCTGAGGTTATCGATGTATAATGCCTGGTAGTAAATACAGGTCCAGACCCTGCACCACTGAGGAACTTGACCCAAGACCTGAGCGCAAGAGAGTTCTTCCTTTCCACCTCCTCCTCCTAGTTAAGGAACTCTGAGTTATAGCTCCTCTTATAGCTCCAGTTGTTGATCAAAGCCTTTCTTTCTTTCTTTCATGAGCTGAGGAATCTGCTGTGCCAGGCCTTTATTTCAAAAGAGGGATTGAGTTTGCGTCCCTGGTGTTCTTAGACTCTACAAGCTAAAATGATAGCCATGTCTCCCAGGTACTCGACAAAGAACCCAGCAGATCATCTCTATTCCACTACTTTTCCATTAAAGTTGCCAATGCTGTATTTGAGCAATGTCAAGTATTTTTAAATTTTTTCTTTCTAATTCTAATTCTGCATGTGAGGAATATGAGGAGGAAAACGAACTCAGTGAACAATATTAACAAAAGAATGTTGATGGAGGTGTTCTTAACAAAAAGTAGATTAATAAATCCACTTTTCTCCAAATGAAATTAAAATCCAGAGACTTGTCTTATTTCTTGTTGTATTCTCCACCTCTGAGAATAGACAAGGCAAACAGAAAGCACTTACCAAGCTTTTATTAACTGAGTGTTTTGCTATTCTTCCTTGCATTAGTGAGACAAGGAAGAGGAACAGAAGAGAGAGAGTAAAATTATCATAGAACAAAGTGACATTGCCTTTGACTCATTCATAACATGGTTAAAGTGACAACGCTAATATACATAATACAACACACATGGCAAAACAATAAGTAATAAATTTTTTCACTGTATCATGCCAACTACAAGTGTTATATTTGATAAATTTACAAAGTATGTCCAGCCATATGTTTGAATGAAGGAAAGATCTGGAGGATATAAATAATTGCTACAAATTTTTAAATTTGAAAGGAGTGACATAAAAGAGGGGTGGTTTATTAGCCATTCCATTTACTATATGTAGTTCTCTCTGGCTGAAAGGTTATAGGCACAGCTTTACTGAAATAGTATGCTGGGAAGCAGGGCAAAGTCGCTTGAGTGGACAGTGAATGTCAGAGATTAATTTTGCAGAAACACCTTTTTATTAAATATATAATATAGAAAACTTGCTTACAGACCCGGATGAGTGCAGAACAGGATTATTCTTTTCTGAAGAAAGACATTTTTAAAAAGCACTGTCTCCATGGTAACAATAAAGACAAATATTGCTTTGGGCCCATTAGGTCAACATCAACAGCTAGGATAGGTGGAGCATAACATTTCTGGGGAGCAGAAGGTGGGAGAATTTGGAGAGAGAATGAGTGAAGAAAACGACAGCCCAAACCAAGCTGTGTAACAGGCCTTGACTCATTAGTACTGCTTTGGAAGAAAGCAGAACTTCAAGTCTATGTTTTCAAAGATACTTCCCTACCACCCTGTTCAAACCAAAGGTAGGACAAGATATTATACCAGTTTTTTAAAGTAAATTACTTAAATTAGATGTATCTTAAAAATAAGTGAGCTTTGGGAAATTACAACATATTTTATTAATCAATTTCTTTGACAGAGACACACAGAGAAAAAGAAAAACAGACATATATGCACAGGCTCAGGTAATGAATTTATGCAAGAGTAAAGCTGTACCATTAAGATGTTTCTTTTCACACTTCAGAAAAACACTGTATAATGCATGTCAATATAGCACAGAGACATAGTACTACTGAATCACTTGTTAATAGATATGCTACTAATAGTAACCAATGGCCTATGTTTTACTTTATTTTGTGAATGAAACATTACTCTTTTATTTTGTGGCTAAAATATGCATACATAAATTTTAAAACACTATATGTGAAAAACAATTGTAATTATGATTAATCCAGATAACAGGGTTACCTACAACAATTTCAATGTATATTTTGATTTTCAGTTAGCACATAAAAATATGACCTCAATGGGGTATTGTATGACATTTCAATACCTGCATTTAATGTGTAATACATATCATAGTAATTTATATATCATCATCTCAGTCATTTTTTTTCCACTGGAAACATTCAAAATTTTCTCTGTTATCTGTTTTTAAATATCCAACTGATGCCAATCATAGTTATCCTACTGTGTGTTAGAAAAATAGAAATTATTTCTCCTTCCCAGCTATACTATACCTGTTGACCAACTTCTCTTCATTTGTCTTCCCCACAACCTGCCCAGGCTCTAACAATGACTATCTGTCCCTCTCCTTCCATGAGATGAACTTTTAGTCTCACCATATAAGGGAGAAACTGCAGTATTTGTGTTTTTGGGTGTGTGACTAATTTCACTTAATATAATGTCCTCTAGTTTCATCTATGTTGCTGCAAATGACACAACTCTATTTTTGTGGCTCAATAATATTCCATGCATATATCCACTCTAATTTCTTTGTTCATTCACAGATTGTTGTATATATAGGTTGATTACATATCTTAGCTTTTGTGAATAGTACCACAACAAACATGGGAGTGCAGATTTCTCACTGACATACTGATTTCACTTCCTCTAGATATGTACTTATTAGAGACTTCCGGGAGAAGTGGTGAGAAGCACAGAAAGAGCCTCTTTGAGATTTGGTGTTCTGACACTGAAATATAATGATGTGAAGGAGAGACTTTAACAAAAAGAGGGAGATAACAAGCAGCACTTTCTCCCAGAGCCCAGACTCACAGTGTGGAAATGGCGGGTCAAAACTGTAGATGCATTGTGACAACTGATGACCCCAGAGGCCTCCATGGAGAAACTCACCAGTGGACGCAGCAGACTGCAGTAGCTGATGAGTTATTTGGGTTCAGATGTCACCCAGGAGAGTGTAAATGGCAGGTAGCCATCTTGGAGAGGGGCCAACTGAGCTCAGAACTCAGAACAGCTATGGGCCAACTCCACCTAGGTGCTCTCCATGTCTCAGTGAGGGTGCCAAGTTCAAGTTAGTGGGAGGTCAGGGAGCAGAGTTCAAGTCATCAGGGAGCCAAGTTCAAGCTGGCAGGAGGCACATGGCCTGATGTAGGCTCACGAAAAGCAGTTCCAGTCTCACAGCCAGAAACCAGCCAAAACTTCAGTGGAACTAAAGATGCAGGCCAGCTGGGATTATTCACTACCCCACTGTAAAGTTACAGCTGGCTTGCTGGGATTAATCAATTCAGCTTTGGACTCTGTCTGCCCATGTTATCTATCAGTGACAGCAGAGACATGCTTTGAATTGAACTTTTTTTTCTTTTTCTTTTTTGTTCTTTTTCCTCCCCCACCCCTTTTCTTGTTCTTGTTCTTGTTTTGTTTTATTCTTGACTGTTTGAACATGATTTCTAGGGATGTTTTTTGTTCTTGTTGTTCTGTTTCTTTCTTGTTTTTATTTCTTCCTTTCTCTTTCCCTCCTGTTATCTTCTCCAGTTTCCCAAAGTTTGTATGATCTTCCTTTGCCCTCCAGCCTTGCTTCTAATCTTTTTCTCTTCTTCTATTTCTCTACCCCCTCAACCCTTTTAAAATCTTTTCCGCTAAGGGTAAAATCGCCATATTAAGGGCTTATTTGTTGCATACAATTTTCTGGTTCATTTTAGATTTGTTATATAACCACAAATTCATAGCCACAACTGTAGTTCATATGGTTAATGGTGGCAAATTAATACTTACCACAGTTTGTCATTTTCTAGGCTGTATTTGATGCTATTATTGCTGATTGTACTACTTTAGCCAAGGTGACATAATTGTGCTAATCAGTTGTTCTTCTTGATATACCAAGACTGAGAGTGCCTAAGGGTCTTAAAAAAAATAATAGGCCAGTGCAAAAGAACCAGTGACTGAGCCAAGTGGGCAGAAATTCCTCATCCTTAATAAATCAAGGAGGGAAATCTTGCAACAGACTGAAAACCCAAAAGCCAGCTACACCTGGAAGACACTTCTGAGAAGTAGTCATTGCCTAAGGGTTCTAAATACTGGCAATAAAGCTATTTGCCACAAGTAATTTATAAGCATCGACCTAGGAATTAAACTTTAAAAAAAAAGAAAATGAGAAGACACCTAAACAAGATGCAACCCCCCTCCCCAGGCTTCCAGCTCACCAAAGGTAAACCCAGGGCACAATAAGGTGGAACAATCCAAAAGCAACCCTCATGGACTCTCTGAAGTGGTAATACAGGAAGTAACAAAGCAGATGAATAAGGCTCTAGAAAAACAAGAAAGCAGAAATAATTTCTCAGGTAACTACAGAAATGGTGATCAGAATGAAAGACAGGCTTAACGACTCTAGAGCAGATACATATTAAAAAAAAATAGAGGAGCTCAGGAACATGATGGAAACCATGAACACCCAGAAAAGAAAAGAATTGGAAACTGTGAATGCTCAACATAGGAAAGAAATGGAACCCATGAAACAGATTCAAACAAATATCCAAGAGATTAAAAACTCCATTGAAAGTATAGAGAGCAGAATGAATCAATGTGAGGACAGAATATCAGATATGGAAGAAAGGATTGTGGTTAGTGATCATGAAAGAAAGATTTCTTAAAAATAGCAAGGAGTCATGAGAACCCAATCCAGAAGCTGCTAGATGATGCAATGAAGAATAACATAAGATTGATTGGAGTCAATGAAAAAACAGGAGATAGCACAAATGACATAAAATACCTGTTCACAGAAGAAATGGTAGAAAATTTCCCAGATGGGAAAAAGTAATTTATATTGTTTTTTTGGATTTTTTTGGTAAGGGGGATCAAACTTGGGACCTTGCGCTTGTGAGGCAGGCGCTGGAACCACTGAGCTAAATCCCCAGCCCGGGAAAAAGTAATTTGACATACAGATGAGGGAGGCATATAGAACTCCAATTAGCCATGATAAAAAAAAACTTCCCAGAGACATATAATAGTCCAGATTCCAGAAATTCAACCCAAGAACAGAATATTAAAAGCTGTTAGAGAAAAGAAACAAATCACCTACAAAGGAATGTCCATGAGAATCACAGCAGACTTTTCAGCATAAACCCTCAAGTCAAGAAGAGCTAGGAGTAAAGTATTTCAAGCCCTAAAAGAAAACAATCTCTGACCCAGATTGAAATACCCTGCAAAACTATCTTTCAAAATTGATGGAGAAATAAGATACTTTCATAACAAAGAACACCTGAAGAAATTTATGACCACCAAACCAACACTCCAAAGTGTTCTGAAGGACATTCTAGAAAGAAGTAACAAGGGTTACAACTTCATGAACCCCAACAGAATGAATCCACCAGGTAAGGCAAGAAATTAAGCAGAAGAGGAAAAAAAGTAACCAACAACAAGAAAATAACATGACAGGGATAAGTAAATACATATCAGTTATAACCATCAATGTTAATGGTCTCAATTCACCAATCAAAAGAAACAGACTGGCAGAATGGATCAAGGAGCAAGATCCAACAATATGCTGCATACAAAAAACACATTCAATTCAAAAAGAGATTCATAGACTGAAAGTCATAGGATGGAAAACAGTACTCCATGTAGGAACCCAGAAAATAGCGGAGGTAGCTATTCTATTTGCAGACAAAGTGGATTTCAAGCCAACACTGATTAAGAGAGACAAAGTTCACTGCATCCTTGTAAAGGGAACAATCCAAGAGGAAGAGATGACAAATATATATATATATATTATATATATATATATTATATTATATATATATATAATAGACATGAAAAATCAAGTAAGCACTAATACAATTGTAACAGGCGACCTCAATACCCCACTGTCACAAATAGTCAGATCAACTAGACAAAAAGTCAATAATGAAATACTAGAACTGCACCAAACTTTTGAAAAAATGGACTTAGTAGATATCTACAGAGTATTCCACCCCACAAGATCAGAATACACATTCTTCTCAGCTGCACATGGGACAGTCTCCAAAATAGACTACATACCAGCTCATAAAAGATGCTTAAGTAAATGCAAAGGAATTGAAATTATCCCATGCTTATTATCAAACCATAATGAAGTGAAATTGGAAATCAATAGCAAAAGAAAACAAAGAAATTAATATACACATGGAAATTAAATAACAGCCTCCTGAACTTATTAGTGAGATTATTGGCTCATACTGAAAGATTTTTCCTAGTTTTTTGAAGATCTTCCAAATTGTTTTCCATTATGAATATATCAATTTATATGTCCACCTACAATGTATAAGAAATCTTCTTTCTGTCCTTGTCAGCATTTTATTGGCTTTTTAACAATACTTATTCCAAAGGGGTGAGATGATATCTCCATGTGATTTTTATTTGCATTGTTCTGATGATTAGTATTGTTAGGCAATTTTTCATATATTTGGTGGCTGTTTGTATTCTTTCTTTTGAGAAATGTCAAAACAGGGTAAAGAAATGCCCATTCTTTAATCAGATTATGTGTAACTTTGCTGGTGAGTAGTTTGAGTTCCTTATATATTTTAGATATTAATTCTTTGCCAGATGAATAGTTTGCAAATATTTTCCCATTCTGTAGGTTCTCTCTAAATTCCGTTAATTATTTTCTTTTTCATGAAGAAGCTTCTTCATTGGATATGATCCCATCTGTCAATTTTGTTTTGCTGCTATGCTTTTAGAATCATATCCAAAACTCCCTTGACCAGACTGGTGTCATGAAACATTTCCTGTATGTTTCCTTATAGCTTCATAGTCTTTGATCTTGTATTTATATGACTAAATATAAGACAAAATACTGTGTAATATTTAAGTGTTTGACCCATTTTGAGTTTATTTTTGTGTATGTGGAGAGAAATAAGTCTGGTTTGATTTTTCTGCATATAGACATCCACTTTTCCCCAGTCCATTTCTTAAAGAGACTATCCTTTCTCCATTGTAATTTCTGATGGCTTTGTAAAAAATCAGGTATGTAAATATATGAATTTATTTCTGGGTTCTCTATTCTGTTCATGTGTCTATTTTTTGTGCCAGCTTCATGCTGGCTTAGTTACATAGATTTGTAGTATTTTTGAGGTAAGGTACTATAATTCTCCAGTATTATTCTTTTTTTCAGTGTTACTTTAGGGTCTTCTGTGGTTCTATATGAGTTTTAAGATTTTTTTTCTATTTCTGTGCAAAATGTCATTGGTATTTTGGTAAGGATTGCCTTGAATCTATGGATTATTTAGTTAATATGGGAATTTTAATTACATTAGTTATTCCGATTCATTAATATGGAATGTTTTTCCAACTTTTGTATCCTCTTCAATATCTTTCATCAGTATAATATAGTTTTCATTGCAGAGTTATTTCACCTCCTTTGAGTAGCTATTATAAATCAGATTACTTTCTTGATTTTTTCAGTTAGTTCATTATTAGTAAATAAAAGTGCTATGTATTTTTATATTACTGAATACATTTATTGGTTCTAACAGATTTTCTGTAGTATGTAAGACCTAGTAATCTACAAAAAAGGGTACCTACAATAATTTTTAAACTTCTTTATTTTGAGATAACTGTATATTCAGTTATAGTTGTAAGAAATAATATAAAAAGATACTTTGTATCCCTTAGGATAGATGTTTTCTCCAATAATAACAACTTGTGAAACTATATTACAATATCACAAGCAGGATATTAACACTGATACAATCCATGATCTCATCCAGATTCCCCTAGTTTTACTTATAGTTCAGTGTGTGTATGTCTGTGTGTATGTCTAATTCTGTATATTTGATTACATGTGTAAATTTATGAAACTACCACCCAATAATGATATACAACTGTTTTGCTGCAAACTATACAACTATGTAAATTAAACCACTGAGCTTCAATCTATCCAATTTTTTCCTTATGGACATTACATAAATTAATGTATAATAATATACTTAGCTTATGAAAGGTATATATATTAATATTTATCTACATTTATTTAGTTTTTGCAAGCAGGTTCCAATAAAGTTTATGAAGCATATTAGATACTGTTATCGATGGTAGAGGTTGAGCAAAAACTGAGAGGTCCAAGTCCATGCCCCCTCCAAATCACTATGTTTATACCAGTGAACACCAGCTTCCTTAATGAGTTTCAAACTAATGCCTTATTCCTAAAACTCAACTGTCATGGTAATTTTTCTTCTATAGGAAATAATCAAAACCACCATTTAAAAAAAATCAAAGAGTGTAAATAAGGATAGAAATGTATAATTGATAATTGAAATAGTAAGTAAAGGTCTAAAGGAGTAAGGGAAGCAGGAGGGGTAAGGGAAAGGAAAGAAGGAAAAAAACACATGAGAAAAGGAAAAAATGGAAACAGTAAGTAGGGAGGAGTGGAGGGGGGGAAGGGAGGGCAGGGAAATGGGGAAAAAATAAGAACCAAGGTACTCATGTAAAGGTACAAGATCCCAATGATGAATGTAACTGTATTGTATACCTAAAATGTACCAATAAACTTAATAAAAAAAATTTTTAAATAAAAATCACTTTTAGTTGCTTTCCTCCATTAGATCACTAGATGGCGCCCAAAGAATCTATTAAAACAGCAATTCTTCCTAGCACAAAAGGACCTAGGTCTTTGATCTCATTTCTCAGTTAATTTCTATTTTACTTATCTATTATTTAGGCAAAGAGTCACAGATTTTTTTTATTACAATATAACTTTCATAGTACATTTCAAAAACAATCTTTTCAAACCTGCTGCAATTTTGTAAAGAACTTTACAATAAGTCTATTTTCCATTCCTTTGTCTTATACAAAAAAAAATTATTTATTTCGTCCTTTTCTTATTCTGAAACATTTTCTGTTCTGCTTCCCTAAAAACATTTGACTCATTCCTCCCCCAGGGAATTAGTTACCAAATGTCATTCTTGCACTCCCAGTGTAACATTCTGCTTCAACTTGCTGTCAAAGTGTATCCTGAAAAATTCTCCATTGCCCTTCTGTCTTCCAGCTACTTTGGAGTTTCACAACATTTTATCTCTTCTACATGTTTATACCATGATCAAATCTAAGCAATCAAAATATGTGTGTTTGCTCTCATGGAGAAGGATTTGTTGCTTCCCAAGCTCTGTTTTGTTTGGAACAGGGGTGGGGTGGGCACTAGAAATTATTTTGGCTCTGAGTCAAATTCCAGCCAAAGAATTAGAAAACCTTTTTCTCCACCCAGATTTTGTACTAAAATTTAGGAAATCTCCTCTGCCCACTTAATTAGCTGAGAAGTAGTAGATTGATATTTCATTGAAATTATTTTGTAAGTAAAATCTTGAATATGTGTGTGAGTGGATGTATGTTTGTATTTGCACACACACATATATGAGACACACACACACATACATGTAACCTTTCTCTTTGTCACACTCTTCCTCAATCTCACACAACCTTACCAGGTGATTTAGCTTTGTTTCTTTGTCACTTTTGTTTTTTTAATACTTTTTAATATTTTCCTCACCAGTTTTTTACTTTCCTAAAGATTATGCCCTGGGCATAGTGCCTCACACTAAATATATATTTTGCTTAGTTCATCACTTTTATATATTAAACTTAATTAAAAATGTTTCTCAAAGTTAGCATTTTTCTTGGACTCAGATGTTTCTCCTCATGTTCTTCCTAAATAGCACAAAGTAGAATCGTTTTTACACCCTTTTTTTTGACAAACTAAATATACCTGACATTTTTGCTCCTTGTTATTTAGTTATGTGTCTCATTATGTCTTTTGGACCCTGGGGATTGGCTTTCACGCAAATGGTGAACTTGTTCACTTAGTTTCATCTCCTTCTCCATTAGGGAAGTCACTAATCTGCCTTGGAGGTAACTGTAATGCTTATTTAAGACACACCCTTTAGAAAGGATATATGAAGATTTTCTGGAGAGCAAATAGAATATATTCCATTGACCTTTTATGTTTTTTTCCTTAATCATTTAGAGGGAAGAGGTCTCCATGACCACAAATTAGAAAATTTTGGATGAATCAAGGGCCAGGCTTTATTCAGAAAATTTTCTATGATTGTAGAAGCTCCTGGTTTGAAAATATACCAAGGCATATGTAACACTGCTTTTCAACCCCAGCTGTGTAACAAGATCTCTGAAGAGTTACAGATTTCTAGGCTCCACTTCAGATGACCAACTCATAATTTCTAGAGATGAGCCTAGGAATTTATACTCTTCAAAACAATTTTTTTTTCATTTAACTGAAAGCATCTGACCTTCATTCATGGATTTGCATTCAAGAAAGAGAAGCCTAGGCTCTTAAATTACTACCCGTGGCAAAAAAAGAATCTTTATTTAACTGTCACAATATCTTCACAAAGTGGTTGTCCAGTGCACAGGGAAAAGTGAGTAAATACATATTCAAGGTCAAGCACCACGCTGATGAAGCTCATGAGCATAGCCCCAGAAGCCAGACTTCTTGTGCTCATGGTTCCTGCTATGCGCATTGATATTGTGCAAACTTGAGAACATGATTTAATTTTGTTTGCCTTGGCTTCCTTATATGTGAAATGAAGATAATAGTAATATCTTCTACTTAGCATTATCATGTAAGGATCAGGTCAGTTAATGTATGTAAAACATTTAGAATAGTGCTAGTACTGACTATATGTTTAAGAGTCATATTCTTGTTTTGATTATTATGCTATTTATCAATTCAGGAAAAACAAACTTATTTTGTTTCCTTTGAAAGATTTTATTACCCTAACTTAAGATAAAAAAAACTGAAATTCAAAGGTTAAGGTAACAGCATTGGTAAATGTTAGAAATAAAATTCAAATTCAGTCTAAATGACCTCAAGTCTATAGTCTTTATACCTTAAGAAGCTACTTGAATACTTCAAATGATAGCAAAAATTACTACTTCCAAAGGCAGGAATTTTTTTGTCATTGGTACTTCCAACCAATAATAGTATCAATATGATGATGCTTTATGAAAAACAATTGACTCACCATTTGTTGAGTTCTTATTAATGCCAGACCATACACTTAGCACTTGTATATGTGGACTCGTTTGATCATTCCAATACCTCACAAGTATGTATTATTTTCCTTACTCATCAGACAGGGAAATTGAGGCTCAGAGAGGTACAATATCTTCCCAAGCTTCTACAATTACTATGTAGTGAAACAAGTATTTAAACCCACGACTTTCTCACTTTATCATTTGTATCCTTAACCAGTCTCTTGAGCTGCCTCTGGCTGTGTGGAAATTCTTTCTAACAGCCACCCAAAGCCCATATTCCTGCAGCCACAATCCTCTGGTTTTGGTTTTCTTTAAGGTGCTACAGAATAGAAAATTTCATTCCTGGTGTCTTTTGGGAAAAGAAATGAAGTCTTCATCATTTATTTCTAGGTTAAACATTCAGGTCCCTTCAATAAATCCAGACAGTGGGTGCTATCTATTTTCCCATTGTGGACGGGCACTTGTGCCCATTATCTCATCCTGAGATCTTCCTCTGCACAAGTCACTCATATCTGAATATGCCCTGGGATCTTGGTTACTCTAACTAGGACCCCCAAGCCTGTACCAAAGGTCCAAGACCAGGCAGAGCAGCAGGAATCCGAGTCTGACCCCAGGCCATCAGCAAAGGGTGTTTCTAGCTAGGTTAACAAAGAAGACTCATCATTGTGGTGCGGTGCGGCGGATCTGTTTTTAGTTTTAAAGCATAATACAGGAGTTGTATTGTTTTGTTTTGCACTTAATTACTTCTGTCTTTGTGGCTAAAATGTATCCTATGGTAAATCAAAAACTATTATTTGAATTTTGTGAGCTAATTTCTTCACAAACAATAGCATGTTCAATTTTAGGATTTTGAAACTGACAAAAAAGAGTAAATTTGAAAAGTAGGATACAATCTCCATCCAGATGGGCTGTTGATAAATGCTATTTTGTTATATTAGTAGTTGTGTCAGGGATCGGATAATTACTTTCACTCTTGCCTGACATCCATCTGTACTGAGAAATGTCAAAATAATCAACTAATAAAAAGCACATTAAATTTTTTTGAATTTCTTCCTTTTTCTTTTAGTTTCTTTATTTCTTTCAAAGAAATGTGTTTAATGTCCACATTCTTTATTTTTCTGTTTTTACAAAATAAGTAGGAATTTGTGGTTTAGGCAATTTCCTTCAGCCCTGCAAATTCTTTTAATTAAAAATGCTTTTATTTTATATTATAGAAAGAAAACTTAATTATCAGGCATATGAATGGAGTATCAGGCACTTTAATGGAGTATTATTTATCAGGCATATTTAATGGAGTAAGACTCCATTAAAGTCTTAGCTTCCTTATTTTTGGTTCATATGGAAAGGTTTCAAATTGCTTTAAAAATTCTCAAATTATTAATTAGTTATGAAGAAATACTTCATAGCTAAACATCAATGAAGTGGTAATTAGAAATTAGGAAGATGTTAGAGGGTGAGAGGAACAATACCATGATGAATCCCAAGATCTTTCCAATTCTTTTTTACTGTCCTTTTCAAGATGATCAAAGAGGGCTGGACATAAAGATTCAGTCTTCCCTGATTACCTTCGCATGAAGACTTCTACTGAGAAAAATGTATCCAGTGATATAAGCAGAACTTAGTAGGACTATTGTCTATTATCTCTTCTTTATCTAGGCCAACTTTCAAATATCATTAATAATAAACTAAATCACTAATATAAAATCTACAGATTTTCTTGAACTTAGTTGGAGAATTAAAGATCGGTAGCTCAGATTCTGACAAAAATCTTTCTGTTTGACATTTGAACTTACAGCTTTTTAAAAAAAATTATTTAAAGTGTACTTTTGGATTAACAGATCTTTGGTCATTTCCTAGGCTACTGGTGGATTCTTGGGTTACCACCTCAGCATCTAATTCTTCAATTTTTTCTTGCTAACAGCACCTAGAGGCATTCAACCCACTTCTAATTTGTACCTGTGACCCAGCAGTGCCCCTGATCACCATTTCCTGACACCAACTCATCCTCCTTAATACAGAGTGAAGAGTTCAGTATTAAACATGTGACCCAAGGAAACTCACCCAGAAAGAGTGAATCCCAGGTCATGTATGGAGCTTGTAGTCAACACAAACATGGAGAGGTACACATTCCTAAGGCCAGGAGACTGGAGCTTCTGGGAGGTGTCATATGGTTTAAAGCCAGTGCCAACACTACAGAAAACACAGAAGAGGAGAAACAGAAAGAAATGGTATAATGGCGGTATTTGAGACCATGGGCCAACCTCTGCTTCTGCTTCTGTCTCTGCACTTCTCGTCCTTGTACCTTTATAACTCTGTTCTACTATTATTTTTAAGTCCCCTTGAGTTAGATTTTCTGTCACCCACATATGACTCAACCTTCTTGAGGCTATTTCTTATCAGAGAAGAGATCTTAATGTGACCCACATCATCAGGTGGGTACAGTAGGTAGATAACAGCTCTAAAGTACATATTGTCTGCTGAGGATTCAGACACCATTTAATCTTATTTCCTTTTCTTTTCCTCATGTCCTCATACAAATTTCTGAGTAGAGATGAGTCACACCAGTGCTCCTTCTATCCAGGGAGTTTTCAGAAAAGGGAGTGGTGTAGGACAAGGACTGAGGTCATGATGTAAAGCTACAATTCCCTATGCTCTCCTTAGTCCTGCATCTCCCCATGCTTTATCCAGGGGACTTGGCCTCAGCCATGGTGATGTACCTCTGGCAGAGGAACACAGATGGTCCTTTCATGGCAAGAAGGGAAACAAAGAATTAGAGGCAAGCTATGTTTTTCTAAGAAGCACATCACAGAGGGGAAATTCTGTTTTCCTATGGTATGAAGTTTATGCAAGACAACATCTAAGTCAGGTATTTGAAGATTATTGTTTCTGATGAGAAAAATTTTGAAGAGCTACAGAGCAAGAAGATGTTCAGTCTAACTATGATAAATAGTTCCACTTAACTGTGAGGTAATTTTTCTTTTGCTTACACAATTTTGGAACTAGAGCTCATTCAAACCCTTACCTGATAGATGAGTGAACTGAAGCCCAGACTGGTAAGGTGATTTTTTCAAACCCTAAAACTAGCTAAGACTAATCCAGTGCTGCTGACTCACAGTCCAAAGTTCTTTAAATAGACTGTGCTCCATCCCAGTCTCTGCTTAACATACGCCATTTCACTTTCTATTGCCAACCAAGTATCTGGCAGACACATAAACACCCATCAAGTCTAACAAGCATAGCCAGTTTCCCCAAAGGTAGTGCAATTGTTGATTGTCATCTGTGAGTCAGCATCAGGCCTCATGGACACATTTCCCTCTTGCTGCACAGGAACAGGTGAAGCATGGAACAGGGCATAGCAAACATCTGGCCGATGTTTTACAACCTCAGCACTCTTGACATTGTGGCGGGATAATCCTCTCTGTGTGATAACAGAGGACACAGTGGAAGGAGGGAAGAATATGTTATACAGTGTTTAGCAGCATCCTTGGCCTCTACCCACTAGATACCAGTAACACCCCTCCACTTAACCATTAAAAATGTCTCCAGATGTTGCCAAATGTCCCTGGAGGGAGGAGAGTCAAAACCAACCTTTTGAGAATGAGTGAATTAGAGAAAAGCCTTTTTGCAGTAGATAGTTGTTAACCATTTTCCCCTAAATGTAGGAAGTCCTACAGTCCTAAATGTGGGAGGGAGAAGGCAGGACATAAGATGTGAAGTGTGCTGGGGACCTGGAGCACCTCTATTTAAGACAGTTATAAAAGTGTCAGGCTTCTGGACTAAGGATACCCCTCACTGGCAAAGTGTTTACCTAGCAGGCATGGGGTCCTGGGTTTGATCCCCAGCATCACACACACACACACATACACACACGCACACACACACACACAACATGTCAGACTTCTACACTACACTTTTATTTGAATCCAATATTGTTTAGTGTCTATCAGTACTGTCTTTGTATAAGAATCTTATTTTCTTTGTTTACACTCCTAAAAACATTGAGAGAAAGAAGATAGACTTTGTTTCTTTACCTGATAATATTTTAGCTCGAAAGCAAAGACTATATCTAAAAGCTACTATCAGGCTATATCTGATACACTGGATACAGCAAAGCAATAAGAAATTACACATCAAAGAGAAAAAACATTTACAATGGAAAAGCATCCTCAGTAATGAGTGAGGACCACATTAAGGAGTCTATGGAAAGTAAAGGAGTAAAAGCTGCACGTACAGAGTGCATAGCATACACTTTCAGTCTTGGTCATTCTTTCATCTTGGATGATCTCACCAAAGGAGTGCACTGCTTTGCCACTGAGAGTCCCTACCCAGCTCCAGGACGCCTTGGGGATGCAGGCCTTAGGCAGAACTGGGTAAAGCGGCAGAAGAGAGAAAGATAACAAGATTATATATGAATACAGAGAGGGGTAATATGAGAGGACATGGGACAGAAAAAGGCAAATGACAAAGACGTAGGTATAAAGTAAAATTTGCCAGAGGATTCTAGTCCCAGCTGTAGAAAAAGTTTTTAAATTGTATTTTCCCAGCATGGATTATTTTTGTGGAACATATTTAAAATGCTTCTCTTTTGCAAAATGTTCATCAAAACAGTGATTGTGTTTTTGTCATTTGGAATATTCACTGTGTGGAACTTACATTATTAAATCTGATAGAAGAAACAACACCAAATACTGTAACAATCCTAAATTATCAGTCTTTTTGAATATCATAATGTTCCCACTGCTTTCCAAGCTGTCCTTGGAGATAGTCTCAGCCTGGGAACATACAAAAGGTTTCCTTTCTTTCTTCATAATTGTCTAGGACAACACATTCTTATATTTCATCTTTAATCATTTGCAGCTTTTCAGATACACCAGAGTATGACTTCAATAGTACAATAAATGAGATCCAAGATTTCTAAGAGCCTCATGTTTCTTTTCTCTTATGGTTGATAGCATGCTGTTTCTGTCTTGCATTGGATACCAGATGTGGAGCAGATAACATAAGGAGAAGAAAATAAGGACTATTCATAGGAGGGCCAGATTCACATGAGAGTGAAAATAAATTTCACCAAACCAGGAAGCCTTTTTCTTGTTTTTTTTTTAAGTGCATACATTCATTTCAAGTGCTGAGATAAGCCACGTTAGAATGATTTTCACCTTGACCCAGAAATCTTAAGTAGAAACATCACTATTAGAAGATAATTGAATGGCAGTTTGTTGTAGGAGAGAAGAGAGCAGACTAAAAAAGGAGGGGAACTCTTCTAACTCAAAAAGTTCTTCAGAATTCCAGATGAGATTTTATAAACATCCTCTCACACTTGGAGAACTGTCAAATTAATGATATTGCATTTTAAAAGAAAGCTCCACATTCAGTTTGTCTGTGAAATAATGAAGATTTATAATAACAAATCAAGACAGCGTCCATAAATAAATACGTTTACTCTCAGTATTTACACAGCAAGTAAGGAAAACCTTAGGGGTACACAAACATGGCAGTAATTAAAATCACTTTGGTTTTTTTTAGCTCCTGATTCTATAATTCTCCAATGAGTTTTGATACTAAGGTTTTTTAAATCTCCTTAAGTGATTCCAATGCTTTGTCAGGATTAGCAACAACTGGAGAATTCAAGTTAAGGAGTAGTTTTTAAATACCCACACATTATTTTAGAACTATAGTTGAAATTACCAAACTTCTCAATTAACCCACTTCATCCATGGTAAGGCCTCATGTACTCCTAAAATATGTGCTGTTGAATTTTAAAGGTATTATAGCTCTTTGGTGAACTAGTAGAACTGTGGAACTTCACTCTGGGAAAGCCCACATGCATAGAAGATAAATGTCTTTGCTCACAATTTTAGGGTGTTCATAGGTTGCTGAAATCTTTCGGGAAAGAATAACCTCCTAATTGAATGATTGCCCTTAGAGATTCTGAAAGTTCATTATTGTGCAATTTCTCCTGAAGGTTTATACCTAAAGAGAGCCTACATGTTTTGTGATAGGCAGTTACTCAGATTGAGAAACCAATTAAAAGGAACAACCAGAGAAGCCATAGGCTAAACTGTATACACTTTAGTGGTCCAAATCATTCAGTTCAAGGCCTCTTCTTGGTTGCAGCCTCAGCTGTTGCATTACTCTGCACTTCAGTATCACCCAAGAACCTTTCAAAGACACTAACACATGGATACCACCCTTGAACAATTACATTAGATTTTCTAGAAGTAAACAGGAGGGTCTCAGAGGAGGGTTCCGTGATTTTTGGTTTTGGTTTTATTTTTCTTCCCTCAGAAAATTCCTTTACATAGTGAGAGTCTGCAGTCTTTGATCCAAATAGTTGACAGTTACTTGCACCTCCACAACTTACCTTGCTACATTTGGCCTCTGGGATTTTGCATGTATTCCTCCCCCTGCTTATAACACTCTGTCCTTGCTGGCCCTGTACTGGGGGAATTCTATACTAAAACCCAAACTCTCTACATCTCCCAGAACTGGATTGGCTTTCTTTAATGTGTACCCTTTGCTCATCTCTAAGATTGAGTAGACCCTAACCAGTACGAAAGCCATAGGTAGGTTCCGTTGTTTTATTTTTTTTCATTTCTACACCAAGCATGGCACTAAACCAGCACAGAAGTAATGATTTTTTGTTGAATAAGAAATGATCCAGGTACCTTGTATTCCCATTTTCAGATTATAACGGGATTCAATGGAAGGCTCTTCACTTTCAAGGACGCATGTGGGGTTCATTGAGATGGAAACTTGATGGGTGCAGAGAGGAAGTTTTCTGTTTGCTCACATTATTCAGGAAGACAGAAACCAGTGGCCTGAGAAGCAAAGTAAACAAAGCCTGGTGTGAGTTCAAACTCTCCCCTTTTGTATTATACTTGGTATTGAAAGATTCAGTTACTTATATACATTTATAGAAAGTTAGAAATAATTTTGCTTGTTGCTCAATAAAAATGACTTAAGTGATTGATAGCATGGACTTTATCTTTGAAACTTGGGCCTACAGGCTTACAGTGCAGAAGTTAATGTGCATGAAAAAGTGTGTAACTTGTTAAATAACGGCTATGCACCACATACGCTTCTGAAGACCCCCAATGTACCAATCCATTTGTTACAACACACAAAATATTTATTATTAGCTCCAGTTTACAGAAATTTAGGGATACAGAGGTTGTTTAACTTCCCCCAAAGTTTTAAATAGAAAAGCGAGAGGTCTCTGGCAGAGAGCCTCTGATTTTAGCCCATTACCAGATTTTTTCACAAGTCAGTAGAGAGCTTACAATACTATTTTATAAAATGTGTCTTTAGTCCCCTACTTGTAATTAAATTTCAACCTTATGAAGAAGAATCCGTACTTTTCCTCTGTGGCTTGACTCAGTACAGGGTTGGCTAATGTCATCACTGGAGATAACCTGTCCATACAAAGTCTTTTCATAGCCTCCACAACCTGTAAGTAAAAGCCCATGTTTCACTATTAAAGTTTCAGATTAAGAAACACTTCTCATTTTTCATTCATGAAAAAAAATTCTACTTCCTTTTCAATTAGGAAAGGCAGTGAACAAATAAAGATAGGTTTTTTTAGACTAGGAGAATAGAATCTATAAAGCTGTTGGAGGATAGAGAGCTAAACAGAATCTTTCATTAATGTTTCTTTTCATTATATTTTAGTATTTTGTGACCCTAGAAACCACTTTAAGTACTGGAGATCCATTTGTGAATATAGCCATCAAGGTCTACCTCTAATAAACAAAGAAAGATATCACAGAGATCTTTAGATAGGAATAAGTGCTATGAAAAGAATAAAACAAGGTGTTCTGGTAAAAAGTAGCTAGACAGTAGGGCGATTTTAGATTTGAGTCCTAGATAACTGAAAAGTAAAATGTACCATAAACCATTTGCAGTTGAGATTAGAAAAGCATTTGGGTTATGAAATAAACCCTATATAAAACTGGCATGGTGGTATGTGCCTGTAGTCCTCGCTACTCTGGGAGCTGAGGCAGGAGGGTGGTCTGATCTAGGAGTTTCAGGCCAGCATG
The DNA here is from genome assembly GCF_000247695.1 of Heterocephalus glaber. The sequence goes on from NW_004624730.1 coordinate 30,696,832, forward strand.
GACAACATGGAATGTTTCACTTTCTATTCTGTCTAAACTTTACATGACATTTTTCATCAAATTTTTAAGTTCTCATTTTGCCTTTCATGCTCTATATACTTTTAAATAAAAATGTCAATCAGACCAATTTTTCCCTTCAAATGAAGTAAATTCTACCTCTGACATGTTTCATATCAATGTGCAAAGTTTCCATGGAAATGTTTCTGTCCAGAATTATTCCCAATCATATCAGTCTGGAGACCTAAAACTAATTAAGTGAAAGCAAATAAGATAATGAATATTCCCATATAGATATTGTTTTAATTTATTTACAGAGTTGAACTTATCAATACATGTCAATATAAACCTGTCAGGAAACAGAAAATGAAAATGAAATGTATGAGTTTTTATTTTTTAAATAACGCACAGAATTACAGCTTACATAATCAAAACCTGGAACAGTAACTTTTCACATTTCCATAGATGAACTAAATTATTTAAGCCTTCACTTCAATTATTAAATTATTAAAGCCTTCCAGAGTTTAAAGTTTCAATTAAAAATAAGACCTCTTGATTTTTTTCTTATCTTCAGTGATTTGATATCAGCGTTTCCTCAGCTGTGTTTATGAATCAGAATCGCACCTTTGTTAAACATTTCACACTTGAGCTCCTCCGTGAAATTGAATTTCTTCTTAGGTTTCCCATTGTTCCTTTTTAGGGAAAACCTTTGGCTGCCTACAGCATGCAGCTTTTCTGCTGAGCCCTTTCAGAAAATGCAGTCCTTTCTGTAGGACTCCCTGTCTTTAAAATGGTAATAGTGACAATATAAACAACAGCCTTCACCATATCACATCAGGAAGGAATTGCTCTCTCCAGTTCAGTGATTACAGTGTGTATTTTGTGAGACAGTCATTGAAAACGGATCATAAGGCTTTCATTTTTTCCCTTGGATGGCAGTCTATTGTTGGTCATAAAACTGATGAGTTCTGCCAAAAACAAAATTGCAAATCAAGACTGTACTGGGATTGCCGTCCAATCTGTCACTGTTTATCATCACCATTATTAGTTAGTCTATAACTAAGGCTGAGACTCTCCATTAGGCTTCAGACAAGCTGAATACATATTTGTGTGGTAATTACACTGTAAGATGTGTGAGAGTCATGTGATATTTTTATTGAATATGGAATGTTTGATAACTAGAGATAACTAAAATTCTATGGCATTTGGCATACTAAAAGTCTATGAACAGCACCATCACAAAGTTCTTCCTTAGGAATTAATTAGCATTACTTACTAAGAATTTCAGGCTGTCAAATGTAACAACAAAATTAACTTTATTCATTATTTTCTAATTTATAGTGTTTTTTATCCATCGAATTATTATGTTTTGCACCAATGCTTTGAAGTAGGCACTATCTCAGTAATCATTTGGGACAAGGCTGAGATTTGTACTCATGAACATAGATTCCAAGTGCCAAATTAGAATATGGCTAGGCCAAGTAGTTTATCCTTAGCCTTTCAAACTCTGAAATGTGCAATGGCTTAAGGCCTTTCTAGAATTGAAAACTAGTAAAGCTAAGCTTGGAGACCAATTTGTGATTTGCTGGCAGGGACACCAAAATAGTAGATTTTAACATTTTACTTATCTGCTTGAAACAGAAAGAAAGAAAGGTTCTTCTTTGCATGTGAAATTGTCCTAAGTGTTGGACACTTTGTATTCTGAAAGATGTGATGGTGTTTTCAAGATTTCTATTGAGATCTTGAGTATCTAAAATAGTTTCTTCCACTTGCCTCCTTATCTCCCAATTCTTTCATCTATAATACTATACATGTGCATGCACACACACAATCATGCATAATAAGCTTCAGTGCTACTGTAAGAAATAACTGCAGGCACAGTGGTGGGTGCCTCAATCCTAGTATTCTGAAGGTTCAGGCCTACCCTGGGAAATTTAAGGAGACCCTGTTTCAAAATAAAAATAAAATGGGCCACAGATATATCTCAATGGTAGAGTGCTCCTAGGTTCGATCCCCAGGTGATCCCCAGGTACTGAAAGAAAAAAAGAACTTATTCAAACTATTACCAAAACAAAAAAGAAGGCCTCTTTCTTTCCTTTTGTTTTCTTCTTGGATGAGTGTATTTTAAAACTATCCAAAGTGACCTATATCTGTGCATTGCTGTGGTAATAGAGACCTTATGGGAGAATTAGAATGAACTAGGAAAAAACTGTTTTGACTCTTCTCTGCCCTGAGACTGTTGTCCCCCTGCTATTTGTCTGTAAGACTAAAGAATAATTCTTTCCATCAGGAGCCTAATAGATAAATACCTACATAAGTAATCCATCCACTGCTTTTCTGTCTTAAACATGACCTATGCATGTCTGTTAATTTAAAAATATACTTGTATTGTGATTATAGGCCTAAAACAAAGAATAGTATGTGTGCTGTTTGTTTTCATACTTGATAATTAAATTCCAGTAAGCTATGATATGTCACAATCATTAATGTCAGAAAGATTTTTTTTTTGGTATGGGGATCGAACACAGGACCTGCACTTGTGAGATAGGCACAGAGCCACTGATCTAAATCCCAGGCTCAAGAAAAATATTTTATATTGGATAATACATTGTATATTTTCAATGTATGATGATTAAAAGATAATGTATTTTATTAACTGAGTTGCTTAGACAAATGGGAGTACATTTGATGAAGCAATAATATTAATTATTACAACAATTTTTCTTGCTTGGATGTGGTAGTACCCAACTGATCCCACAACCCAGAGGTTGATGCAAGAGAATCCCTTGAGCCCCAGAGTTCAAGGGCAGCCTGGACAACATAGCCTGATTCCCATATCAATAATAGTAATAATAATAATAATGATGATGATGATAAGTTTTAAAAGAAACAATATTTCTATTCATATTTGTTACTAAGCAATTCAATCTTAGTTGGCCTGTATTGACATTAATATTCCATAAGTTTTTTGAATTTAATGTTTTATTACAAACATCTCAGCTTTGGTTAAAACATTCCATAATTAATTTCCTCCAAAAGGAGAATAGCATTTATAATTTTAAAAGTAGCAACTGTAACCCTTTATTGAATATTCAGTAAGTGCTGAGTTCCACTCTAAGCAATCTATTTACATTAATTACATCCATGCTACTATTTTTTTTTTTTTTGGTACCGGGGACCGAACTCAGGTTCTTGCACTTGCCAGGCAGGTAGTGGAACCACTGAGCTAAATCCCCAGCCTGCTACTATTTCTATCTTATGGGTGAGAAAATCAAGCGATTAAGTAACTTTCCCAAAGCCTTAATACTACCAAGCCTGATCAAAACATACAGTGAATGTTTACATTTAAAAAAATCATTGGAGTAAAAGATACATTGCCTTTAATCCCCTTTGCTTCAAACACATACATCCCATTGCTTTTTTCATTTTCTGAAGCAGTTCTGGAGGTCCTCTTTCCTGAGTGTATTCAGAGGTATGATTAAGAAAAAAACAAGCAAATGCTGCTCAAAGTGCCATCCAGCGACAAGGCAGGCTTGTAAAACCTCGTGGTATGTCCTTTTCCACCTTCTTCACCAGCTCATATACAGTGCAACTTCTGGCTCTTTTATGAAGTCAGGACCACCTTGAACTGTAAAAGTTTTGAATCAATTCAGGTCATCAAGGCAGCCACAACAGAAAATGGCAAGAACAAGGGAATAAGTATGTTCAGAATTAGAGAGTATTTTGATAGGAATTAATGATAATTTGTCTTTAGCGTAATTTGTAAAAATTTGAACAGTCACAGTGCTTTTCAATCACACCTTGTATATGTCCTTCTGGAATGACATCACCATTGAAAACTTAAAATTATTATCTCTGCAGATTTTTGTCAAGAAAACATTTTTATTCCAGAATCAAAAACAGCAATTATGTTCACAATTGTGAGTTTGTAAATTCATGGCAGTTGCTGCAGCTATTCAGGAGGCCTCCCATTGCTCAATTTACACACTTTTGTTTAAATAAGATGTAGATAATCAAATCCAACATATTTGGGGATGGAGAGCCTCTAATGCATCAAAACCTTTATATAAACTAATAGGTTAAATTCTGAAAAACTCAGCAACATATGCCTGCAATTTTAGTACCCTGGAAGGCCGAGGGAAGATCACAATGTCGAGCCTAGCCTGGAAAACTTAGCAAGACACTGTCTCAACATGATGATGATGAGATGATGATGATGATGATGATGATGATGATGATGATGCTGATGATGATAAGTGATAAGATGCCTTAGTGCAAAGGTCTTAGGGTTAGTCCCATTACTGAAAAAAAATTGAACAAATGATCCACAGATATAATATATAGCAAGGTAAAAGTAGTAGTTCAAAACAGAATTCATTCTCAGATATAAATTGTATGTCAACATGGAGTTCTTCATTTAGGGAAATAAAGACCATAGGATGTAGCTGCGGTGAGGGGTGTAGAGTGGGGGATGGAGAAGCCAAGCCCTAGTTTTGTGATAATGCCCTTTCTTTAGCTGTCAGCTCTTGACTACTTCTCTAACCAATCCTTAAGGGCCATGTGTCTGAAATTAAAGATGACTGACAGGAAGGTGAGGCAAATGTGTTCTGCAGGATGAAAGACTCATCATTCTTTTCTCCTCAGTAGATATATTCAGTTGAGAAATATAGGATTAATAGAGTTAGTGCTATCATCCAATTTTTAAAAATAATTTGGATTAATAAAATGGTTCCTCCAGATGAAAACACAAAATTATTTTCTATTCATTTTTTTCTTTATAAAAATGTTTTATATAAATCTCAGAAAAGTGAACAGTCTTATCCTAAAAACTCTTTAATATGCAAAGGTTTCTTAAAGATGTAGTTTCCCCAAAATCAAAAAATTTTCAAGCAGCATCTGATTCCATTGTTTCTCATAAACTTGTAATAACACCTCAGATAGGCATCTCTGAGAACTTCAAAACTATTTCTATATCATTACATTGGAATCCTCAAAGTACCTCTGAGAATGCAGACAATATAATTACACCCATTCTAAAGCCAGAGCAATTGAGATTCCAACTGATTCATATCACTTTGTGAACTATAAGCCAGAGCCAATCATTATAAAATTTCTTTAGAATTTTCACATCCTACCTTCATTTTGAAGCCACATGTCATGAATTCCCAGAATAAAAAGTGTTCTATTTTTGAACTAAGGCTTTATAAAGTGCCGTACTTTTTAACTGATTTCGGTCAGATCTTTCTGTAGGTCCCCACTACTAGCATATTCTTACTACTCTCTACTTTATTGCTCTCTACTTTAGCAAATTTACATATATTTGTATTTTCACAATGATGTAATGATTTAAAAGGTAATAACAAACATAAAAATTTTAGGAAATATTAAGATGAAAATCACCCTCTTATGCTATCTCCCAAAGATATCCAGTAAATGTCATTTTGTAAGCGTGACATTTATTATTTTTCTACAACATTCATTTTTCTATTAGTCTATCTTTGCACATGGTGTTTACATTCTTTTAGAGATTAGGTACATGTACTTAACATATTTTGATTCTTCTTATTCTCTTTCCCCTCCCCACCCCCCTCTCCCTCCATCTCTAGGCTCCCTTCCCCATTTTCATTACTATTGTCATTTGTATTTTTATTTAGTTTGTGTATGTGACATATAATGGTTACATTCATTGTGGGTAGTTGGCATATGTTCACCTTAAATCTTTTTACATCTCTTTCCCTTCTCTCTCCTGCCCCACTCTCAGTCTCCGGGATCTATGTAAGACTGACCTCCCTGTTTCCTTTCATCATTCTCTTAGTTTGCTCTTTACTTCATTTGTACTTTAGATTACTCAAATGAAAGCAGTCATACAGTATTTAAACTTGTGTGTTTGATTTATTCACTCAACATTATATTTTCCAGGTACTTCTATTTTCCTATAAATGTGTCAAATATGTCCTTCTTTATAGCTGAGTAGTATTCTATTATATATAGATTCCACATTTCCTTTATCCATTCATCTGTTGATAGACATGCTGGATGCTTCCAGGATTTAGCTATTACGAATCATGCTGCTACAACCATGAGTATGCATGTATCACTGTAGTGTCATGGCATCGGGGCAAAAGGAACCCTTCTAAATTATTCCTAGTAATATAAACTAGCACAAAATTATGGAAATCAGTATGAAAAATTCTTGAAAACTAAAAATATAAATTCCAATCAACTCCTTCTATATTATATTCTCCTTCTATAAAATTCTTTGCCTTAGTTATATATGCATGGAACATGTCTCTAGGTTTTTAATACACATTACACCCTTTCTTCTGGTTAATGTTACTGAAGTAGAGCAGACAGGTAGAAATGTAACCAGCATTAATGTGTAATCTGATGAATAGGCACAAAAGGAACATTCCCGGTATCAGCCTGAGACCAGGAAACAACATCCACAGAACTCCAGAGACTCTTCTGGCCCACCTCCTAAAGTCAACTGTTGCTTATTTTTCCCTAGTTTTGAACTCTATGAAGAAAGGGAAGTGGGTGAGAAGGGGATTGTAAACAAACAAGCTGTGTTATGTACAGGTACCTACTCCCTAAGATGAACGTAAACTTCATGTACAGCAAACATAGAGTTATAAGAATAAAAATTACAAATTTAAAAAATAATTGAAAAGATAATATATAGTATATCCTTTTTTGGTTCTGACTTCTTTCCTTCAACATTGTGTCTATCAAATTCATTCAGGCACAAATTCTTATTATGGGCTGCACTGTATACTGCTGAATTAGATAACTGTAATTTAATCAAGGTTAAAGGCAAAAAAATCCTCTTGTGTGGAATTTTTAAACTTATTGTCCATAAGCAATGCTGCATTACTATTTCTTTTTCTAAAAATTTTTTCTTTTAGTTCTGGAGATCCAAACCAAGGCCTCACTCATGCTAAGCAAATGTTCTTCTATTGCTTTGTTCATAATCTTATATATGTGTAGGATACATTCCTAGAGGTGGAAATGTTTGCTGCAAAAACAGAATGTTAAGGCTTTTGATGGGTGTTAGCAGATTGCCCTTTAGAGTGTAGAAAATATATTTTCACAAGTAGACTGTGAGAGTGTCCATTTCCCAGTATCTTCTCCAGGGCTACATATCACAATGTTCTTTTTTCCGTATATAGTTTCTGGTCATACAATATTATCCTACTAATGGCAATATTTCTCAGTTTAAATATTGGATTATTTCAGAAAACTAATGACTAAATTTTCTTTTTTTAAAGTTGAGTCTATTATTTTATATGATAGTTGTATGAACTAGATTTTGGTTAATGCTTTCCTCCCCAGCTGAAACTGTTCTTAAATGATAACATACAGCATGCTATGGAATTCCTCAAGTGTGTACAGTCTCACCTAGTGTCAAATGTTTACTGCTCCAAAATGTGAAAAGAAATATATAAGCATAGAGAAAATTATTTATGGTTATTTTAATCACTCACTGTCTTCACAAGTCAGGGATTTATAAATAACCCTCAGCCCCATTTTTTATAATGAATTTTTTCTTCCCATTAGACTAAAAAAACTTTTATTCTAAAGGTGACGTATGATTTTTTGAAAATACAGCTAAGTGGAAAAAATGAAATTCATCCATATTTCTTCCACCTGAAATCCCTGTTTAGGAATTTTTTGGTGTTTTCAGTGGAGTATATCTGTTGTATATTTATATAGCTATTTTAATAGAAAAAATAAATTCTACAGAACATGCTGTTTTGTAATCTGCTCTTTTAACATATCTTACAGTTTTACATCCAAGTATCTCTTGAACTAAGCAATATTAATCAATCAGTTATTATCTTTATATACTTACATATATTCTCTCCAAGGCTATTCGTTAACATCAAACCCTGAAGAAGGTGAGAGTCCTTCCTAAAGAATTATCTCACAACAATTGTGTTTGCTGTTGAAAGGGTTCTGGCAGCGAGGAGCACAGGGAGCCCAGGTGAGAATGTGTTTGTTGATGTAATTCTCTCCTCTCTAGCCCATGTTCCTAGCACCACTGTCCTCCTACCCAAAGGGAATTAACAGTGCTTCCATCCTGACTCTTGTACATTTTAGTCTCCAATCAAGAGTCTTGAGTACAGAGGTCTGCATTTTTTTTCCATCATTCTTAAAGAGCTATTGTGGGAAGCATTATATGGCTACATTTGTTTCACGATCGTTGTTGTTCAAATTTAATTTATAGGCATGTATACCATGCTTATCAATCACAAGAGGTTTGCATTTATAAAATGTAGAATCTGATGATTTGTGGGCTAGCTAACTAAAAGTATATGTATTCATTGGTTTAAATATACAGTTTAAACTGTTAGTTAAGAGCTGGACTGGGTCCAGTATTCTTCTAATAAAATGTGTGGTGCAGGGAGGGAATTTCATTGCTGAAGCTCTAAAGCCACATAATTACTTACAGGAACATAATTTGCTAGTTAACTCATCAGAAACTAGTGTATATTTTTAGTGTGTAAGTATCATTTGCAATTTGAATACTCCTGCAGACAAACCAATGAGAAATATCCATTCCTTGGTTTAACTTTTCATCCAGAATAAGAGAAGTAACTGTTATAAAAATTTGGTTAAACTCTTCCTAGCTTCAGTAAAAAAAAAAAAAAAAAATGCACATCACTCTGAAGATCAACTGCGTTTTGTTTACCAAGGCCAGTCATTATTTGAGTGTCTTAAAAGGTATTGTGGGTGACAATATGTGTGTGAAAATTTGTCTTCTCCATCTTTTGACTGAGCTAAATCCACAAATCACTAGGCCCCAAACTAAACCTGTGATAAAAGGTCATTGCTTTTCTCCACCCTTCTATCTAATCTCTAGCTTAAAGTACAACTATAAAACCATCCGCTTACAAAGAAGCCCAGGAGCACAAAATCCATTAATGCCATATGTATCCACAGAAGTGTAACTTCAGAGCCTCAAATGTTTTCAGGTTTTTTTCTTCATTATGATCTGCCAGAAACTTGGTTGGAATGGTTTACTTTTCTTTCAAAATGCATTGTATTTCAATTTCATTATGTAAGTGTCTCTTTATTAAGTAATTATATACACTTTCTCACTTGTGTGCTTATATTTTAAAAGTAACTGTTTCAGGGCTGGGGATTTAGCTCCGTGGTACCGTGCCTGCCTCGCAAGCTCAAGGTCTGGAGTTCAATTCCTGGTACCAAAAAAAAAAAAGTAATTATTTCAATTTGTTGGCAAAGATAGAAAAGCAACCTAAAAGGGGGGCAATAAGATTTTATTTTCGATTTCCATTTTTTCTCGCTAGGGGAACTAACACTTCTTCTAATGCATCATAAGACAAAGATAGTGACTCAGTCTTCAGTCATTACTGGAACCTGTAGCACAGTTCTTAATGAGAGAGAGAGTTTGCTGTCCAAAAAAAAAAAGTTGTTTCCTTCAATGAGTGAAAAATAACTTTCCCTGTTACAAAATCTTTCCTAGTGAAATAATTTAAGTCTGAGATCAAATCCTCCCATATTTATTTCAAAACATAGAAGAGGGCAAACAACAGAAATTGAAATTGACAAGATTTCTTAGAAATTTTACCTTAAAAATCTTAGCAAGAATAGGAGGTTTACTGTGTTCAACATATAAGAGTAAAATTCTTGCTAACCATAAAAAGGTGGACAAATTGAGCAGATCTTCAGAGGGCAGGGATAAAAGTGGGGCAAGGATTATGCCTTAATGATATGGATGTCGATTTGTCTCCATAACAATCCTTTGGATTTGCGGCTCATAAAATATAAGCATTTTTATGTGAATTAACTCATTTGAGCCTCACAGTCACCCTGAGAATAAGGCAGAGAATGAATTACTTCTAACAATTACAGGTGTGAATCCTGAGGCATGGGAGTCCTAAATGCCTTGCTCCTGGTCCCATGTGGCTGGTCAGTGACAAATCTCCTTATTCTCAGTGAGCCTTGTTTTGATACTGCTGTTTCAAAAGTAACTGATAAAAAAGTATTCACATGGAAGTTCTTGCAAGTTCATATAATGCATTAGTGACGCAGCTGTGTTGTTGGAACAATGGGAAGTTAGCAATTATTTAAATAGACACTTTATGGGAAAGTTTAAACTCATATGTTTAATTTCAGCCTGCTCTGTGCAAATCTTTCATAGATGCTTACTTTCACATATTAATGACAGATATTTATGTTCCTCCTTTTTTGACAGATATTTAAGTTCCTGTTTTTTATGGTAATGTCAGTTGATTGAAGTCTTAATAATATTACTTTTTCTCATTGTCAAAAAAAGTCAATGGTGGAACAGCAGAATACAAACAAAGGTAAATGAAAAGATCTCTCTGTTCTGAAAACTCAAAAACAGAACAGTGATTGACCATGAAGTAGCATCAGCATGAACACTAGCTATTCATCTACCACCTGACTGAAAAATATCCTCCTAACCTAACTCCTCTCTCTCTCATTTGCATCCATCCTATATATCTTTAGTAGATTATTTCAATGTAGTTACCTTTTACTAAATCTTCCATAAGGTGGTTGATATAACATAAACTCTTGTCCCTAGAGATCAAGACTATGGCAAAATAGTAACACCAACTATTAGTTACCACATATCTCACAACTGTAATAGGAAAAAAATATGATAAGGTTAATTTCAGTAATGAAAAAACTGAGGTTGAAACAGGGTGATGCATTTTCCCTAGGTGCAAGTTTTAGGCAGTAGTGGAACCAGGGACCAAACCCAAGGCTGCCAAACTCTGAAGCCCAGCCTACTTTCTAGGTGTATTTGTGACCACCAAGGCCTTCAGCTATAGTGCTAGCAAATATTTCTGACCCCCATCACAGTTCTGTGCTGTTGCAGAAATGGTTTTTCTACCTTGAATGTTCTCCCTAACTCTCCTGCCTGTACAAATATTAGTTCTTTAGGACTTGTCTTAAGCATCATGTCCTCTTTAAAACTTTTCCTTCCCAATATTAAAAAACAATCTTACCCTTCTTTGAACACCCTTAGACCTTAGACCTTACTCTTCCTTTATTGTGGTTATTTTTGGATGCTTATTAAAACTTGGCAAGTTCCTTGAAGGCAGAAACTAGAATTTATGCATTAGACATAGTTCCTTGTAGCCTCTAGCAGGGATTAAATGCTTAAGTAAAAATTTGTAACACTGAATAATTAAATGTCATCTAGAGCATACTATGTCTACAGCAGAGTGTCTCTTTTTCTCCCTGAAATTCCCTTCTTTTTTCTCTAGCTTGGTGAAAGGCACCACCAGCTACCCATGATCTCCCAACTCTGAGTGCCATTCTTGACTTTTCCATTTACTTCATCCCAATCTAAATACCCCACTCTAACTACAGCTGCAATCTATCACCTGTGTACTCTTGAAAAGCAGATGATCCAATGAAAAGACTGAGAGAAAGGAGACAGTATACCCAATGTACTTCATTACTAGGTCCTTCTCCTCAACTTATAAACAGAGTCAACCTCCAAAGGTATGAGACAAACTATATACAACAGATTCTTCACTTTTAATTCCATGCTAGCTGACTCTCTGTGTTCTTCTTTTGCAGTCTTTTCCTTCTCTCATTCATTTCTCAACTCACTCTATCTTCTTCAGTTTATTCCTCTATTTGATTTACTCTTCTATCTCCTCATTTGTAAATGACGCCAAGGATTTTGTGTGATGGAAAAAACTGTCAATGACATTAATAATGGGTGTGTTTCCTTTTGAAGATAGATGTTAAACTGGAGGAGCTTGTTAGATATTGTTGATGAGACATCTAGGTGTGGAGTTTGAGGGCTTGGCCTTAGGTTAAAGTTAGACCTATAAAGTTGGTAGTTTTCAATATACAGAGAATATGTAAGCCCTGGTCCTGGATAAATGTACTTAAAGCATTGTTTCTCAAAAATGGTTACATACTAAAATTACAGAGCATGCTTAAATTGGCAAGCTAGGCTCTCCTGGAAGGCAGTTTACTCAGAATTTGTAGTTGTGTTATTCAGCCATCGGTGTTACTTTAAAAAAATTCCCTGGGACTGAGGATGTGGCTCACTAATAAAGCATTTGCCTCCCATGCTTTGGGCTTTAGTTCAATCCCCAAAGCCACAAAACAATAAAAAATTTTAAAAGTTTAAAACCCCTTTGAGGTACACTTACCTGGGAAGAAAAAAATAGCAACAACAAAGAGGAACAAATTGTTCCCAAACATTTATTCAACACAACCAGGATTTGATTTAAATTCAGTTTATCATAAGCAGCAGAAATAATTTTTCAGTGCATGACAAAATCTCTTCTGACAACTAAATAGAGTTGAACTTCAAGTTTCCAGAATCTTTTCATTCTGTTCTCCCAAAGTCTTCACTTCTTAAAATATTCCAACTGTGGATTGTTCTGCCAGGTTAGACAGAATACAGCAGGGAACATTGATCATTATTCATTCAATGAATATATTTAAGTGCTGGGACACTGCACTACTTATAGGAGAGTAAAAGATGAGATACAGGTCCAATCCTGGGAGTTTGCAGTCTAGACAGAGAAGATACACTTGTAAACAGATAAACATAAATGAAGTAGGCTATTCCTGGGTATAAATGTACAAGGATCAATTTTGGTGGCAGGAGTGGTGGTAACTCCTTTACATAAGAGGTGATGCTTGATCTGAATCTTGAAAGGTAAACTGGTTGATAATAGCAGGCAAAAAAGGATTAGCAAATATAATTTGCACCTCTAGGAGGTGCAAAATGTGAATGAGGGAGTCTGCTGGGATTGAGGAGCTGCAAATAATTTGGAGTGTGGAGTGTGTATTTGGGTGTACAAGGAGTAGAGCATAGGGTCCATTACAGCATGCATTAGGAGGGAGAGGGATGGAATTTATAGGTTGCACTAAAGCCTTCAAACTTCCTCAAGGTCACTTTACCTCTAGACAGTATCTTCTAATATAGGTAACAAGATGCCATTAACTGGAAAGTACATAATCAGAATTGTATTTTCCAGTGGATCTTGCAAAGATATCAAATATCTCATATCTTATAAAGTACCTCTGTAATTTTCAGAAACCAGTGTTGTCAAATGAGTTCTCCTTATTGAATTTCTATTTAGATATGCAATTTCTGAAGTGGAAAATAGGATTACCAACACAGTTGTTTGTCTCTTTTATCTGCTTCTCCCTTCCCATCTTCCTTAATTCTCTTTCTCTTGTGGAATAACCACTTGCCTTTGATGGTGGATTCCAAGCTTCATGGAGAAAGTGATCTTGACAGAGTCCTTCCTTGACTTGCAGAGAAGACCATTGTGCTGTGGAATAGAGTACAGTCCCTCCAGAACCCCTTCATTTGCCTCAGGAGAATTGTCCTTATGGAAGAGGGCAGCAAAGGATCTCTTGTGTCTCCACCTATTGGACCAACCCTAAAGACTTTTTAGACAGTACCTGCAGAGGCACTAGAAGTTGCCATGGGGAACACTTTTTTCAAAATATAAATTGCAAGCCATTTATGTATGAAGAGTCATATTGTTTAATTCAGACAACTTCTCTGTGCACACTTGGACAAAGAGAAGGTCCACAGGCTTCACTAACCCTGTGGAAAGTGTTGGGGCCCTTGTTCTGGAAGGATTGTCTCTACTCTCCTTCTGTTTGGCTGATGGATAGGTCCCAGCTCACTCTGCTACCATCTGGAAGTCAGGAAACCTATAGCTTTATCTTCAATCCCACTGCATATCTCAGTGAATTTGGCAAACTACTTAACCCCTAGATACCATATTAGATTTTTCTACTATGAATAATAAATACAAGCCTCTTCTTAAAACTTCCTTAAATGCTGGATGACCTCAATGAGAGCTTTTTGAAGGAAATAAGTACAATCAGCTAGTTTACTTTAAAAAATATCTTTTCATTTCAAATTGAAATAAAAACTTTCCTAGGAGAAATGGTCTTCTATGATATTCGGAATGAACATACCACAATTATGCAAGTTTTAAAATATTTATCAGTTCCAAATTAAATTCTTCATTAAAAGTAACAACTTTTCAGAATGATAAATATTTACTATTCTTGTAGCTTCCCAAAAGATAAGACAGAATAGAACGCTGGGAAGACTTCTGAAATCCTCACCAAAAAATTTAAACAATTTCTCTCTTCATATATAATTACAAATGATCTCATAAAATATAATATTCAACAAATCCTATATAAATAAGTGGCTATTGTTTTATAGCTCTCAGATGTTCTGAAGTCTGTTTATTTCTGATAAAGGGATACAGTTTTAAAATTTATTTCTTTATCTCCCAGAACCTCGTATTTGCATCCTGGAACTATAAAATTTATCTACTTTTGCTCAGACCAAATGAAAGATCTTGATGACAAGAAAAAATGATATAGGAGAGACTGTCAAATAGAATTATTCACAAGAAAAAAAAAGCTAAGTGAATTTAAAATTGCAGCCTGTCATTGCCTTCAACAAGTCATATTAAAAGAACTGAAAAATAAAATTTTATCAAAAATATAAATCTAAAGAGGAGAAGCAACTTCTGATTTATAAAAGTATATTAGCTGCCATGGTTGTTTGGTGGCATAGATGTCTCAGCATGAAAGGCATCATATAACAGAACTCTGTATTTTTGTATATGTGTGTTTCTTAATAGCTCTATCCACTACCAGGTATTAAAGTTTGAGAATAGTATATTATTGGGATTGTCTGATGTTCTCAGTTAGATGACAGATACCATCTCTTTGTCTACAATTCTTTTCTAAACATATTATTAAACTTTAGCTACTGTATCTTCAGATAATTTCATGTCTTTTCTTCTATTTCACAACTTAAGGAACTAAAACAGGGCAATTTATCTTCAATGTCTCAACAATGCTTTCTTTTCTTTGACTTCTGACCTTGCCTGACTTATTTATACTCCACACTTACATATTTATACACATTGCTGTCATACAACCAATACTCTAGGACTACATTGCATATTAAGTCATAGTATGTTATTAAAGTCTGAATGCATTACTTTTCTTTGCTCACTTAAAGAAAAAGAAAGGCTTACCACAAACAAATTAAACTTTAATACTAGAACATGAGGAACTATGGCTGTTGTGTGAGACTACTATCCTCCCCCCAAATTTACATTTTTAACTATCGACCTTCTCTTCAAGAATATGGGTGACCTTGATCGTTTAAGCCAAACATGAGTTAACAATAAAACCAATTTATGATTTCCAGTTCGTTATTCTGAATGCTTGCCATCAATATCAGTTAAAGTAATCTTGTAAATAATAATTTGTATTGGGAAAAGTATATTAAATTGTGTTTATAAAGCAGAGAAAATCCTTGGATCTTCAATGATCTATACTAGAGTTGCACCTATAATAAATATCTGATACTCCAGACTACTGGCTGAACATTTTGACTCAATTTTTAAATTTACTACTAAAAAACTGAGTCACATATCATTTACATAAGTCTTTCAAATGTGTCCTATAGGCTAAAGGCTAAGCTTTTTAATTATATGAGTGACAATTTGGGTTCCAATTTGAATTAAAATCTGACTTTCTCAAGCATTAAGTTTTGGGTTTTTTTGTTTTTGGTACCAGGGGTCGAGCTCGGGACTTTGCACTTGCGTGGCGGGCGCCTGAACCACTGAGCTAAATCCCCAGCCCTCAAGCATTAAATTTTGAAGCAAGGGCCAAATGTTAAGCCCCAGAGCAGTTAAGGCAAGAGGAAGGGAGGGGAAAATGTACTATGCATCTAGATGTAGATTGCTGTGAGAATGTAGTTATCTTGGTTTGCGAGGAGAACACATAAAATTAATTTGGAAACTTAAATTTAGGAGAAATCAAGCTAATCTATGAATCGTAGTAATGCAACTGATATAAGTAAGATGTTATAGAGATCCATGCCATCTCTGATGTTTAAGATAGGGTATAATTATAAGAAAAAATGAATTAATTAGATGTATAGCTTAGGAGATTCTGTAAAGTACATACAAAGTTTACTTTTCAATTGTTTATTTACATAGAGCTGAAATCTTTGTTTTCAATTACCAGCTCACCAAGTAGCCACACATAGCATAATAAGAAATAGTGGTGGCGGGCCAGGGATTTAGCTTAGTGGTTCCGGTGCCTGCCTGGCAAACACAAGGTCCCTACTTCGATCCCTGGAACCAAAAAAAAAAGAAATACGGGCTGCTATTGTGAAAAGAATTGTTTGCCCTATTTCTCTCTCACTGCGTCTGTTGTTCATCCATATACAGGACAGCTACTGATTTTTGTGTGTTGGCCTTGTATCCAGCTACTTTACTGAATTTGGTTATTAAGTCTAGAAGGCTTTTGGTAGAGTTCTTGGGATCTTCTATATAGAGTATCATGTTGTGCTCGCTTCGGCAGCACATATACTAAAATATAGAGTATCATGTCATCTGCAAATAATGACAATATGACTTCTTCATTTCTTATCTTTATTCCTTTTATTTCTTTCTCTTGTCTAATTGCTGTGCCTAATGTTTCCAAAACTATGTTGAACAGGAGTGGTGATAATGGACATCCTTGTCATGTTCCTGATTTTAGTGTGAAGGATTTCAGTTTTTGACCTTTTAGTATGATATTGCCTGTTGGTTTTTCATAGATGGCTTTTATCAGATTGAGGTAGAGACCATCTATTCCAATTTTTTGTAGGATTTTTATCATAAATATGCGTTGGATTTTGTCAAATGCTTTTTCTGGATCTATTGCAATGAACATATGGTTTTTGTCCTTGGCTCTATTGATATAGTGTATTCCATTGATTGATTTGCACATGTTGATCCATCCCTGCACCCCTGAGATGACACCCACTTGGTCAGGGTGTATGATCTTCTTGATGATCTTCTCCATTTTATTTGGCAGTATCTTATTAAGGATTTTTGTATCTATGTTCATTAGTGAGATTGGCCTATAGTTCTCTTTTTCAGTTGGGTCTTTCTCTGCTTTGGAGATCAAGGTGATAATTGCTTCCCTTTCAATTTCATTGAAGACTTTAAACAATAGTGGCAGCAGTTCCTCTCTAAATGTTTTGTAGAATGCAGCAGTGAAGCCATCAGGACCTGGGCTTTTCTTATTTGGTAAGATTTTAATTATGTTTTCAATTTCATTGACTGATATTGGGTCGTTTAGAATTTTTAGGTCATCTTCGTTCAACTTTGGTAATCTATACATATCTAGGAATCTGTCGATTTCTTCTGTATTTTCCATCTTATTGGTGTATAGGTTCTCCAAGTAAGTATTGATGATCCTCTGGATTTCTGCTGGGTCCATTGTAATTTCATCCTTTTCATTCTTAATTGCATGGATTTGGGCCTTTTCTTTCCTTTTTTCTGATAAGGTTGGCTAAGGTTTTATCAGTTTTGTTTATCATCACTGGTCATTGGAGAGATGCAAATGAAAACAATGCTGAGATTCCACCTCACCCTAGAAAGAATGGCTGCTATCATGAAATCAACCAATAACAAATGCTGGTGGGCTGTGGGGAAAGAGGAACACTGCTCCACTGCTGGTGGGAGTGTAGACTGGTGCAACCACTATGGAAATCAGTATGGAGATACCTCACAGAACTAGGATTGGAAATCCCATTTAACCCAGCTATTCCTCTGCTGGGTATCTTCCCCAAAGAATTAAAAGAATCATACCATAGTGATATATGTGCACCCATGTTCATAGCAGCACAATTTGTAATAGCTAAGAAACAGCCCAATTGCTCATCAACTGGATACTGGATACAGAAAATGTATTTTTTTTTTATAAAATGGAGTACTACTGAGTCATAAAAAATGAGAAATTAGAGACATTCATAGCTAAATAGATGTACATTAAGTGAAATAAATTGGACACCCATGTGTAAATACCAAATAGTTTCTCTAGTGTGAGAAACTGAAAGTGTAAATAAGGACTAAAAGGTGTAATAGATAATGTGAAATAGGAAGAAAAGTGGCAAAGGGAAGGGGATGTGGGAAGGGTAGGGGAAAGGAAAGAAGGGAATGGAATTAATATGAGAAAATGGGAAAATGGAAATAAAGTCTTTGTAGATAGGGAGGGATGGAGGGGTTGAAAGGAAAGCAGGGGAAGGGGAAAAATAAGAACCAAGAGAGGTTATGTAAAGGTGCAAATTTCCAATGATGAATGTCATTATAGAGTATACCTAAAATGTACCAATAAAATTAACTTTAAAAAAAGAAATAGTGGTTTATTTGAAATAAGGCAGTGGGTTTGGTCACAAAATTTATATTTTATCTGTAAGCAGAAAGAAACAGAAACCTGGATGATCAGAAAGTCAGAAACCAGAATGAAAAGTTAGAGGAGTGCTAAAGCATAGCATTTACAGCTTTTTATTCCCTCACAGAAGATTCCAGGTAAAATGTAAAATCTTAGATAAAAGGATGATGGAGAGGATGATTAAGGGGTGCTAAAATAAGGAAACACTGGACTCCAATACTGTAAGGCATGTGATCTTTCAAAGTCCTTAATTATAATTTTCCAAGAATAAGTGCTCTTAGACCACTTGAGGCTGTGTGGATGGTAGCCATTTCTTGCATTAAGTGCTTTGCTACCAGTTGCATGGTGACATAATTTGGGATTTAACCTCTCTGAACTATTTGCTTTAATTTATGAAATTTAGAGTATTTCTTTAATCATGAGTTAATTATTCATGTTCATTCATTCACTAAATTATTCTTAATTGTCAATTCCATGGGGAAGCACTTTACATACCTGATTCTAATAAGCACACACACAAACGCACGCACACACAAAAAGGAGTGATAGATTTCCTGTCCCCAAAAAACTCATGACCACAGACAAGTAATAATTTATGAATATTTACAACACCATGAGATTCATTATAATTTTGTAAAAACACTATGAGCTTCTCTCTCAGACTCTCATAGATAGGCAAAATTATGTCTATGTCTGGGTGCATGTGTATATGTGTGTGTATATTAGATACCCATGTAATATTATACTATTACAAATGAGTTCTAGAGTTAACATAAATTAACATTTAAGTATTGATTCCATCTCTTGCTGGTCTTCTAGACCTGTGACCTTCAATTTTGGTGGAATTTAGTTGATCTAAATGTTTAAACCTCTCAGAGCCCTCCTTGTAACAGCAAATATTTTTTGATAGTTTTGTATGAGAGAGGTACCATCATGTGCTCTTCAACAAACATATGAGAAAGTCGCTATTATTGTCCTCATTTTATAAAGGCTTAACTGTGGTTCAGAGAAGTGAAATAATTCACCAGCGGGCATGTAGCTTAACAGGCTTTGAACACTTGCTACAGAATCTGTGCGCGTAATCAGCCTTCTATGCACGCTTCAAACAGAGTGCTAACAGTGAGGTTAAAATAAGATGATGTATGGGAAAGGGTTTGAAAAGTTTAAGCATACAAAAATGAAATGTATAATTATCAAAGGGTGTTAGATCCAAAACTACATTGAAAGAAATCATCTAGCATCTGTAGTGTCCTGCTGTGTTTGCTTAGCACCAGCTTCCCCTTCTTTGGATGAAAAATTTTTCTTTTTCTCTACTCTCCATCTCTGTGGGCTGGATTGGAATGGCCCAACTCCTGTCTCCAAGGATGAGAACACAGCAAACTGGCTGTACTGATCACTTGTTCTGGATCAAAAGTAAGGTTAGTGGAGAGCTCGTCAAATCCCGATATTTCTTTTAAACATCAAATCCTGGAATGCATAGCTGTGGAAAGACAATGTTATAACCAGTAAATGAGATGCTCCTGCTTTCCCTCTGAAGTCTGCCATAAGATTACTAGGTGGTTTCAGTTTTCTCATCTGGAGCAGCCATCCAAGTTTCTTTCATTGATGCCCAGGATCAACATAATTATGGATCTAAGGTTTTAATCTACAGGTTGTGTCCATAAACAAAGGACAGATGAATGCAATAATCTCTAGACACATTGTTTCCTTCTTATGGCTGCTCACCATCTTCATGCATGACAAGGAGTAGCAGCATGGTTCCTAGCTAAAGAGCATGTGCCACGATCTCATCAATCTCATTCCATACACCTCTGCATCGCAGAGCAATTCAGCATTTCCATGGCTGTTCCTGTGAATGCAGGTTGTTTTGCCAGTGGAAATAGAATTGTAAACACCATATCTCTGATGCTACCTCAAAAAGAAATGGAAACCCACCTTTCTTTTTAAAGACCCAATCCAAAAATGGGCATCTGAAATGAACAGACATTTCTCAGACAAAGAAGTAGAAATAGCAAATAAATACATGAAAAAATGTTCAAC
>NW_004624730.1:30727453-30774002 GCF_000247695.1 Heterocephalus glaber
TATGATCTTCTTGATGATCTTCTGCATCCTATTTGCCAGTATCTTATTAAGGATTTTTGCATCTATGTTCATTAGTGAGATTTTCCTACAGTTCTCTTTTTCGGTTGGGTCTTTCTCTGCTTTGGGGATCAAGGTGATGCTTGCTTCCAGGAATGAATTCAGGTTATTGCTTCCCTTTGTATTTCACTGAAGAGTTTAAACAGTAGTGAAAGTAGTTCCTCTCTAAATTTCCTGTAGAATTCAAAAGTGAAGCCATCAGGACCTGGGCATTTCTTAGTTGGTAAGTTTTAAATTATGTTTTCAATTTCACTTATTGATATTGGGTTCTTTAGATTTTTTAAGTTATCATCGTTCAACTTTGGTAATTCATACATATCTAGGAATCTGTCCATTTCTTCTGTGTTTTCCATCTTATTGGTATATAGGTTCTCCAAGTAGGTATTGATGATCCTCTGGATTTCTGCTGGGTCCATTGTAATTTCATCCTTTTCATTCCTAATTGCATGGATTTGGGCCTTTTCTTTAGTTTTTCTGATAAGGTTGGCCAAAGATTTATTAATTTTGTTTATTCTTTCAAAGAACAAAATCTTTGCTTCATTGATATTTTGTATCATTCTCTTTGTCTCCATTGCATTGATTTCTGCTCTGAGCTTTATAATTTCCTCCCTTGCATGAGCTTTGGGTTTGTCCTGCTCTTCTTCTTCTTGAAGCTTGAGGTTCAGCATCAGGTTGTTTAATTGGGCTCTTTCTGTCTTCCTAATATGATTATTTACTGCTATGAATTTTCCTCCTAAGACTGCTTTCATTGTGTCCCATAGATTCCAATATGTAGTGTTATTATTGTCATTTAATTGTAGGAGCTGTTTGATTTCTCCTTTAATTTCCTCTGTGACCCATTGGTTATTCAGAAATGTGTTGCTCAATTTCCATATGTTTATGAAATTATTGCAGTTTCTTTTGCTATTGATCTCCAATTTCATCGCACTATGGTCTGACGATATACAGGGTATAACTTCACTTGAACATGTTCTATGAGTGAGCATCTGGTCTATTTTGAAGAATGACCCATGTGCAGCTGAAAAGAATATATATTCTGATTTTGTTGGGTGGAACACTTTGTAAACATCTGTTAAGTTCATTTGTTCAAGAGTTTGATTGAGTGCTAGTGTTTCCTTGCTTATTTTTTGTCTAGTTGATCTATGTATTTGTGAAAGTGGGGTATCGAGGTCCCCCACTACTATTGTATTAGTGCTTATTTGATTTTTCATGTCTGTTAGTATTTGTTGTATATAGTTGGGTGCACTAGTGTTTGGTGCATAGATATTTATGATTGTCATCTCTTCCTCTTGGATTGTTCCCTTTACAAGGATGTAGTGTCCTTCTTTATCTCTCTTAATCAGTTTTGGTTTGAAATCTACTGGATCTGCAAAGAGGATAGCTTTTGTTTGGGTTCCTGTCACATGGAGTATTGTTTTCCATCCTTTAACTTTCAGTCTTTGAGTTTCTTTTTGAATTTAGTGTGTTTCTTATATATAGCATATTGTTGGTTCTTGCTTCTTGACCCATTCTGCCAGTCTATTTCTTTTGTTTGGTGAATTGGACCATTAACATTGATGGTTATAATTGATATGTATTGACGTATCATTGTCACGACTTTCTCTTTTTGTTAGATTCTCCCCCTTTGTGTTTAATTTCTTGTTGTGCCTGATGGATTCATTCTGCTTTGTTTCCTGTGGTTGTGATCCTCATTGTCTTTTCCTAGGATATTGTTTAAAAATTTTTTGAGTGCTGATTTGGTGTTCATGAAGTTCCTAAGGTGCTCTTTGCTATAAAAGTATCTTATTTCTCCACCAATTTTGAAAGATAGTTTTTCAGGGTACATCAATCTGGGTTGGAGGTTGTTTTTCTTAAGGGCTTGAAATATGTCACTCCAAGCTCTTCTTGCCTTGAGGGTTTGCATTGAGAAGCCTGATGTGATTCTGATGGGCTTTCCTTTCTTCCTATTTTGTTTCTTTTTTCCAACTTCTTGTAGAATTTTGTTCTTCTGTTGGGTTTCTGGAATCTTAACAATTATATGCCTATGTGTGGATTATTTCTTGATCAATGCTAGGTGGAGTCCTATATGCCTCCCTTATCTGTATGTCAAGTTCTTTTCCCCTGCTTGGGAAGTTTTCTGACATCACTTGTGTGAACAGTTTTTTTATGTCATCTGCATTCTCTCCTGTTTCTTCATTTACTCCGATCAGTCTTATATTATTCTTCTTTGCATCATTTCTTCATATCGTCTAGCAGCTGCTGAATTGATTTCTTGTGGTCCCTTACTATTTTAAAGAGATTTTTCTTTTCCTGGTTACTAATTGCAATCATGTCTTCTATATCTGAAATTCTGTCCTCACGTTGGTTCATTCTGCTGCACAGACTTTCCATGGAGTTTTTAATGTCCTTGAAATCCTTTTTCATCTGTTTTGTGGATTCCATTTGTTTCCTATGTTGGGATTCCATTATGTTTCTTAGCTCCTCTATTTTTTTTTATCTGTGTCCACTCTAGATTTGTTAATCACATCTTGCACTATGGGCACAATCTCTGCTGTTATCTGAGAAATTATTTCTGATTTTATTTTTTCCAGATCCCCTTTTGTTGTTAGTTCAGGGAGTCCATGTGGTTGAGTATCAGATTGTTCCATTTCGTTTGCCTTTGGGGTTGCTTTAGGTGATCTGGGAGTCTGGTTTTGAGACTTGTTTACATGTCTTCTCATTTCAAGGAGGGTGGGGAGGGGTGTGTGCTGCCCACATGGCTTACCTCTTCAGTGCTGGGCCTGACTCTGCTCCTGGTTACTGGGGGCAGTGATAGGGCAGCCTGTAAAGTCACCTCCTCAGCGCTGGGGGTTGCTCTGCTCCTTAGTGCTGGGGGTGGAGGTATGGCAGGTCAAAAAGCTCACCTCCTTGGTGCTGGGTGGGGCTCTGTTCCTCTGCCAGGAAAAAAAATTTACAGTATGGCTATAATACTTCTGCCAGGAAATGTGTTGCTCTTCCATATCAAACAATTCTCCAGTTCTCTATGGACAAGAACAGGATATCCTACAATTTAACCTGTAGTCCACCAATATGCCACCCACTTCAGCAATTGTAAGTAGTATGTACACAGTTTACCAGTATACCTTTCAGATTTGTCTACAAGTTAGTGTTCCCAAGACCCCCTCTTCAAACTCAATAATTTGTTAAAGTTGTCACTAGCTAGCATAGGTCCTTGATTTAGTGATAATGGTCATTAAAATTAAGCATGAATTTACAGAAAAAGCTTTAATAGGAAAGTAAGAGGAATAAAGACTTCAGAGCACACTCTGATATATGGTTCAGACTGCCCACCCACAGAATCTGAAGGTCAGTTTTTTAGAATTAGCTAAGGAGGGCAGTGTTTGGTTGATAAGTATCTCAGTTGTGGTTTTGTAGTTCAGGTTGGATCCTTGAGCTCTGACAGGCAATTCAGTTCTCATCTGAGGAATCTTTATGGCTTGAAGGACAAATCCAGTCATGTGAAACTCTGCTGGGATCCAAGATGATCACAGATTTAGGACAATGGAGACTTCTAGGCATATTCTCAGCCTTGAAGAGTCTTGAAGTCTAGATAAGAGAGACTAGGTAGATTTAGGGCTAATAAAAAGACCCTCTCCTAATGACTAACATTCCTGTATGTACAGCCAAGAAGGATTTAACACAATTTCACAAAATGAAGGTCAAGTTTTATTTTACTTTTAATTACATATTGGGTATGTGTAGGTCCAAGTGAAAAGTCACAGTTTTTAACAAAAAAACACTGTTAGGTCCCCAACTGCCTTACAAGAAAACAAAAATGATGATTGTGGATGAGTAAAGGATTAAAGGCCCAGGAGTTTGAATGTTCTTTGTCTCTAGAGTGACCTCTGACTCTGTCATATAACCGCCTATAGAGCACAAAGGAACATCTCACTTACTATTACCAGGTTATTATAAGGATACAGCTTCAGAACAGCCAGATGGAAGAGAAGCACAGATCAAAGTATAGGATAGGATGTACCACACTCCCAGCACTCCATGTTCTCACTGACCCAAAAGCTCTCCAAATCCTGTTGTTTAAGGGTTATGGGTGTTCCATTACATAGTTATGGTTCATTAAATTATTAACCATTGGTGATCACCTCTATCTCCAACCTTTCTCCTCCCCCATTCATTGGCAGGACCTGAGGAGAGGTTGAAAATTTCAACCATTTAATTACAAGATTGGTTCCCCTGGCAACCAGCCCTCATCGAAAATTGAAAGACTTACAAATAACAGAAGCTTTTCCTCTTACTCTCTCACTCAGAAAATTTCAAGAGTTTTAGTTTTAGCTCCTGTGCCAGAACTGAAGTCAGAGACCAAGTATATATTTCATATTTTATCAGTTTGGCATATACTCATCACTAAAATATAGTGTCTATTTTCTTACTATTAAGTAATCTCCATTTCTAAAAGAGAAATATGTTTTATTTCCCCATCCCATTATATTGAAGCCCTAACACCTCTCTCCACTTTGGAATGTGATTATATTTATGTGTGGCCCTTTAAAGAGATTATGAAGTTAAAATGATGCTGTTAGAATGGGTCTCAATCCAGTCTGATTGGTGCCCTTACAGGAAAGAGAAATTGTACACACAGATGCTAGGGTGTATTTGTACAGAGTAAGACTTTGTAAGGACACAGCCTCGAGGTGACTTCTGAAAGCCCAGGGGAGAGGCCTGGGGGAAACCAGACCTGCTGATGCCTGGATCTTGGACTTCCAGCTCCAGAACCATGAGGAATAAAGTTTCTGTTGTTTAAACCATTGTGGTACTAGTTATGGCAGCTCTGATGAACTAATATGTATTTTTTAAAAAGCATAAATATCCCTGTAATAGTATTGACATTAATTTAATTAAATATCTTTAAAATAAAATGTTCCATCATCAAACAACTGTAATATATAAGTTAAGGTAAATTTTTCTGAAACAAAGAATGTTCCAAGTGGTAGAATAGCAAAGGGCATGCATTTTAAGGAGCACCTATATTTATTTTATAAGTAAAAAAATGGCACAGGGACAAATGAAGCTTAGTATTGGTAGCATCTACTCATTTATTGTGGTGCATTTGTCAGGAATATATTGTGCCTTTTGTGCCAAGCCCACACAATAGGAAGACAAATTTATCACTGCCCTTGCCCTACAGAGCCCACAGGCAAATAGTAAATTGTGCATTTTATAAAAACATTCCAAACTGCTCAGAAAGGTGGTGAGTTAGGAGTTTATGTAACTCCCAGAGAGATAAGAAAAGGAACTTGAGGAATCAACATAAGCTCTTCTATGAAGACATTAATCTTAAAAGTAGTTTGGTCCACACAGGTCAGTAGAATTCTAATAACAACAAATAAAACAGAAAAACATACCTTGTAAGAAGCTATGGAATCGGTGCATTTCATATGTGCTTCTATTGCCTTCAAATTATTTTTTAAAATATGTTTGCTTTGTTTCATGTCTATATATACCACACTGTCCAAGCCCTTCCTGTCTCCCTCCTACACTGCAATAGCTTCCAAAAAAAATTTTTTTTAATACTGGGAATTGAACCCAGGGCCTTTGCACTGAGCTATATCTGCAATCCTTTTTATTTTTTATTTTGAAACAGGATCTCCTAAGTTTTCCAGGCAGAGCTAGAACTTGGGAGCCTCCTGTCTCAGCATCCCAGAGTGCTCGGATTTTAGAGGTGCACCACCACATCAGGCTTTATAACTTTCAATCTTTTTCCCCTATTACCCATCATTCGCAAAGCACTTTTCAAGTCTTGAGTCTGATCCTGTCATTCTTGTATTTAAATCTTTTCAAAAATTTCTTATTTCAATTCAAAATGAATTCAACTTCCTTTGCCTATAAGATTCTGTGTGATCTAGCTCCAGCCTACCCATCTAATTTAAGTTTTAGTCACCATCTTCATGTCTATTTCTTTGTACTTTGTAAATATGCCAAGGTTGCACTAGACATTCTCTTCCTGGAATGCCCTTATCACTGACACTTACATGCCTGCCACTTTCTTTGCATTTTAATTTAAATAAATCTCTTTAAAGAAAATTTTTCTAAGTAAACAGCCTAAGGTTGACTGCCAGTTACCATATTGTATGTAGAATTATTTTATTTTTGATATAGCACTTCTCATTATTTGGTATATCCTTTTTTTCTTGCCTTATCTGTCCCAGTTCCTTCTGAGAGAGAGAGAGAGAGTCTTGTTCACTGCTATATTCCAGCATCCAAAGCGCATGCCCACAGTAGGCACTCAATAACTATATTTCAGTTGGCATGATAATACACAATGCGGCTTAGGTAGCATTATGAAAGTATGACCTTGATTGAAACATATCACTCCCTTCTACTTTGGAAAGATACACACTGAATTGAGACATAAAGAACTTGTGGTTTTAAAGTACTCTTTGTGTGAGTGTGGACTCTGAACTCTGGTCACACAATTGCAGTGTTTAAGAGAAACACTTCTTAAAAGCAGTAGTTTTAAAACACAAATAATGACTGACAGAAAAACTTGCTTTTTTTCAGAAAGCAATGGGAGCTAACCACTTTTTCAAAGTGGTTAGTTTCTTGGACTTATAGCACTCGTGATGGTCTGCCTTACCACCAAAAATAAATATTGGAATGATTTAAGATGTGCTGGATTCTCTCTTGCAAATAAAAGGTTAATATGTACAGATATAAGTTTGATCCTAAATTTAATTTTAAGTAAGCTTAACCTGAAAAATCTATTTTGTCCTTAGGTGTTGGTTACAAATAAATCATATTAAGTTTTACTCCATTCCTAAAACTTATTAGCATAAATTGATTTGAACTGGATTAAAACTTACATGGTAATGATTTGACTGATTTTCCATGGAAGAATAATTCATTAGAACTTTTTCAAAGAAGGAGAGTTTATTATATAAAACTCTTAGTCTAACTTCATCATAATTTAATCCTGCAGTTACTTCTTGGAGGATATGACTAAGAACAAAATATACAAAATACATTTAATCAGTGAGTTATATTTTTTGAGTTTAAGTATTTTTCAGTGAACACGAATGCCAATACTCCACAAATGGTGATTATCTGGAGTGATTATCTAGACTTGGAGATTTTCAAAGGATACATTCCCCTCAGTAGTCTTTTACAAAATTTACTTCTTTTAACTATAGACTGTTTCATTATATCTAGATAAAACGTGCAATTATATAAGATCATTTTAAATGTTTCCTATCCTCAGTAATGTATAACATGTCATTTTAATTCAGCATATATATGCTAATGACCCTGAGTCAACCTCTTTTACTAATTAAGTAATTCTTTTGATTTATTGTCTCTGATATGTTGGATGATTTGACAAACATTTCCTTAGAATGTACTTTAAAATGGCATAGTATTGGACATTGAGTCATTCATTCATTGATTCATTCAAAACCTAATGAGACTTTTCTTTATTCCAGACATACTTCCAGATACTAGGGATAGGAAAGACACTGGCTCTGTCTTTAAGTCATAAGCAATCTTGAAAGAAATATTTTTCTATTTATTGGCAGTTTTTAAAAATTTCTTCAATAAATGGAAAATTAAAGGGGGATTTTAAAAGCATGATTTGTCATATTTAAATTGATAGTATTGAGGAGTTATTTTGATTTTGCTTAGATACTTGATTTTTCTTCTCACTGTCACAGACGTGAATATGGAAATTCTTACATTATTAATTCTGCTATTTATATATTGTTGTGGCATAATTCTGTTTTTCTTTCTGTACTAAGAATAGTCTTTTTCTGTGGATGACTAAAGGCAACCCAAATTTATAAAGAAATTGTGCTCTACTAGCTTATTTGAAGGTTAGCTGTTTAAATCAGAACAAATTCCCTGTAGATGCTATATTGCATGCATTGGTTTGGCTCTTAGCCTTGTTTCAAAGCATGCTTAACCTGTAACAAAGTGAAAATGTGTTAGCAATAGCACAGGCCTAAATCCTGTCTCCTAGAAGTAAGAAGTCCTGTGGAGCAGAAAAATGAGGAAGAGCAGCATTTCTCATATTTCCTAGTTTTAGAGTCCCCATTACATGTTATTTGGAAATGAAAAACATATTTTTAGAGCAGCATTTCTCAAGTTTTCATGAGCATAAAAATCATCCGAGAATTTTGTTAAAATGCAGATTTGCTTTGCTGGGCTCAGGAAGGAGCCTGGAATTCTGTATTTCCAGCAAGCTCCCAGGCCATGTTGCGCTGCCAATCTTCAGACCCTGGTTTCTGTGACAACATCTTAGATTTTCTTAATTAGTCATAAGACTTCAGTCTTCACAATCCTTCTACTCAAGCTGCCCTGTGTTGACTGTTGTCTAAATTTACTGCAACAACCTGCCATCCCTCCTCCTAAAATATTTCTCACTTCTACACTCATCATAAGACCCCTCATCTTTACAAATAAAGCTGATTTCAGCGAATATGTAGAAGAAAAACTGATTTAACTTACTTCATCTTTGTGGGACTAATGTCATATTAACTCTAAAATGCTTTGATTTTCTTTTGTGTGTATGTGGTGCTGAAGTTCAAATCCAGAGCCTTATGAGAGTGAGGCAAGCACTCTAGCCTTGAGCCACATCCCCTGACTGGATCTTTAAGGAAGGTATGCCTTGGGTAAAGGGAGTCTCCAGCGGCAGGGAGTTTTGAATGCATTGTACAAATTTTAAAAAATAATCCAGGTATGGTGATGCACGCCTGTAGTCCCAGCTACTTGGGAGGCTGAGGCACAAGGATCACTTGAGCCCAGGAGTTCAAGGTCGGCCAGGGGAATGTAATGAGAGCTCATGCATAGTGCTGAGGAAGGGACATTTCTGAGCCCAGACCTGTCCCAAAGCTTGGTTGAAGGTTTGCCTAGGGACTCAATGCTCCAAAGTTACTCCTGCACCTAAGAGGTACTTCTGTTTATTCACTTCTGAACTAACAAAGCCTTGACACAACAGCTTGACTACTTGTTCATTATTAAATTCTCTTTGAGACAACCAACACTTATCATGCTCCTTCTTTGCATGTGGCACTATGATCAATTGTCATATTCATAATTCAGCTCTCACAAAGTTTATGATTTAATACGGCTGCAATTTTACAGAATTCTTTCCTTAGAGGAAACTAATTTCTGAATGTGTCCTAGTTCATTCTTTTATTGCTTCTTGTACTCACAGAAAGCTACTTGTAAACTATCTTTAGGAGCTTTTGTTTTTGAATTTACCTTTTCAGTTCCAGCTCTAGAGCTTAATATTATTATTTCTAGGTGATCTGTTTGCATCTCCTTATTCACTCTGGTCTCCACGGACCTAATCCAGTGCTACTCCTCTTGCTCTTTCATTAGATGTATCACTTCTTTAAAAGTATGCCCTGGGTCAGGTGTGGGGGCTCATGCTAGTAATTCCAGCACTCAGGAGGTTCAGGCAGGAGGATCATGAATTCAAGGACACCCTGAACTACAAAGTGAGATTATGTCTAAAAACAAGTCTCTGTGTTGTCCTCCATTAAATTGGGTAAAAATTTATTGCCTACAGATGCGTTTTTGCATTTGTATTTGATCAGTACAGTATTAATTTATAAATAATAATAATGAGGGCCAGGGATTTAGCTCAGTGGTTCCACCACCTGCCTCGCAAATGCAAGATCCTGAGTTCAATTTCCGGTACAAAAAAAAAAGAATAAGAATGAGAATGAAGAGAAATGAGGAAGAATAGGAAAGAGAAAAAGAATGAAAACAAGAATAAAGGGGAGGAGGAGAAATTAGATTTAGGCCTTGTCAGGTTCACCATACACCACAGGAGCCATGATTAACAAAAATGTGTGTGTCTTCCACCTATTACTGACTGGCTACCCATGGGAACATTCAAATTTTTATTTAGTATGTTTTACATTTATACTTTCTATACTGTTCAATATAAGGAAACATACTATAAATTAAATTGTTCAGTCACTTTTCTGTATATTTTAAAGAATTTCTGACAATGTCTCACTCTGCTTCCTCTATAGATTTCATGATTATCGTCATCTTGCAGCTTGTGGTTTTAGAATCTGAGCTAGACGGATATATTAGAGTTTTCCAGAGAAACAGCATGAACAAGATAGTGCTATGGTTGGAACATTGTCTTATTCTCTTTTCTTGTTGCTGAGACGAAATATCCAACACTCAAAGTTAAAGGAGGAAAAGTTTATTTCAGCTCACAGTTTGCAGAGATTTAAATCCATGGTCAGTGGGCTCCAAGGCAAGGTGGCATGGTAGAAGAGAAACAGTTCATGGTGTAGCAATCAGAAGGCAGCAAAGCAGCAAGCAGTATCAGCAGCTTGCCTTCTTTCTGTCACTTTATATTCCATCTAGTGGTCCCTACTGATTGGTGCCACTCACACCCAGGGTGAGGCTTCTGTTATCCACATCCTTATTCACAGTATCATACACTTAATCCACATTCACATACTCCAAATCAAGCCACCTCTGAAAATCTCCATCTAGTACCACATAAGGCTTTGGAGACACATCTAGATATAAGCCATAACAAGTGGCCTATATGCCAAAGGCTGAATCCTGAGAGCGATGGGATTGGGAGGTGCTGTGAACCTTTGAGAGAGGAGGCCTCCTGGGATGTTCTAAAGTTATTTATTTTTGAACCATTGAAGTCATGCCACAGGGGATTGAGGAGCCTGGGCTTCTTCCTTTCTCTTTTTTGGTTCCTGGCCAGGAGGTGAGCAGTTGCTTTGTGACATACTCCCTGCTATTGCAGTCTGCCATGCTCACCATAAGCCTATGGCAATAAATCTACCTGATCTTGAACTAGAACCTCCAGAACTGTGAGCCAAAATAAACTTTTCATTTCATAAGTTATCTTATAATCTTAATTCCTTATAAGCTATCTCGGGTCTTTAGTTTTAATAATGGAAAGTTGACTAACAGAGATGGCATATAGATAATAGACAGACAAATAGAAAAAGAGATTTATTTAAAGGTATTGGCTGACCTGATTATAAAGGGGGACAAATCCAAACTATGCAAAGTGTGCCAGTAGGCTAGAGATCAAGAAAGAACCAACACTGTAGTTCAAGTCTAAATGCCACTTAGAGGCAGAATTCTCTCTTACTTGAAAAGGTCAGTGACTCTATTTTGGCCTTCAACTCATCAAATGAGGTCCGCTCATATTACAGAAGGCAATCTTTTTTATGTTTAATGTTGTAGTAGTCACGTTTTTCAAGGGAATAGATTTAATACAGGACACATAACTTATAGGATTACTTTATAATATTCACCCAAAAAGTCAAATGCAGAGTGCAAGAGATCTGTCCACACACTAGAGACCCAAAGAATCCAGCCTAGTGCTGGATCCCACAGCAGTGTCCTGCACAAGTCCAGCTAAAGGCCTAGAGCCTTCGGGAATGTCTCATGCAAGTCCTTATCAAGGATCTGTACTGGGAAGGCCCAAAGGCCACTGGCTGAAGCTAGAAAGTCAGTGTTGGTGGGGTGAAGGATTCGTGCCACCAGGCTGAGGGATCTACACTGGAGCCAGGAAGTGACATTCGAGGCAAAGACCAGAACTCCCCTGAGTAGAACAGCAGCCAGTCCCAGTGACAGCAAGGACCTGAGCTCCTCTGATGATGAGAACAACCACATTCAGATCAGGAAAACCAGCAATCTTCTCCAGGAAAATCAACAGCATACCATCTTCCCCTCCAGTTCTCCTTTTATGCCTTTGGCAACAATTCTCAGGTGGGTCTTCCACACCCAGAACCATGCTGACTCAGTTCAATTGGGCATTCCAAGTTGAACCTTAGTTAGTCCACCACAAATACTGAAGAACATTGATTTAAATGTTCATCTTTCCTAAAACATTCTACAAAAACATCCAGAATAATGATCCTTAACTAGTGACAAGGCAAGTTAACATGTAAAATTAACCACCATCACAGGAACAGGTATCAAAACAAAAACAAAAACATACCGTATTTCACAAGCCGGGCATGGTGGTGCATGCCAGTAATTCCAGCAGTCAGGAAGCTGAGGTAGGAGGATCTCTGCGAGTTGAAGGACAGCCTGAACGACATAGCAATACCATCTCAAAAAATAATAATAATATCAAGATGATATTAAGTATGAGAATTATTCTAACACTTCCCAGGACTGATCTGACTGCTCTGAACACACTGCCTTGAGCAGCCTGTCCAGTTTGGTTCCTCTATCTCATTAGCTGTGTTTATTCACCCAGGGATTATCAAGCTTCATGAGTTTGTGTGGGGTAGGGATAAGAGGAGGAAAGAGGGAGGGGGCAATGTAGTCCTTTAGGGAGAAATTAGTTCGTATTTCTTCCATTATAAAGGATTTTATTCTAGTACTTTTAAAAGAAATTTTCACTCTGAAATTATTAGACTCATTTAAAATTCTTGAAGCTTGCATTTCATGTGATAAAACTATAAAACATAATCCTTTGACAGAAAAACTCATTTTCATTTTGCATACATATTTCTGTATTAGATTCCTCTTAAGAATTTCTAGTTCCACTCATGTGTAAAAATTCATGAGACATTTATGCTGAGTCTAGATGGTCCTTCTGTGCTATATTTATTTGACTTGTGGTTTCTCCAATTAAAAATTATTTAATCTAAAAATATTCTATCTTTTAAACTTATATGAAGTGAGAGAAATGGCCAAGTGATATCAAAATGCAGACCCAAGCTACAGACTAGTTTACTTCTATCTAAACAAATACTGGGAATTAACATTTAAGCTTAAAATAAAAATATCAGGGATGGCTCTTTGGAGACAATTCTATTGAGCTTTTTAGAATAATTCAGATTTAAAGTCATTGCATTGCGCATGTATCAATTTGGGTGAAATAATTTATCACAAAGCTAACATTCAATTTTTAAGTATAGAAGAAGCTCCTAGACTGTGAACAATTAAAATTACATTTCTTGTATTTTTTAGTAGGATAAAACTTGGATCCATTAAGTTGCCTGTGCCTCATATGCCAGCATAAGGAAGGATGTTATCGTATTAACAACATCCTAGCCTTTATGGTGATGGATTTAGCCCCCATTCCTGAGTTCTAAAAATTTTCCCTCACAGCATATTGATACAGTTTTGCTCAAATAAGTTAGGATTTTTGTTTTAAGTAATTCATTGGTACAAACATCAAGTTCACAGCCTTGGGAAGGAGGAGGCATGGGAGTGGAAGTAAGTGGCCTGCCTGGCTTTAAGGAATTAGCACAGTGCATTAATATATGAGGATCAGAACTTCAGGTTTTACCAAGAGTGTACTCCTTGGGGGTAACTCCTTGTATTTCTGACATTGCCCACCACAGGGCCTTCCTCTTCTCTTCACTCTTTGTGTCCAGTCTTATTTATCGAGACCAGATATGACTGCTGGTGTCTCCTGTGTGTTAATGACCAGCAACTCCTCTGGTTCACCAGAGACGGCTGGTCCAACATATCCTAGGAATAAAAAGGATTTTCATTGTGAAAGTGACTTCCAATGTATTGTGAAGTTTAATCCCCAGACCTTTGATAATAAATATTGTTCTGCAAATATCAGTCTTTGTGTGGTGCCAAATTTCTCATCACTGCAGATTGCAGAGTATGTCTCAGCACTTGTGGTTTACTTTGACAGCACACAAACATAGGGTCTTGACAGTTCTCAAGACTTCCACTGGCAGAAGCATGGTTATGAAAATTGATAATCTTCATCTATAATAAAGTGTCTTCTGAAAATTATATAAGCCAACAAAATTAAGAATAGTGCATCAGATATGACTTTGAATTGGTAGATCTCAGGTAAGAGGAATTGCCTGAGGGGAAGGCTGACTTCCTAGAATCTATAGGGGTAAAGGAAATTGTGCTAGCCTTCAATACCAATCTCTGTTCCAATATAGGGAGAAACAATGATAGAATCAAGGCTGTAGCCTATCTAACTCACTGGATAGAGTAAACCATAGCATTGGTTCAGCAGAGACTTGTCACTCAAGCAGAGCCACAGGTCTGCTTGAATGGTGCATTTAACATGAAAGAGAGTACTGTGCATCCTATCTTAAATCCAGATATTGAAGAATTAGTCTTTCTACCAGAAGAGGAGACTTGGATAATTCTGGAAATATTTTCAATATTAAAGAAAATTAAAGATAAGGGTGCAGCACTTCCTCACGAACAAAGAATGTCACACCTAGAAAATGTTGCCAAAGAATTATGGATGGCAACTGGGGGAGAGAGATAAAATCAAAGGTCTTTCATCTGATGAAGAATGCTAAATTATTACTACTAGAGTTTAACTAATAAAGAGGCTAGTTCCTCTTTGTCTGAGATACTTTCATATTCAATTCAATTCTATTTTTTTGAATTCCCCATTACCCTGTTGGTGACCTGACTTCTTGATAGGGTTCACTTAATTTTAGTTTTTAGTAGGAAGCTAAAGAGAAATCTTTTCTTCCTCAGTATACTGTAAAGGGGTGTGTGAGGAATACAAAGATAAAAATATTCAGAATTTGTCAAATACACTTTTGAAATAGGAATGGAATGAGTTCCAGGGGTCTGTGTGATTTATTCAAGTTAGGAAAGAAAAATAGTGAGGTTTTAAGTAGCATCCCTACACTCCTACTTGATTCCTACAGATCAAGAACTTGTACTACCTTTCCTGGGTGTTGTGGCTTTTCTCCAGTCAAGAGAGACATTGACCTCTGATGTTTCTTTGGAGAAGAAAGGAGTCAGAAGCACTTAATTTATGCTATAGTATATGCTACAGTCTGGATATGGCTTGAGTGTGTCCCCCAAGAGTTCACATCCAGAAGCTTGGTCTCCAATTTGGCAATATTTAGAGGTGTGGATTCCATGAGAGGTGGAGCCTAGTGGGAGGCAATTATATCATTGGCACCATCGTTGTTGGAAGAGATTAAGGCAGTTTTTGAGCCTCGGTCAGTTACCGAAAAGAACAAGTTATAAAAGAGCAAGACTGGCCCTCCCGACTCTGTGATGTCCTTTCTTACCATGTAACTCCTCTTGCATGTGCTCCTGCCACGATGTGTTGTAACCAAGCAGACTCCCCCAGAGCTAAGCAGATGTTGGCACCATGCTCTTGGACATCTACAGGTGTGAGCTAAATGAACTTCTTTTCTTCATAACATACCAACCTCAAGTACAGTATTTTGCTATAGTGATGGACACAAACTATACAATGTAGATAAGAACAGTCAGCCACCTACAAGTTAGGTTCTAACTCTAAAATACTTCTGAGTGTTCTTTTAAAGTATAGTGTCTAAAATCATGCTAGAAAGAATGGAAAACCTGCGAAGATTTTTAGCTTATAATAAATGAGGAAAAGTTTTCCTACTTTGGTGGGGATAAAACAAACTCCTCTCTCACAAGTTATTGTGTGTGTGTGTGTGTGTGTGTGTGTGTGTGTAAGACAGAGTACCTTAAGGACTCCTTTTATAGGTCATGGAAATAATATGTGATAATTACTGAGAATGCTGTGTTTGCATTATTGTAAAGAAACTGAAGAAACTTGTTTGCCTTACAGTTCTATCTCCCCAGCTACTTGAGATGCCAGAGCTCTGTTGTCATACTTCATACCCTCAAAATAAGACAAGTTTCTCCCCTCTCTCTCTTTGAAAGCCAGACATCACTGCCAGCTAGCAACACTAAGGGCTGGGAAAGAATGTGAAATGTTAGGCAATGAATTCCTAAGCATCTTGTTTTACTTCCAGGGCTGGGAGCACCCCTGGGCCCAGCCAGGACTGCAGACCTTGAGGGATACCTTTCGTTCTGTGTCCCTTGTCATACTGGAGGGAGGTCAGCCCCAGAGGAACTGATCACTATGGGGAAAGTTTCCAAACAAGGAAAATAGAGCAAAGAAAAATCCTTATTTCCGTTTTTATGAAAAAAGAAAAAAATTCCCCCAAACCTTGATTGCTTGCCTGAATCACCCAAACATTATTGAAATCAGTGCTGATATGCATAGAAATATCTATGTTGTACAGAAATATTATGTTAACAAATGTTGCCATGAAAAACTTTATGTACACAGTGCAGGTAGCAAAATCTGACTCTCCTCCATTCCATTAATCACATACTGAACAGTAATGGCTTTTTCACACATCTGCTTCCCTAAGAGATCACACACTGCTGGAGGGCAGGGACTAGAGCTTTTTCATCTTTGTGGAGAGAGTAGCTAGCACAGGTACAGTGCCTAGCACACCAAGTAGGTCTCAAAGACAGTACAGTAGTTGAATGAAACATGGAAAAGGGCTCTAGCATAATTACCACAATACTCCTCTTTAGAACTGAAAATACCATACTCATTATGCTTAATATCCTACCCTCCCCAGCTTTCCACTTCCCAACTCTAAAGTTCAGACAGTAATTTGTAAACACCTAAGTGGCAAATGCACTACTATGATATATACCATAATCTATATATCAGAGAGCCCAACTATCCAAGTAATTAATTAAATCTGGTAAGTAGAGACATAGAAATTATGCCCATTTTAAAAATAATGATTACTGTACCTTTTGTCTTCAAAGCATCCTTTCTTCCCTACATCTTGTAGCTCCAATTTATAGAAAATCCATTATATACAATTATTTTTCCTATATTAAAATGAATGGAAATTTTTTTCTCATTTTTCGGTATGACAAATGTGTTCTGACTTCAGTGTAAACATAGAAATGGAAATACTGATACATTGATGTTATCTATGACAATATGCTTAACTGTAAAACAATATATTTCTTACAAGATTTTTGATCATACTAATGTTTTTCTCTCTGTATTTTCATACTTCTTAAATTCCATATTATTTTGTAGATTTTGATAGAGTGATCATTTTGGTTTTGCCTACTTAGCCTCTACTCTGATTTTAGAAAAAGGAACAATAAAACCCTTTATTAATATATTATCAAGGATTAAAACTGTAATCAATAATAATATTAGCTGTTATTTTTGTAAGCATTTTCACTTAGAATTTTCTCCTGTTAAAGAGCACTTTTCTGCCAACAATAATCCTTTTCTTCTATAATGTTAGATGCCTTTCATGATAAAATTTAATTTATATTTTATAAGTAAAGTCCACAATAAAGGTAAAGGCATGCTCTATACACATACTTCTTGAGATTATATCATTAATTTAGAATATTTTCATGTTTATCTATTATAGACTTTATTATATGTAATTCTAACATTGGTAACATTTGAAAATCAATGTGGTTCTTAACAAAGTATGAGTAAATTAAATAAGTGTGTGCATATATGTATATATATATACATATATTCATATATATGAGTAAGTTTTGTCAACCTGTATGTATATAATATCTCTTCATATGTCTTTGCTATTCAGAGAATTTACCTTCTGTTTTATTTTGATTCTTTGAGTCATTTTGTATTAATTATATCATTTGAACTTACAAATTGTACTGTTACAGATCTTTTGAGATCTAAATTTAAAAATGTATGTTAAAAATGTGGCAGCAAATTTATACTCAACCTAACACCACATAATTTTAAAGCTTGGCTTTTTCTATTCTAGAACCAGAGGATTATTTTTGTTAACAAGAGGGATGAGAAGAACCCAGAATAGATATGCAATTTTTTATTTAATGTTCAAACTTTCAAGCTTCAGTGTACTCTATTATACACAAATTATGGGTTTGCAGGTCTTCTTTTAATTAATTAGTTGAAAATGGAAAAGTTAATTACATATAATTATAACTTTGGTTGAGAACAGAACTTCTGCAATTCTGACAGTACTGTTAAGCATGCCAATTTTGCCAATGACATCCCAGGAGGGGTTGTGGTAGTGTTTTAGGTGACATTAACCTAGCTCTATAAATTTGTCAATCAAAACATGATAAAATATTTTTAAACTTAGAATAAGCAAATATTTTTATTTTCTATTTGAATCTTTTTATATGAATATCTCCTGGTACACTATAATCCCTTAGTGTCATAGTTTCTTTTAAAAGCAAAACTTTCACAGTGAGCCCATCCCGGAGCAGGCCCTCATCCCATGACGTGACTTCCCTTAGAGAGGCCCCCACACTCCACGCTGGTGTTATCTGCACCTCCGCATCTGACTACTCAAGTATTACCTAACATTTTAACTGGGATGAAGTGACAGATGAATCCAGATCTGAGCAAATCTGAGAGAGGGAACAAATTTCATGTTTTGGAAGGAGAGCAAACAGTTCAGTTTGTCTGAAGCATGATGAGAGAGAGGAGAATGGGGAGTGTGTAAGGATGGCACCTTTGAAGTGTTGAGACCACAGGAGTGATAAGCTCTGGTTATCTTTTAAACAATCACTCTGACTAATAGGTGAAAAATAGGCAGCAGGAAAAGCAAAGATAGAAGTAAGGAGAACAGCTAAGGTGAAAGATGTTGTATACCATCTAGACACAAACTTTCTAGATAAAAGTTTAAGAATGAATGAAGTTTAGGAATGAACTATTTAAAGCATGATATTTAACTTATAATGAATAAAAAGAAGTATTATTTCTATAGTAGCAATTTAATAAAGCAGTCATATTTACTATGACTGTTCATTGACCTTCACTTTTTTTTTTTTTGAAAAGTAGTCTTGCTATGTTCCCCAGGTTGGTCTCAATCTCCTGAGTTTAAGCAATCCTCTTGCCTCAGCCTTCTAAGTAACTAAGACTATAGGCATGTGCCATTGCAAATGGCCTGATCCTCAAACTGGATGCCTTTATTTGAAAGAAAGCTGGTTTTATTAAGAGAAGACTAAGAGTTAGGTGGAAATTTGTAAACATCTAATGAGAACTTAGCTTTAGAAATAAAACGAAGTAGAGCTATAGTATATTTAATTTTACTTTAAAACTCATGTCTTTCCATGCTAAGAGTGTGGAGGTTATCTTTCTTGACTAAAACATTTTTATCTTTTAGATTACAGAGGGAAAAAAATGAAAGAAAGAAAAAAATGAGAGGTTTACTTGAGGATAAAGAAGAAAAAATTGGAATAAATAGCAGGGAGAGAGAATTAAAGAGAATATTGTATACATAAGAAGCACTAGCTAAAATGGAATTGACTAAGTTGTGAAAGGTGATTGGAAAATGAAGGACCACAGCTTGTATTTGATATGCTTCAGTGAGAAGAAAGAAAGTATAAAAAGGAAAAGAAAGTTCAGTTATTGGATGATGAAAATGCTTCACAACTTTGGAGGTAATCATGCAATCAAATATATTAATGAGAATTTTAAAACTCAAAGTTTGTTAATTTAGACAAAATTTACACTATGAATTGATTATTAATATATTGTCATCTTCTTAGAGCTAATAAGTAATAAAAGATCTTCTAAGAGTTTAATGAATCAAAATTATAAACACTCTTCTTGAACTTATCCCAATGATCTCAACCAATTTCCTACTCCAGAATATGTTGAAATATTAAATACATGTATTCTAGTAAAGGACGATTATCTTAGGTTTACTGGCAAAACATTATCATGTTTTAATCTGTTAGCAGTTTTTACCTTTATGAAAAAGAGATATTACAGAATAGTTAATTCCTGGTTATATTTTCCTATAGAAGTAGTTCCCTTTATTATTTAATATATCCCGAAGTTTACATCTGGTAATGTGTATGATATACATGTGTGGATGTTTGTAAAAGTACATGTAGGAGAGAAATGCCGTGTTCTCTCTGGATAATGGTATTAAACTTTAAGAAAGTCCTGAATTATGATTTCATAAAAACTTCACTTAAGTACTCTATATGTATAATTAATTGTGAAAATTGAGCTCAAACACATTGACATATTATACTCTACTAAAATATGAAATTACATAGATCTTAAATATTATTACTTCGATTATTACTTGCACTTTAATTTAATTCTTTAAAAACAAAGGGATATAAATGCATACTAATAACAATGTCATCTATAACAGTAAGAAAATTAATAATTTTTCAAAATAATAAAGCAGAAAAATCTCCTATACTTTATCTTTCCTGGCCGGAGAAATTGTGTTAGCAGAAGGCTAGTAAGAATTATCCCTAATTTTTGTGAATAGGATTTTTGCTACAGCATGGGCAGGGCCTTAAATACGTTTCTCACTACTGCATCTATTTTTAATTTCTAATTCCACATGGAATTCTTAATTCACTGTCTCTAAGGTACAGGCTGTTTACAAAAGCTTAGGTGAAACAGTAAGCCTTTAGGAAGTATTTTATTATTAACTCTTTCTCCCAGCAATAATATAAAATGGATGTCTTTTTAAAATGTGAGGAGAATATATCTGGTACATTTTTCCTCCTCACTATTCAAAATAGTGATTTCCTGCATCAGCCATGCTGATGAGAGAGCCACTGTGCTCTCTCAAACAAGCAAGTAGAGTAGCAATAACACGGATTCTGGACACGAAATGCATGGGGCCAACGGACCTTAAGCTATGAAGGTGAAGCAATGTGAGGCAATTTCAAAACAATAAAAAATTCTTAATAGTGTTTTGAGGAATTTTGTACCTAATTTTGGATTTGTTTAAATAAAAGAAAAGCATGACCAGTTGGTGTCATGTTGGGCAGTTTTATTTTTACTCTTATTTTACATAATTTTGAACACAATGAATAAAATCTACTTAAAAGTTTGAAATAACAGCCATGGGACAGGGTAAACTTTCTTTTAAAGTATAGAAACTGTGCACATTTTCATTTCTTTCTTGGGACAGTTTTGGACTTTTAGTGGTCTCTGTTGCACCCCTCACAAGGAAACAGCATCCTAAAAGAAGAGGATTGTTTAGCAAATGTTTTCCCACAAATTTAACGATGGAATTATTTCCAATTCATAGAAACTATGAAGCAACACAGAAGTTATTATTTATGGGATTCTGAGATTTTAGTTTTTAGGTAGCAATAGAACACTAATCTTTGGTTCTAGAAGACTATACTATCTTTTGGTGAAGATGCAAGTTACTTATAAGGAATGAGGTAGAGGAAGCTTCTTACTATATCTTATTTGGGGTAGGAATTTCATGGATGAAATTACATGTACATTTCTTCTAACTTTACACTTAAATTTAGTCCCTTTTAATCCAGAATTAACATATGATACAGCAAACCCATATCTGATATATAATCAAACAAATTTAAATTAATATATCAAATGTACCTCTGTGTTCACTTCAGCATTGTTCACATTAGTCAATATTTACAATGGAGGGCCGGGGATTGCGCCTGTCTCATAAGCACAAGGTCCTGAGTTTGATCCCCAGCATAAAAAAAAAAAAGATTTACAATCAAACTAAATGCTCATGTGCAGATGAGTAGATAAAGAAAATGTATGTATAGTATAATCAAAACATACAGTGAATGATGCTGCCAAGTGACATCCAGCTTTGGAAAGACAATACAAGAACTGATGCATCAAACCTTAATAACAGTGTGAGACAAGTTTCAACTTGTTCAGTGAAGTCACTTGGTTGTGAGCTTTGGTTGAGAGAAGGTGTGATATGAATCATGGATCATGAATGATACATTAACATGAAATTTTGTCAATTTCATTGGAGTTAGAAGATTGTGATGCTTCAGATTCCAGCTTTTTAAGAGATGTCATAACGAGATGAAACTTGGGTCTAGGATTATGACTCTGAGACCAATGCTCAGAGTTCTCAATGGAAATTACTGAGGTCTTATGCAAGAAAAGTACATAAATCCAGGTCCAATATCAAGGTGATGTTAATTGTTTTTTGACCTTTAGGGAATTGTGGAGCTGAGTTTGTACCCAGGAACACTACCGTGAACTCTAAATTTCATAAGGGTGTCTTAGCTATTTTCTCATTGCTGAGACAAAATACCTGATGCCCAAAGTTAATGGAGGAAAGGTTTATTTGGCTTACAGTTCATAGAGGTTTCAGTCCATTATTGGCTGGCTCCAAGGCGGAATGGCACATGGCAGAGTGGCACATGGTAGAGGAGAAACAGTTTAGTGCAGCAAAGACAGGAAAAGCAACAAGAGAACTGTTATGTTTTGTGTTTAGATGTCCTCCAAAGCCTCATGTGGATGAGGTGGGACTTTCTTTTTTAGAGGTAGTTGAATCTGGAATATGTGATGCTGAGGTGAAGGGCATGTGATTACTAAATCACTACATGTAAGTGATTAGTTTGGCACT
The DNA here is from genome assembly GCF_000247695.1 of Heterocephalus glaber. The sequence goes on from NW_004624730.1 coordinate 30,749,641, forward strand.
GCCCTAATTCCGGTAGTCTGGATGGGATAAAAGAGGCAGAAAGCCTCAGTGAAGGCCTCTTGTTACCTTTGCTGCCTTGTGCGGATTGTTGTTTCTCCTCTGCGATACTTTGCCATCTTAGCCTTGGAGCCAGCTGATTATGGACTGAAACTTTTATGAACTGTAAGCCAAATGAACCCCTTCCCTTTTAAGTTTTGGTGCTGGGTGTTTTGTCTCAGCGACGAGAAAAAACTAACACAAGAACTTAACACCATCTTTCGGCCCCTTTTATTTTATTCAGACTTGGCGGGGGTAGCACTCACACCCTTAATCCTAGTGCCCTTGAGCCTAGCTTTGCACCATGAATCAATTCCAGTGTCACACACTCTAGATCCAGCCACTTCTGAAAAAGCGCCACCTAAGACTGCATGAGGCTTTGGGAGGACATTTAAACATAAGCCATAACAAAGGGCTTATCAGCTCATTTAGGAAATGGATTGAGAAATGGACAAATTGTTTCATCCATTACCCATCATGACAAGGCTCTGTGTCACACAGCCCTTCTGGTAGGCGATTTCTGTCAAATAAAAACAGTATAGTTTGTCCTAGTCCACTTTATTTACCAGATTGGACACCATGAAACTTCTTGCTCTGCTCCAAAGTCAAAACAACCGAAAAAGACAAGTGTTTTGAATCTGTTCAGGCAGCCAAAACAATGAAACTAAAAATGCTCATGAAAGAATGCTTTTACAGATCTGATTCAGATAATGGCAAAAACAATATGATGAGTGTGATCAAAGCAAGTGGGAATATTTCAAAGGAAGTTAATGGCAATATGTCTTTTACTGCAATAATTTTTTTTAATTTAACATTTACTTTTATAAATCACTTTGCATAAATACACAATGATATACTATACAGCTTTAAAAAGAAGAAAATTCTATTATTTTTGACAGTATGGATGCAACTAGAGAACATACTAAGTGAAATAAGCCAAGAACAGAAAGATACATGCTACGTAAACTCACTAATGTGTGAAATCTAAAAATGTCAATCCCATAGAAACAGAGTATAAAAATGGTTATCAGAGGCTGGGGGATGGGAATAGAGAGGAGGATGTTGAAACTTTGATCAAAGGGTGCCTAATTTTATTTACACTACAGAAATAATTTTTAGTAATGTATTACATTGCAAAGTGAACACTGTTAATAATAATGTAGTATATATTTCAAGTTCACAGGAGAATAGATTTTCAATATACTCATTCCCAAAACATGGTGAATTGTTTAGGTGATGAATATATCAAAAAACTTAATTCAGTGTTTCTACAATCATACATAAAACAACACATTGTATCTCATATGTATATTATTTTTCAGTTAAAAACAAATTATTTTAAAATTTAGCCAGAAAAGCTTTATATTTTTTGATGAAAGTAAGAAATAGGGTCACCGGGGTACATTATTCCAATTGATGTCAATTCTTGGGCTGGTAGTGTAAACTGGGTGGATGGTTACCTAGTATGTGTGAGGTCCTGAGTTTGATTCCCAGTACCACAAAAGGAAGCGAGAGAGAGAGAGAGAGAGAGAGAACTCATATTTAATACAATAAGTAATGTTTGAGTAAAAGTCCATGCTTTATTTGGGAAGTGATTAAAGCAGTATATATTACAGTAAAATTTATTTTCTTTGTTTACATCTCATTTTGGAAAAAATTAGACATGCACTGTGTATGTCATATCTTACACTTTCTATTCTTTTCTACTCTTTGTTCTTTGTCCACAGTCTTTGGCAACAGAAAAGCTATTCCCTTTCCACAATAGATGCAGCCATTTGTCAGTTTCTTAAAAAGGTAAAGCCAGAGTTGAATCCCACCAAAAGTCCTCTATAACTAGAGTTCTATTCTTTTCTGAGCTAGAAATATTAAGACAATCATATTCTGTTTATATTATCTATGGAAAATTTAAAAGTATAGGGATGAACTTTTCAAAAGCAAGAAATAGAATAGGCATCATGTTGAAAAAAGTAAAAGAACAAATACTATTACTGATGAGCAATTTTTGAACTGGATACAGAGTCATCATAAATCCCCTTTATTTTTTTTTGTTGTTGTTTAAAAAAACTCTCATAACTTTCTGTCTTGTTTTATTGACCTCATTTTTTTTTTCTGAATGAATTTGGGGATCTCATAGCCTCTGAAATATGTCGATCTTCCCAACACCTGAAATGAATGTTGTTATGCCACTATCAGTAATCTTGCACATAAAAGTTTAGAATCTTGATTTTAGACCCAAGAAAGCATTTTTAAAAAGGAAAAGCAAACAAAAATTCATGGATTTTTAAAATGTATGATGCCAGAGGGTGGATAATGCTGTTGGTAAGAATGTAAACTAGTACAACCACTCTGGAAATCAGTATGGAGATTCTTCAGAAAATGAAAACTAGAAATCCCATTTGACCCTCGGGCTGGGTACTTAGCTCAGTGGTGCCACCGCCTAACTTGCAAGAACAAGTTCCTGAGTTTAATCCCCAGTACCAAAAAAAAAAAAAAAAAAAACATTTGACCCAGCTATTCCCCTTCTATGTATCTTCCAGAAAAAGTTAAAGACATCATATTATGGTGATATATGCACATTCATGTTTATAGCAAGACAGTTCATAATAGCTAAATCTTACAAGCAACCTATATGTCCATCAGCAGATGAACAGATAAAAAATGTAGTATTTACACACAATAGAGTACTACTTTGCCATAAAGAAAGATAAGTTTGAATCATTTTTAGAGAAATGGATGCACCTTGAGACATGATATTAAGTGAAATAAATCAGGCACACAAGACTAAACATCACATGGTTTCTCTTATATGAGAGACCCAAAGTATGAATAAAGAGCAAAATAAAATATAGGTAGCAGGAAATAGGGAGACAGTGGGTTCTCAAAAGGGAAGGGGGTAAGAGATGGAGGAAAAGGGGTGAAAGGAGAAGGAAGAGGTTTGAGAAAAGGAATTAAGCTGCGTTATGTACATGTACCAGTTCCCCACTAGGAATGTAAACGTTATATACTACACACATGTACTTAAAAAAATAAAATTTAAAAAGGGGGTAATCTTTACTCAAAAACCCCCGAAAGAATTTGGGCTCAGCAGTTATTTCTTCTCTTCTCTTCTCTTCCCAGGAATGTTTCTGTTCCTTACAAGTTTTCTTGTTTGAGAGACTTCTGTAGTTAAGTATGTAACTGTTTCTCCTTGCAGCCATCTGAGGGAGAAATTAGTAGGAAAAAAAAATGAAAGTGAGCCTAAGGACCTTTACCAAAATCATTTAATTATTGTTAAATCAGTAATTCTCTGATTTGTTCTGGTCTGGAAATACATACACACATTGCATTTAAAATCAATAATCTGTCTTAGCTTCTTCAATTCTAAAATTACGAATGCAAAATCATCTCTGAAGTAAGTTAAAAGGTTTGAGATAAGCTTGTTTCATTGTTCTGCTATATCTATTTTTCTGTAACAAATACCTCTAAATCTTAGTGGCTTAACACAACAATAAACAGGGCAGGAATTCAGGAAGGGTTTAGCAGAATCCTTCTGGTTCAGAATCTCTCGTAGAGTAGCAATAAGATGCCGGCTCTGACTGTGGACTGTGGTTGTGCAGAACTTTGGCCAGATCTGGAATTTCATTTTCAAAAATGGTGCTTTTAGATGTTGGCAAATAAATGCTGACATTGTTGGTTGGCAAGATGTATTGTTTGCCTTCATGAGGCAGCCCCTGCTTTCCCCTAGAACAAGTGATCCAGTAGAAAGCAGAGTAGAAACTGCAATGTTCTAGTCTTGAAAGTTACAGTCTGCCTGCCATTTGCACAATGTCCTATTGATTTTGGATGTCAGTGTTGCTCATTGTAGAAGCGGACTATGCAAAGGGCATGAATAGTAAAAAATAAGAATCATCTGAGGAATTCACTTGGAGACTATCTAAATCCTCCCTGGTCTCCAAATGATTTATTTCCTCCTACAAGCAAAATAACATTCAACTCAAAATTTCATACCAGAACAGATTAGCTCAGTCCAAAATCTTGCTATCTAAGTCAGTTCCAAGTGCTGACAAGGCCTCACAGTTGTAATTCTTTAGGTACAGCTCCTTGAGCATAAGTCCTCTCCATGATCTGAGGCCTAGAGACAAACTATCTGTCCTCCATACCTGTCTATTATACGACAGTGGAATAGGCTGTGTATATCTGCTCTAGCCACTCTCCTTTCAAAGCAGCCAACCCAGAGACACAAAAGGGATCACTGAAAATTCCACAGGCCAACTATTGGGACTGGAAATTCCCACAAACACTGAATTTGAAATGAAGACTCATTTGATTATTTCTGTAATGTGCTATGATTACAGAGGTTAGACTGGTGTGTGGTGCTGGTTCCTACATCTACAAATGGCAAAGCAACGGAGTTCCTTGTGTTATAAAAGCTCCCCATTTTCCACTGCACATGTTTTATATTAGACTGATAGATTAAAATTAATGTTATTTATAAGCCACAGCATCCATTAAAGATACCTAGGTAGTAGTATTAGGATACCAAAGGGAAGGATATCTGAGATATGTCACAAATACTCAAGAATATAGTCCAGGGCCAGGGATTTAGCTCAGTGGTTTTGCCGCCTGCTGCACAAGCACAAGGACCCGAGTTCGATCCCTGATACCAAAAAAAAAAAAAGAATATAGTCCCTATGCCACAGATGCAGCCTACTATATATCAACCTAGAGCACTACTCACTCTCTGTTGATAATGTAGCTTCTTCCAGACCATAGTCAAAGACAAAATAAATAAGTTTACCTTTATTGCTTATATGCAATCCACAGTGGCTAAGAGCATGGGGTTTGACATAAGAAACTCTTCACTTAGAATCTAGGTGCTACTAGTTACTATTTACGTGACCTCGAACAAGTCAGTTTCCTGAGACAGCCCTACCTAATGGAGATGTTGAAAAGATTAAATGAGATAATGTATGTAACTCACTTAGCACAGGATCTGTCCGTGGGCAAATCGCCTAATTATTATTATTATCTAAGATTATAGGACTTATCTGTGCATTTCACTATTCTTTGGGTCAAAATTTTCCCATGTGTAAAATTAGAGGTTGGACTTGATTTCTCAGGTTCCCGCAGGTCTTTCAACTTACAGTTTTTCCAGGTGAGTCGCCGGCAGCAGCCTCCTTTTTCATAATCATCAGTGCATTTTCATGGTACTTTTAAGTTCAAAATCCTTTCACATCTATTATCTCTTTAGAGTCTCATCAGTGCTCTGTGAGGCAAGTGCATAAAGCAGGAAACATTATCCTCATTTCACTGATGAAGAAAATGGGATTCGGAGCAGCTGACTTGCTCAGGTTAGTTGCTTTCAAAGTCAAACTAGTGGGACCTGGCTTTTATGAGTATCACCCCATCCTCGTTTCTCTATGCAACATGTCCTGGCTTACTGTTTAGTCCAGAAAACATGAGGGGTTTGGTTTTTTGCCTTTTTTTTCCTTTTTGGTACTGGAGACTGATCATGAGTGGTTTTTAAAAGTAACTGGGAAAGACCCGAGAAATTGATTATAAGTAAGAACAGGAGGCAGGATGTGTGTTTTGTCTCATCTGTCCACACCAATCTGCCAATGCCAATTCACCTTGACTCCCTTGTGACACACACTGATATTACATCACCTATTGATGCGATGCTGTCATTTCCATGAGTTGTGTGTTATTTTCTAACAACAGGATGTGAGTAATTATTCACTTCATCAGTTTTCTTCCTTTGCTGCTGATTGTTTCCAGTTTTAGCCAAGGTTTTTAACATTAGAGCAATTAGTTTTACTATAGTAATCAGTATCACTGTTTGGAAATCAATGACTAGAAAACATGTTCAGAGAAAATAAAAGACATATACCTGGTGAACCCAGATTAGCAGTTAAGGAGTGGAGTCAGGGATCCTGGAGCAGATAAAGGAGCTGAAGAAAATGTTTTCTCATCCCCTTTTCCACTATGCTCCACCCCTGAAGTGAGGCTACTTCCTTAGGGGCACTGAGCCAAAACAATGGTCCAGTGTTGACTCTTCACTGGCAAGAGTGTCTGGCCACACCTTGCTTCACAGTAGCAAACATTTGCTAAAACGACTGGCAGAATACCGATTACTCTTTGTGTAGTCAAGATATTTTTTAAAATTTATTTTATCATAATTTTTGCTCCTAAACAAAATAATCACACCTATTTTCACAGTGTTTATTTGGCATGGTCTTTAATTACTGGAGTACTGTGAATGAAGAGACAGTTTTCTTTTTAAAAAATTTTTAATTTATTAGTGTATTGTGTAGTGTGTAATGTTTACATTCCTTGTGGGAAGTTGGTACATTTCACATCCTAGTTTTCTTTCTGATCTTAGAAATAAGTAAAGAACACACTAGCTAAAATATCCAGCTAGCTGAGAGGTAATTGCTGAGATCTGAATTAACAATATAAAAAAGATTTAACTATGATTTTACCAAGTCACATCAACCATCTGCATTTTCATTTTAGTCTTATGAAATTATACTTCTTTATGGAACTCTGGAAGAATAAGTTTTTCAAAATTGTAGATATTTTATATACTGCATATTTGAAATAATAAGAGCTACCAGAAAGAGTATTCTTTTCAAAGATCCTACGTCAATATGTAACATATTAGGGCTGGGGATTTAGCTCAGTGGTGGTGCCGCCGCCTGCCTCACAAGTGCAAGGTCCCAAGTTCGATCCCCAGTAAGAAAAAAAAAAAAAGAAGATGAAACTTATTGAGGGATAGGAACTTTTTAAAGAAGCTGTTAATGAAATATCTTGGTTTAAAAAATGTATTTTAGATAGTAAATGTCTTTTTAAAACATTTTCATAAATTAAAAATTCTAGGTATTTTTATTAACCTGTTTTTTGCTACCTCATAGAGAGCTTTAGATAAAAACTACTCCAAAACACTAGCTCATCCTTAAAGTCATAAAGTCAACATTTCCTTAGGCCCAATGAAAATATAATAAATTCATTTTCAAGATGTCTAGATTTTATTTTTCTGAACAAAATTTTGTACAATTCGGGCACATGTGCTGTTGTTGAAAAAGCACTATATGAATGGTGAGATTTGCTGTCAGATGACTATTATCTGTGACTTACAACCTTCATATACATAGGTCTCCACTGATAACTTTCCTGGGCGTAGTTTATAAAAGCCACATTATATTTCTGCTACTTTGTTAGGGAACAGCCAAGACTCTCAAAATGAGTATTCTTCAAATAATGTTGTAAACTTGCTATAAATCTTAACTACCGAGACATTACAAGAAGCAAATTTTTCATTCTGCATCTAGGTTCTCTAACTCTAACCTTATTGAGATTATAGCTCACATTTTTTCTAATAATGTTGGGATGGTACCCAGAGCCTCACACAAAGTAAGTGACACTCTGCCACTGAGTTACATCCTCATCCTCTTTACTTTTTTCATATAGTTTTCCTAGTGTCATCTTTGGGACCACAAAATTGCAGTGATAAATACTTATAAAATTAAATTGGTTTGCTAGGCTGATGAGAGAGGCTGCTAGAGAGAATTTTATGCTCAAATCAGACTTCAAAAATACATAAAGCCTCAGTTCAAATCAGCCTCTATTTGCAGTGATTTCATTGATGAATTATAGGAAACATAAAGCTGTAACATATTCAAAATGATCAGAGCTCTGGCTTTCCTGTGATCGAGAGCAGCACTGAAGAGTTCTTTTCAGTACTTTTCTATCTCATATCCAATTCCTTGCTGCTGCTTGACTTCAACGATGTCTGCATTATAACAATTTAGCAAAGTTATTGAAATATACTAGGAAAAAAATTGCATGATTTTTTTTGTTTTTATTTTACATATAATAGGAACATTATAAAATAAAAATTGTTTTATATTTTATTAGCTTCATAAATATTTTTCTGAAGGTCTTCCCCAAAAGAGAATAACAGGGAAGATTATTTAAATAGCAAGTATCTATCTGGCTTTCATAATTTTGGCTTCTGCATAGGCTATAAAATTTGGGACAATTATTCTTACAAATACCTATCACCTTCTTACACACAAATAACTATGTAAGCTACATATGGATGACAGTTTTCCATTTCCTGGGAATATCACAATATCATTCAGAAATGAATTTCCCTTCAGCTAGTCAGCAAATACGTTTGCAATGCTTACATATACACCATTTTCTACTAAATAAATGACTAGAACACTCTCAATATTTTCTCAAAATATGAGAGATCTGTACTGACCAACAAAATGAATTAAATTTGGTCAACTCTGTGAGGTACAGACAAAAGAGATCTAAAATATTATTGTTGCTAATAAAAAGCATGCATCTGCAGGTATAGCAGTAAAAGAACGTAACAGGAGAAGAGAACTCAATTTTATATTGATCTTGTCACATCCAATAGGATATTATTATATGGTGGTTTAAACAAAAGAATTTTGAGAATTTCTAGTTTCCTTTTTTTAAAGTCCTGATTCTACTGGGACTTGGAGCAAATTTACATTCACACTTTAAATTATTTTCTGGGACCTCTTCTTACTGATTTCTTATTTTATTTTGCTCTCCATTTTGTTGTAGGAAAATAAAAAATATCCTTATGTTATTTTTGGAACTAGATATATATTTTGAATGTATTTTCTTTATTAATTCCATAGAGTAAATAGTTATAGAAAATTAGTCAGAGGAAATTCTGGAAATAAAAATACTGAATGAACTCAAAGTCCTTTAAAATATACTGTTTTCAAAACTCCCTTATATATGTGACCTAGTAACCATTGCAATTTAAATATATTAAAATGAAGTCCTTCTTCACATATTTCTAGATGTGTTCTTTATATTCCTTTTAATGGGTAACACCAATCTCCAAATATTGTACAGTGTTTTGAAACATATTTAGCATCTATAGCAATATTACTTTGCAGGGGCAAAAAATATGAATTTGGAAAGTTGCATTTTTAACATCAATTTCATTTTATCTCTTTTTAATCTTGCAACATGTAAAGACATACTTTTGCAAATGACCTTTCCCCAACCCCATTCTTCATATTTTCTCTACAGAGATTTTCACTCTTAGCATTTGCATTAGGAAAGCTGATAGGACAGTGTGACTTTCAGTTTGATGGAACCACTATGGCCCCAGTAATTATACTTAGCCCACTTAGGCCCCATCTTGGATAGTGCCTCATAAAGTGGAGAAGAAACTCAGAAAACTGGTTCTTGAAGCTATTCAGACTTCTAAAAGAGGTGCATCTACCAGAAAGATAATTTATTGATTTAGAATGAAAGATGAAACTGTTGCATGTGCAATTAAAGATGGTAAGATTACTGGACAGTGCTTGGAGACTGCCCCTCTCCTTTCTATTTCTGGATGTCAGGACTCTTCAGATACCATCACTGTACATTAAAAACTATAGGAAATGCTACCAAGCTACTGGTCACAGGCTCTCTTTTTCCTAGATTCTAGTTGATAAACTTATCCTCTATTACTGGTATCATTACTATACATGAAACTTTGCTTTTTGGAAAACTGTTATAGTCAATTAGAATGCTTAGTTTCACAGATAATTTTATATTGATTATATCCTTATTCCATTTTTATTTTTATATGGCTTCTTTATGGTAATGTGCCAATCTTAAATGTAAAAGCTTGGTGGACTTTCTATATACTCCATGACCAAATTTGGATTGAGATATAGAACACATCCTATACTTAAACAGTTTCTTTATGTCTCCTCTAGAGAATCCCCTGGTCCAAAGATTTTTTAGTCCTATTTCCCTGGATATGATGGTCATATTTTAACTGGTGCATCTTCATCTCATATAGAAAAATTCTTTAATCTCATTTGGGTTCCAATCCCATTGTAGACCAGATAATTCTACAAAAGATTCCCGTAAAAGATAACTATACAATGTGGATTCTATCTACACTAGAAAAATGATATGCATTAAAATTGACTTTCTAACTTTATCTTGCTCTTTCTGATTTGAATTTACATTTAACCCCTCTCCCTACCTTAAAGCTATCATCTGTCTCCCATGTTGCTGCAATAATTTTAGGGGAAAGTAGCTGAGCTTTGTCAAATCTAGAGAGAAATAAAAATCAAGAATAGTTAAGAGAAATGCACAGGAGGATGCTTAGTAAATTAATAGCTGATAACATGTAATAGGGAGCAGGGGAACTGAAGATCAGTTGGAGAGATAACTTAGTAAAAGGGGAAGTATTGTAGAAAAATATAATAATGCAAATGTCTATAGAGCTTGCCCATCCCAATGAGCCAATTCATTTGTTAGTCAACATGTTTTTAATGAACAATTTTTGAGTATCTTTCAAGACCAGAACTAAGACCACAGTATGTGTTTGTTTGAGGAACAATTTGGCAATTTGTCTTTTCCAGTTGTCTAAGCAAGCTTTGCCTTTCAATTTTAGAACATATTATTTGGAAACTCTACTAGAAATTGTCATCTGAAATAGGGTCACAGATCCAGGAAACAATTTACAAATCCTGTAGACAAAGATCTCCTAAAGGAAAAATTTGGACCCCTTTCTTCTAAACAGGTAAATAAATATGATGAAAAGCATTCAACTAATAGTTTAAATTATTTTCATGTTAAATATTTATATATTAGAATATTCATTCCTTGGGCTGGGGATTTGGCTCAGTGGTTTCGCCACCTGCTGCACAAGTGCAAGGACCCGAGTTCAATCCCCGGTAGCAAAAAAAAAAAAAAAAAGAATATTCATTCCAGTAGACTAATAACATCTTCATGTAAAGCAATTAAGGGGAAAAGATCTTGTAAATAAATGCGCAAAGTGTATTTTTAGCTCCATTTTTCTTTTGTGTTGCTTGCTATTTATACCACCAATATTTCTGCTAAGTTCTATATTTTTGTAGAAAACTTACCTTTAAAGTAAAACAAAATTAAAACTAGCTCAATTCTTTCTCAGTGTTTCATACCAAACTCTCAAACTTCAGGGTTTATTTTTGTAATATTGAAGAAATACTGCAGGGCAATTTGATACAGTAGTACAGTAGATGCATAGATGTAATATCTACAACTAGACTCTAGTAAATCACAAGTGTCTAAGGTATTTTTAAGAGTACAGGTAAATCAACCAAATAGTTTCCTCTTTTGAAATTAAAACTAGGTTCAATGAACTTCCTGATTATACAATTAGGTTGAAGTTTATTGCACAACCAGGTTAAATGAGAATATCAAGAACAATCTCAAAAGTGAGAAAATGTCATAGATGTTTCACACAAGCATCCAGAGTCTGGGTGTATATACCAAAAGAAGAAATTATTCAACTATTTTCCTTGGTTCTTAACATTAACAAGCTTCATGGAAGTACTTCTCTCCCAATGGCCACCTCTGTAATTTTTGGCCAGCCTCCAAATGCCTAAGAAAATACCTTCTGTGTTTGCCTGGGATTAAATCTGACTATAACAGTCTAGTTTTCACCAATATTGTAAAAATATTCTGTTGAGTGGTTGAGGAACTAATGAAAAAATGGAGAGATTTTATATGATGAATGTCAATTTTCTCTTTCAGGCAAGAAGTGAAAGTTACATGCAAAAGAAATTCTGCAATAGAGAGAAATGTAGATAAAACCAAGGAATTCTTTTTAAAAGAATACTCTTCTAGGTTAGGATCTTAAAGCAATTAGAGAAGGTGGGGGCTAAATAATTTTAGGGAAAACTTCAGAAGCTCTGAAATCTGTCTGAAAATGCCAAGGGGTGTGGGAAGTGATTGGACAGGTTATAACCAATAGGAGCTATTGTTATAGACCTCCCCACCTTCATCACAGCCAGGGTCATAGGGTCAGTAAGTATTTCTTGGGCACTTCTAGGACTCTTATGGAAACCCTTGAGTTAACAGCTTTCTCTTCATGAGCCCAATACTCCTTCCAAGGTCAAAACAATAGGATTCTACTTGTGGAATAGAATTCATGGGATTGAAAATGAGTGAAGGAACCCACACAATTTGGGATAACAGTTGGATACCATATTATACTTGATAAGAATATTACCCAAGGATACAGTGTATGAAACTCATTAAAGGAAACTTGCAAAGAACTTTGTTGAAACTGCCCTGCCCATACCCTATGACAAAGCCCAGTATGTTATAGAAACCAATGATTAAGGAAAGCATGACTAGGCATTTCCCAGGTGGAAGTTGGCAGGAAGGAAAATCTCCAACATGTTCTGTCAGGTTAGCAGTCAATTTGGCTACAAACAACTAAGATGGCAATATAGTGAGGTAATTCTGGCCTGACTCAGTTCTTTGTCAGACCCTCACAGGTCATTTTCATGATCTTTTATTGGGCAAACAAAACAGTTTCACAAATGATGCCATATTTAAATGTTAAATCTCTCTTATGCAATCCTTTACTTATCTGCTCGTTTATTTGCTTTTCTGGATATGGATCCAGGCATAATACAAAGTGATTGAAAATGAACCAAAGAAGGAAGTGGCAGTCTTCTTTTAAAAATCCCATTTACCTATCTAGTGAGGCCTCTCAGAGAGCAGATATCAAGAAAAGTTAGATGACAGTAAATAGACAACACATTCTAAAGCAGAATCAACCTTCAAATCACTACATTCAATTTTCTAGATTTATAGATTTAAAACAGATGGGGGTAAAACCCCAAAGACCAAACAGAAAGTACTGTACAACTTGACAAGTTATCCTGCATCAAGTTAATGGAAGAGCCTTGAACTAGAATTCTAATCTTTCGATCCCTAAGCTTAGTGTCTAAAAGTGTATAAAGCTGAAAGAGGCCACAGAAATTATGAAGAACAAGAGTTTTCAAACTCTACTAACACTCTGTTTCAAGGGTATTCTTTTATTCATTTTTTAGGGTGTAAACTAGTAAAAATGGTGTTGTCCTAGTTTTTAAATCCTAGAGGAAGAGCTCGCTATCCACCCTCAAGCTTCAGGCTACAGTCCACCCATAAACCCTCAGCCTAGAGCTTCTTCCTCCAGAAGAGGCCCTTAAAATATTTCTCCCAAACAATTGTAAGACCACACGTTTTCTAGTGTTGTCAGACCTTAGTAAAATTTCTGAGGCCAGCTGAGGTAAAGTGAGTTGCCCCACTGTGCAGGATACTCGGGTGGAAAAGTTAGAACTCAGATAGGCAGCCCTTCACATTTTACCAAGTTAAAAATTCAGAACTAAAGTAGAGTTCTGAATTTAACTCTGAGATACAAAAGAAAAAAGGGAAGCATGATTTACACTGTCTCACAAGGAGAAAAAATACCAGCACCTAAAGATGAAGTTATAGTATTCAGGGTTCCAGCTTCTTCTGACCCTAAAATCAAACCCAGAGTTCTCAGTATGAGGCATCTCACAGATTTTACCCTCAGATAAAGTGTGAACATTCAAAGTAGAAATCACACTGTCCCTGAGTGTCCATACATGTCTTTTAAAATGAGTAATGCATATAAACAAATCAAAGGTTCTGTCAGTTACTCATCATTCACACATGGCCATATATCTTTAATCTTGGAGAATATATTTAGGATGGCCTGGTTTCCATATATATGCATACTTGAAATTCATTTTAGGGGTCCTAAGGATTATTCACATTTATAGCCAGTAACCTTCTTGGGGAGGCTACTGGTGAACACTTTCCCTCTCCCCTCACTTTAATTGAAATGGGAGACAGACATGGTGTTTGTACTGAAATGCTGCTAAGCACAAAGAAAATAAACATGGTTTGTGACCATCAAGCAAAGTCTAGCAGAAGCCACAGGGATTCATTTATTAAACATTAACCAATGAGTCATCACCTAGCAGTACCAGGTTGATCAGCTGATATTCTAGGTATCTTAATGAATTTAAATAAATCACTTAGGTTTATTAGTTCTAGCCTTCCTTCAGCATGATCTGCTCACCAGCCTAACTCCAGAACAAAGACTACATCCATTAGTCAGATTTTACCAGAGCAATGCTAACTCTCTATTTATCTCATTATTTGAATGAGAATATAGGTTTTTCTTGTGAAATAGTGACTCTCACCTGGGAGGCTGAGACACTGCTCTGTGATTCCAAAATTGTAAGTTTCCTTTACATCAAGGTCTCTCTTCTCTGTGGAACTCTGTAGCTCAATAGTGGCAAGTTAGCAGACAGTCCATGGGTGGAGCATATGAAGGCACTTAAGCACACTTTCATTGGCACGTGTGACATGGCATGATAATTTAAAACTGGGAGTAAGGGGGATCTGGAGTCCGGAATCTACTTAGGATAGCTCAGAATCTTAATCAGAGTTAAAAATTTATATAGACTGCACTGCCTACAGCTATTCCTAGGGCTTAATTGTTCCAGAGTGAAAAGTCAAGACCACTTACTTTGCTAGAAGACAGATAAGCTACAAGTAGAAAGTGTGAGAGTCAGGCCTGCAAGATAGCAGAAGGGTTATCAATAAGAGGCTTACAACTAGAAGGGACGGTTCTGGGCATGGAAACTGCATCTCACTCAGAAGGGAAACCACAACAGCATCAACTTACTTCTGTATAGGCCTAGTAGCATCACCACATTCAGAAGCTAAAGTAGGCATTCCAGAGCTTAAGATGAAATGAATGTCCATAAATAGTATCGCTCCTATTCTGTGCCCGGGCCTTTGTGTGAGTGGGTTATAATCTTTGTAATACTACACTGCTCTTAAATATTGTGAGAAACAGTTTCTTCCATTCTGCTTTGGATGGAAAGAAATTTATGGGAATAAGGTAATGAACCTTATCCCAGAATCTGTAGCCTAATTTATTTATTTTATAATAATTCAATAAATATTTATTAATCTCCTCTTAGTGTATTTAGGCATCCAACTACTTATTGATCTGAACATGGGAAGATTGACATCCCCATCTTTAGTAGGTAGGCATAGAAGTGAGCAGGCAAATTAGTAAAAAGCAAAAACAGATTTCTCGAGTGCACTGAAACTAAGCAGATGATATGAAATCGTCTCCATCAGGGGATGTGGAACTTTTCCTGTAAAGAGCCACACAGACTGTAAGTGGGCTACTCTGTCTCTGTCACAACTCCACTCCCATTGCATCCTAAGAAGGCCAGTGTATGTGAAAAGGCATGATGGTATTGTATAGAAATTTACTGATTGATACTAAACAGAATTTCTTAGAATTCTCATGTTTCATTAAATATTATTCATTTATCTATTTAAACTATTAAAAGTAGGTTGAAGCCATTCTTAACTCATGGGCTGTTCCAAAGCAAATGGAGGGTCTGATTTGTACTAAGATATTCCTGTGCATTAACTCCTGGCTGTAGGCTTAAAGAAGAAAGGAGTGCAATTAACCTAGAGAGAGTTTGATAACTCTTCTCTGAAGAAGTGAAGTCTGGGCTAGTCTCAGAGACCACTGTAGTGGATCCTGATTTCCTGCTTGGTGCTGTGAAGCATGGCAAAAAGAAATACTTAGAGACAGAATTTAAGAGAAAGATAAAGGGAGCCAGGATGGACAATGCTGAGCAAGCAGCAAAAGATCCTGGCCAGTCAAAGCTGCTGATGTTTATTGGTGACATCATAGGTTAGGGTAAGAGGGCTGCATGTGGTTGCTAGGAATGCACTGCTGAAGCAGGAAAGACTTGTAAGAAAAGAGACAGAGCATTCTTAATTTTGGGAACGGAATTTGGGTGCCAGTCACTCTGACCTTAGCTGCCATGCTATCTAGTCACATATGCTTTGGTCGGATTCACTTCTCAAAACAAGCCATTTGTGGAGTTAACTCTTTACACTGCTCACAGCCTGCTTTGGGCATAACAATGGGAGCGGTCTCCCACAGGCGAGGGGTGTAGTTCAGTAGTACACTGTGTGCTTAGCAAGCTAAAGGCCCTGGGTTCTAGCCCCAGCAACAAAAACGTATAATCTTTATGAATGAGAGGAACCCAGCTGTAGGAAGAGCTGGGAGAAGAGTAGTGCCTCAGGGTGAAAAAAGAACAAATGAAAAAATGAAAAGACTCTGAAGCAGTCAGAACACATAGGACCCTTGTTTATATGAATATTTATTAAGGAATGAAATACTGTATTTCATCTGAAAACCTTTAAAAATACAAGAGTTAAGCCAAGTTCTGTCGTGCAAGCCTGTAATTCTAGCACTGAGTGAGGCAGAGGCAGGAGGACTGCATATTTGAGTCCTGCCTGGGCAATTTGGTGAGTTTCTGTCTCAAAATTAAAACATAAAATAAAGGGCTGGGGATGTAGCTCAGTAGTAGAGCACCCCTAGATTTGCTCTTCAGTACAAAACAAAAAGATAGATAACAAAGACAGAAAACAAAAGATAGATAGGTAGATAGATACATAGATAGATAGATAGATAGATAGATAGATAGATAGATAGATGGATGATAGATATTATTGCATGTGTGGGCACTGATCTCTGGTCATTAGGTGAAAATGCAGAAAGAGATGGCATAAATAGGTCATAAATAATTCTTCAATGAAATTTCATATTCCCTTACTGTCATTGTCTCTGGCAAGGATCATAGGTTGATTTCTTTTTTCTTTGTGATGGTTACTTGGCAGTCTTTGTATTGATTAAAATGAATTATCCTGTAGAAATGGTAGACATTTTTTATTGAATGATTTAACCGTATGTCTATGTCATCAAGAATGTAACCATATGTCTGCCAACCAAATGTCATAATTCATTTGGATAAGATTTGTAACAGTGAAATTTTGTATAAAGATGAATAAAACATTCATATATATATATATATATATATATATATTAAGTCTATTCATCAGTGCTTTATCTATGTATCTAAAGGGTTTTTTTTCTTGCTATCATAAACTTGTAAACTGACCATCTGGGCAGTATGATTAGAGAGCATCCATAAAAATAAATGATGAAAAGAAATGTCTGAACACTATTTTGTATAGTGGTTTTTCTGAACCTATACTTCTTTTGTGATTTCAAAGCTCGACATAGAAAAAAAATTTTTTTAAAGATCACTTGCAGAGTCACCTTATGTGGGAAAGAGATGATTGGTTCTGTCTGTATTTTAAATTTGTGACAGAACTCCAAATTTTCCCCAGATGCTAGTAAGAAGAACATTTTTTTCATTTTAAAATGAATAGCCAGAGAATACATCCATCTGTCTGTTTTAAGAAAATGTACAAGTCACTTGTTTATCAAAAGAACTCAAAGTGTTAGAGCTAAAATATGCCAAGAAAAGAATTTAACAAAACAACTGGAAATGATGTTGTAAAATGTGTTTCTGGTGAAAATAGTATCTAGGGTGCCTATTACATAAAAAGTACCCCTCAACATATTACATTTATGATGTTAAACATTCTTAAGAAAGATGGTTATGAGATTAACTCATATGTGAAACATAAAAATGCTGAATAATATCATAAAATATTTGGTGCCTAATTCAAATTTTCCTCAGGAAAACAAACATGTCTTAGTTTGTATGGGAACTTTTACCATTGTTACCTTACATCATTGTATAGTTTAAGGACTTATAATATGTAAGAATTTTGTATGTTTAAGTTTTATAAAGGGTTACGAAAATGTTGATAAAAGTTCAGTTACATTCAATAATCATCCATCTAAGTCCCTGTAGGTTCCTACATATGAAATGAATAAGACCGGCATATTTCTTTGAGATTTAATGTTCATTAGAAAAAACATTTTTCAAAAAGCTTATTTTTGAAGGAAAGATGTAAAAACTATAATAGAGTAAGACATGCTAAAGAAGCTGAGGAAATGAAATGGTTGATTTTAGTGGAAGAAATCCAGGATGCTTCATAGATGAGCTGGCATTTGAGCTGTGCCTACAACAGATAAAGGTGCCAGGGAACACATTTTAATACATGAGAAACCATTGTATAGGTTTTGAGCAGAAAGTGTTCTAATTGGTTCTGCTTTGTTCTTCTTTCATTTTTTTTTAAAAAATTATAAAATACAATAAACTCACAGAAACATACATTTATCCTTCATATGCAACTTCAGAATTTTTCTGAAACAAATATGTGTATGACTCCCCTTCTTTCTAGTTAAAAAAATAAAACATGAGCAGAACTCTGGAATCCTGAAACCAGGGCTGACACCAGAGATGTGTAGCCTGACCATTCGCATGGAGCCTGCTGCGGAGGAGGATACTCTGCTTGGTGTAGTGCTCTGATGTGGCTATCTTGAAATTAACAAATAATTTTTGAGTTGGGTATGGGGGTACATGCCAATAATCCCAGCACTCAAGTGCCTGAAGCAGGATGACTGCTATGAATTTGAGGCCAGCCTGGACTACATAGCGAGACCCTTTCTTAAAATGACAACAATAATAATAATGTTTAAACAAGGAAGCCAGCACTTTCTTTTGGCATTGGGCCCCACAAATTATGTACACTTTCCTGCCCCAAACCTTATTCTGTAACGTGGCCAAATACACAGTTTTCTCTACTGCCACCCATTGCTAACCATTATTCTTTGATTTCCTTTAGCATTTACTCTCTAATTATGTATGCCTGGAAAAAGATTTTGCCTTTTATAAATGTTATATAAATAGAATGTATTCTACTGTGTCTGGTTTCTTTCACTCAACATTATGTCTTTAAGAGTCATCCCTATTGTGATTCACTCATTTTTCTCAGTTTGTTTACAATGAGCTCTATCCACTAGCATTGCATGGGACTGACTGGTCCATGGAGAAGAGCAAGACTGAAGGCCCTAGTCCATTTAGGGGGTTGGACTGATCAATAGTAATGGGAGAGATGGGCACCCATAAATAATACTGTGGGAAAATCTCTGCTGCCTAGAAACCAGTATTATTCTGAGGCTGTTAGAACTACCACAAAGGCAAAAAAAAAAACACCTTAAATATCCAAAACAATAGCAATAACAACAAAAAAGTCCTGCCGAGGGGTCAAAAAGTTGGCTCTGAGTATTCAGACACAAATGATTGTGCAGATGGTTAATGAATCAAAGGTATTCCCAGCGTGCTATGCAGGCCAAGAAAAAAAAATGAGTGTTGTAATTGAAAGGAATACACACTCATAAATGAATACATGTATAGATATATATTTATGCATTCACATACTCTTTTTTAACATGAAGCCATTGAGATATAGATGTGGCATAAAATGATTTGAAACATGGAACAGTGGAAAGGAGCAAAGGACTAGAGACAGAAAAATAAGACAGAAAAATGCTGCAGAATATGTGGTAGACACTCAGCTTCACCACACACTCCCTGTATCAGTGATCTAATAGTGGAGGTGTATTTCCCTAGTGAGACATATTAAAATCACCCAGGTCTTCTGGTGGAAGACAAGACTTATTTATGTCAATAGTAGGGCAATATTTTATTTACTTAGCAATTCCATTAAAGACACATCAGACACCACCATTCGACATTCTGGGTAAGATATTCATTATTAAACACAGTGAGTGTAAGTAACAAAACCATCTCCAGGGCAGTAGAGCAGCAAGGCAATCCCACAGACTCAGCTCTGTTGGGGGACATATATTCTACTCTGATGAGTGAGAAGCTAAGAGCAAAGATATTTGTTTGTTTGTTTGTGGTACTGGGGACTGAACCCAGAACCTTTACACTGACCTACATCCCCAGCACTTTTTGAATGGCTTTTTTTTTTGAGATAAGATCTTTGCTAAATAGCCCAGGCTAGGCTTGAACTTGCAATCCCCCTTCCTTGGCTTCCCAGAGTGCTAAGATTATAGTCAGGCACCACCAAGTCTGGCTGGCAAAGATATTTTTAAATTATATTAGGATTAAACAAAGAGGAGTTATGATGAGGATAAACATGTGAAAATGATCATGAACAAATACTATTTGTCAAATTAACATTTTCTATGTAATTATGTTGCAGAAATTCCCCTGGAATTTCACATGTTATCTCATTAGCTCTTATATTTATATCTCCAGGTTATGGTTGGGAGGTTCAAATTTAAAGAAGGTATATTAGTTATACATTGTTGTATAACAGATTACTCAAAACCTTATCAACTTAAAAAAAAAAAAAAAAAAAAGAATGATTTCTCTCACACAGTTCCCGAGACTTAGGGCTCTGGGGACAGCTTAGCTGGATAGTTCTGCCCAAGGCTGCATTGAGCTGTTGTGTAGAATGGCAGTTTTCTGCATGTTGAAGGACCAGCTTCCAATTAAATGTCTTGGTTGCTGGCAGGTCCCAGCTACTCTCCAGAGTTGGAACTAGACCCTTTTTCACATGGTCCCCTTCAAGGGTTGCTTAAATGTCCAAGATGGAAAACTCAAGATGTTTCCTGGGCTTAATTTGGAAAGGTTTTGAGAAACCAGATGAAGAGGCAGCCCTGGTACACTGTAAACTATATGGGAGACTCTGGTCAGACTGTAAAATCAGAGTACTGATGGAAATGCTGCCAGTTAGGGTGAGGCTCAGTAGGCTTCTGTTGAGAAGGACCGCACTGGCTGCTGGATCCCAGGCAGTGTATGTTGTGCTTTGGCAGGAGTTGGTCTGCATTTTGATTGTGTTCAGAGACATTGCCTCGGTGGTAGAACAATTTCAATGCAGTATAGTGTTTGGGATTGTGACATGGTAACTGTTAGGGGATTTTGGCCAGATCTATGCTGGAAATTAAGGCAAGGTGGAGAGCCAGCAGGCTGATTGGAGGCATTTGGCCAGAGAGGAGGGTACAGTGGAGCTGGGGGTTGCAAGGATGAAACAGAGGAGAAAGTGGTTGTTGAGAAGGAACAGGACAATGGAAAAATGTCCTGAGGCCTTTTACCAGAAGGGAAGAGTAAATTTGGAACACAGGAGATCCACTGGGGCAGTGTTGCTACACTTGTTGGTAAAGTTAGTGGGAAGCAAGGATTGTGATTTTAATAGCTCTCTCCTATTATGATTTTAATGTAGTCATGTGATGTTGATGTATATAATTCTGGTTTTTCAATATTGTTAAATCATGTACATAAATGTAAAACCAGGAGTTTTAAAATTTGAAGCCATAATGTGGAAATGAGTGCAATATGAATTGTATATATGTAATTGTTATATTCATGTAAATCTAAATAGATCAAGATATGTTAACTTTTCACAAGTCTGCCACTGGAGACTATGGTTTAAAGAAATTTGTCCAGTTATCAAGTTGACCAGGGTTCGACTGTGGTGGATTAACTAATGGTCAACTTGGAACACCCAGCTAAACTGAGTCAGTGTGGTTCTGGGCGTGGAAAATCCACCTGAGGATCGTTGTCAATGGCATGAAAAGAGAACTGGAGGGGAAGAGTGTTTGCTGTTGATTTTCCTGGAGAAGCTGCCTGCAGCTCGTTTATATGATACCAACTCAGCTGTTCTCATCGTCAGAGGAGCTCGGGTCCTCACCGTTGCTTGGGATGGCTGCTATTTTCATCAGGGAAGCTCTGGTTTTTTGCCTTGAGCGTCACTTCCTGGCTCCAGTGTAGATCCCTCAGCCTGGTGGCACAAATCCTTTACCCCAGTGGCACAGATTTTCTAGCTTCCATCAGTGGCCTTTAGGCCTTCCCAGTGAAAATCCTTGATACAGAGTTGCCCAAGACATTGCCATGGGATCTAGACCTCTGGCTGAACTCATGGAGGACACTGCCTTAGGCTCCAGGCCTTTAGCTGGACTTATGTCGGACATTGCTCCGGGATCCAGGCTGTAGGCTGCATTCTTCGGGTCTATAGTGTGTGGACAGATCTCTTGCACTCCTCTGCATTTGACTTTTGGGGTGAATATTATAAAGAAATCCTATAAATTATGTGTCCTGTATTAAATCTATTCCCTTGCAAACCCTGACTACAAGAGAAACTTTAGACTTTTATAACTTAACCTAAAAAGTGACATTTTCTCACTCTTGTCAGGTTTCGTTGATCATTCATTCAGACTAACCCTGGTCCACCCTGGATGAGGATCACTCAGGCGTGTAGATCACTCAAAGGTATAAATCCTGAGAGATGGGATAGGTGGGAGCTCTCTTGGAATCAGACTGTCAAAGAAATTGAGTAAGTTGTCTAAACTTTCATAGC
The DNA here is from genome assembly GCF_000247695.1 of Heterocephalus glaber. Next base: position 30,771,688 of record NW_004624730.1, read on the forward strand.
TTGAAATTAAATTTTAAAAGCAATTTCAGTGGACCCTCAAGTTATAACCAGCCTGACATATAAACAACTGGGGTTATGACTGGAATTTTAGTTTTACTAACAAAGTCAAGTTATAATCTTAATGCCAGCCACTTGTGCTTCCAGATGGTCTCAGATACAGACTTAACCCTTAGAGAGTTCTGGAAGGAACATTACAACATCCTTTCCTGTGTGGGGCTAATTGAGAAATCCTGGGCTCTGTAAGGGCACTGAGATCTGCCTGGATACAGGAGAGAGACTTTGAAGGCTGTGTACAGGAGACTAAGCCTTCAGTGCTAACTTGAGTCACAACCAGCCCTCTTGAACCAATTGAGTTCAATAAGACAAGGGTCCACTGTATGTCAGTCTAAAAGTCCAGTGTTCCTTCATATGAGTTGTAGGACAACAGGAGCCAAAAATTATTTTTAAATTAATTTTTTGCAGATTTTTGTGTAATCAAAGTTGGATTATATAAAAGTTTGTATCATGTACACAATCAAATTTGAAAATAAGTCATTTGAAACACAATTTTCTATAAAAAGATAAGAAAATAGCTGAGCTTGGCAGCCCACACCTATAATTCTTGCTACTGGGGAGGCTGAGATAGGTGGATCAAAAATTCAAGTTCAATAATCAAAATAAGAAATAAGAAGGGCTGGGGATGTAGCTTAGTTGTAGAGCACTTATCTAGCATGTGTGAGGCCTTGGGTTCAAACTCCAGTACTACAGGAAAGAAGAGGAGGGGGTGGGAGGAGGAGGAGGAGGGGAGAGAGAGAGAGAGAGAGAGAGAGAGAGAGAGAGAGCACAGCACGCCCTCCATTGAATTCTTCACCCAGCTCTTTCAGCCCACCTTTCTTCTGCTACTAAAGCTAACTTGCTCCCTGGGATATCATTTCTCTACATTGAGCTATTAAAACAAAGTCAGAAGCACTCCAATACAGATTTTTTTGTTATATGGCAAATAAACCCTAATTTGTTTAATTCTATAACCTGTTAGTTGAGTTTCCTCCTCAGTGCAGCTGTAAATATTTCTAATTCTTTCAGTTTAAGGTAACTTTAGACTGTATTAAAAATAAAGTCAGCAAATCTTACAGGGACAAAAAGGCCTTCAAAAAGTGGCTTCAAAAAGCCACTTCTGTGGCTTATTGAAAAGCATATCGAAACAATTTCCTTTGCATCTTAACATCCTGTAATATGCCAGCTGAGGGGTAAGACAACCACAATCACATATCTTACTGTTCTTAATTTGCCTTAGACTCTAGCTATGGTGTTGGAAGGCCAGACCTCCTCGACTCTCACAAACAGCCCCTGGAGCCATCAGGGTTGTCTCCCTTGCTCTTTCCCTGACCTTTGCTCCTGGATCAGCTCATTATATTGGGATCTTTGTTGAAGCTGCCAATGCCCAAAGTGACTGTTAGTGCTGCTGGTACAAGTGACTGTTTGTTGCTGTGGTGATCTATCATTCTAGAGCTCTGTAGCTTCAGCAGCCACCAGAGCTGCAGACTCTGACATCAAATGTGGAAGATATGGGTCCCAATATAGTTGGCGCCTTGATCTTAATCAAGGACCAAGGGAAATCGCTATTCTATGGTAGTCACTTTCCAAGATATATCATTTTGGCAATCCTAAATGATCTAAATTTAATCTTTACATGGAACAGACATTCTCTCTCTCTCTCTTTTTTTTTTTTTTTTTTTTTTTTTGGTACCAGGGATCCAACTTGGGAACCACTGAACTAAATCCCTAGCCCTCAGAGATTCTCTTTTTCTTCTCACTGAATCACATTTCTGACCCTCAACCATGTCTTGTTTTACCTCCCCAGTGTTAACATGGACCCCTACAGGATAGTGTGTTTCCTGGATTGATTTACTTGTGCTTGCCCTTCCTTCCCTACCTGGCCTGCATTTTAGAATGAAAGCAGCTTAGGCTCAAGATACAATTCTTGATATGGAAAAGTCATACAAAGTGGGGCTAATCTAACTTGCAGTTTTATATACTAATAAACACTTATCTGGCCTCCATCCCAGGCTCCTAGGGCAGAGAAGCTCAGCTGGTCCCAGCACCCGAAAGGAAGCTCCCCGCCTCCATCCCAGGCTCCTAGGGCAGAGAAGCTGAGCCAGTCCCAGAACCTGGAAGGAAGCTCCCCACTGCCATCCCAAGCTCCTAGGGCAGAGAAGGTCAGCCCCGTGAGCGCCAGAAGCACCCCGCTCCCGTGGAAATGAGAAGACATGTAAACAAGTCTCAAAAACAGACTTCTGGATCACCTACAGCAACCCCAAAGGGAAATGAGATGGAAC
>NW_004624730.1:30776742-30818121 GCF_000247695.1 Heterocephalus glaber
GGAAAGGAAAAAATATGAGAAGAGGAAAAAAATGGAAACAAGGTCTTTGCAAATAGGGAAGGGTGGAGGGGGTGAAGGGAGGGCAAGGGACGGGGGAAAAAAAACCCAAGATACTCATGTAAAGGTACAAGATCCCAATGATGAATGTAAATGTATTTTATACCGAAAATGTACCAATAAACCTAATGGGGGAAAAAACCCACTTATCTGAATTAATCAGAGTAAGAATAGTTTCACAGTTTAATATTTGGGAAATTGCACGGTTCTAGAGTGTAATCTTTGCTTGCAGATCATAAAGCTTGGTGTTTATATTGTTTGTTTTGATACTGGGGCCTAAACCCAGGGATGTGCCACTAGTGTGCTAGATCCCTAGCCTTCTTTTTATTTTTAGAAAGAGTCTTGTTGACTAGTCCAAATTGAGCTTTAACTTGTGATCCTCCTCCCTCAGCTTCTGAGTCTCTAGGATTATGGGTGAGCTCCACCATGCCTGTCTGCAAATAATGCCAGGAAAATCAGGTAGCTTCCGTTGTCATATTGAACCTCCTCTCACCACTTTTGTTTACATTTAATGAAGGATCTTTTCAGAACTAAAGGATTATTTGAGGCTAACAAAACTACCCTGTTTCTACACAATTATTCAGCTCACCCAGAGGAAATAGTGTGGTATCTGTGAACAGTATTTCTATCTTCCAGCCACTAAATATTAACTCCCTGAGTCAGCTTATAGAAAAAGTGTTATGAAAGATAAGAAATTTTACTGCATGTGAAGTTTAATGAAAAGTAGACTTATCAGGCATGTAATATCCAGGAATTCTCATTCCATCCTTTCAATACATAATTTTAAATATTGCTTATGCCTAGTATTCTATTCAAATCAAACTCTAAGAACAGTTTAGAGAAAATTTGGGTCTGAAAGCATGCCAGCGAAAGTATCTTTTAATAAAGAGTTTTCAGGCTTCAGAATAAGTCTCAACATATAAGGATACACTTGGGAAAGTGTTAGGAGCAGATTTCTTTTTAACCTCTGGATAAGCAGAGAAAATAGAAGCCTGGCTGCAGACAGACAAAGAAAGTAGAAATATGTCAGTGATGCAGAAGTCACCATACCCAATTTGAATGGTACTGACACATCAAAGGGCACTGTTTGCAACAAAGAGGAAGACAATTTCTGGAGAATGACCAAGCCATTTGGGAGAACGCAGATAAAGCCTGACTCACTAACTGATGGTGCAAATAGGCAGCCATGTTCTGCTGCCCCAGAGGTCATGAACACCTGTACATGCTTTATGCCATGTTCAGGACAAACCAGCTCCCAGCCCCAAAACAGCCTGACACCAGGAACTTTATCAATGGAGCAACTTCTTGAGCAACTTTTGACCTCAACAGCACTGCAACAACTTTAGCATATGAGAAAAGAGCATAAAAATTTCCATAAAAAACTACTTAATGAGAGAAATTATTCATTAAATAGGTACTTAGGATATCTATCTTATTTGACTTCCTATATTCTGACCAGCAGTTTACAGAATACCTGAAGCCTAAATTGAGGTTTAAGTTAAGACAGTCATGAGAAAATTGGCCTGGTATAATACATAAAATAACTCCATGATAACAAGACAAAAAGACTGTAAACCAAATGTTGAGTTTTTGTGTTTAATTCATTTTTATTTTATTCTTTCTGCTTTTCTAAATAATAAAGATATACCGCATACATAATGAGAAGAATATAAATATTTTTCTTACTGTGAAAGAACACCTTGGGCAACAGAAATATTTTGGGGACAGATATTAAACTACTCAAAACGACTCATTCTTTGAGAGTTCAGGTAGTCAAAGTTTTATTGTAATTCAGCATGCAATACAAAAGGAAACTCAAGAGACTACATAAGTAAGGCAGTTTTATTGAATTCATTCATTTCCCATTAATAATGAAATTTTTAATTACAGGTAAGTGTGTGTCTTCACTAAGAATATGGGCATATGAGGGATATATAGTTCATTTTATAATTATATATGTGCTGAAAAAGTCTTCATAATTTGACATACTTAAGGGAAATCTAATTTGACATACTTAAGGGGAATTATGAATACCATCTTTTAAAAGAAAGCTGAATTGGTATCTTTGCAAATTTACATGACCCAAATTTAGCAGCTTAGCTTATCATGCTGTGTGCTCCACAGGCACTGTTAGAAACAATTTCATTTCCACCAATATTCTTAAACACACACCTGACTTTCCTTTTCCAGAAGGTGCCTTGCTGTTTTTACCTATGGAGAGGTTATTTGCAGCTTTGCAAGTTTTCACCTCCTCAGTTCATTTTCAAGTCTCTTGGCTCCTTTTCTGGTGGAGAAGGAAGATCTTCCTTCTCACCAGAGCTCTCAGACTCTTCTTGATCTTTACTCAGAAACTTCCATTCAGCAGATCTCTCTTTACTTGGATTTTACTCTTATCTTTGCTAACACTCACTTTTCAACTGAAAAGCAAGCCACAATGTAACTATAAAAATGCTAGAAGAAAATCTAGTTGTGTAAAACTTCGGAGTATGAGGTACCTTCCTATTTGTGGCATGACATCCACAAAGGAAACCTATGAGGGAAAAGATCAATAAATTCAGAATAAAAATATTTTTAAAATATCAGTTGAAAAGTATAAGCAAATCAAAGATTAATCACAAATTGATAATTATTTTCAAGCCATATAACTGACATATGACTATTATATCCTCATGTATTATGTAACATAACCCTAATCCATAAGCAATGATTACAAATGAATATGAAAAGTCCAATAAAGCAAGGCTGATGCTTTAACTGCTGCGAAGTAATATTACTTGTGTAAAGACATCTAAATGAGCATTTTATAAATTATATAGAATTTGAAGGCATTTTTCTTCCACCATGCCCCTATGTCATACCATTCTTCTTTGGAGCCAAATCTCTACAAACTGTGAGTCAAAATAAACCTCTCCTTCCTTTAATTTTCAGGTATTCAGTATTGTGTCTCAGTGACAAGGGAAGTGACTAGACAAATTTTGATACCAGAAAAGTGGGGCTGTTGCTGGGATCTGATCATATAGTTCAGAAGCCTCTTTGGAACTGGTTCATGGGAGGAGTTTAGAATGCTTTGGAGATCCAGCTGGAGAAGCAGCCCTGAAATGCTGTAAACCAAGCTTGATGGGATATTCTGGTTGGAGCTGCTAGAAATGCAGGTGGTAAAGACCAGGCTCAGGAGGTTCCAGTTTGGAACAAGTATTCCATTGGCAGTTGGACTTGAGACCATGTGTGTTATGCTCTAGCAGAAAATTTGACTACATTTTGCCTATTTCCTGACCTTGCAGGAGACTAAGATTACAAGCAATGGACTAATTAATGTGGTAGAGGGAATTTCAAGACAGCCTAATGTTAAAGCTGTGGCATGGGTACTGCTGAGGGTATTTTAGCCAACTCTACCTTGAAAATCAAGAGCAAACATGGGCCGGGGATTTAGCTCAGTGGTTTCGACACCTGCTGTACAAGTGCAAGGACCCAAGTTCAATCCCCAGTACAAAAAAAAAAAAAAAAAGAGCAAACAGCACAGCTGAATGATTTTAAAAGTTTTGAGTTTGTTCAGAAAGGAAACTCTGGTAAAGTTAGGGCCTACAAAATTGGAGCAGAGGACAGTTTGTTTGCTAAAATGATTAACATTAAAGAGAATCCAAGTACTTTACAATAGGACAATAGGAAAAATGGCTTAAGACTATGAGAGGAACTACTAAGGCACTACTTGTGCAGGTTCAAAATTGCAAAAGTGAAAGACTGCTTCAAAAAGAGAGTCTGAGGGCACCAAGCTGGAGAAGGTCTAACTAGAGAATTTATTCCTCAAGATTCCATTTGTAGTGGCCAACCCTCAAGGCACTCATGGATCCCTATAGTTATGATTCCAGGAAGCCTAGCTACTGCTTCACACAGTGGCATATCTTGGTGTCATCCATGTCGTGCTAGTTTATAGACATGCAGAATAGAAGAGCTGTGGGGTCAGAAAGGCTTCCACCCAGATTTCAGAAGTCAGGCAACGTGCCCCTAAGACAGCAAGCAGTGCATGAAGCTGTGAGAGTAAAGCTGAAAGTGCACTAGAGACCACAAGATGTTGTAGAAGCCCGATGAGTAACATATGAGGAAAACTGCAAGGAGTGAGCAAAGCCAGCCTAAGAGAGAAGCCAAGGGATTGCAATCACTGGCAATGATGTAGGGGTGGGGCCGTTCAAGGCCTTTATAATTCATATCTTAACATAGCTTGCCCTGGGTGCTGGACATGGAACTATGGGATTGATCTATTCCCCTATTCCTCCCTTTTGGAATGGGAATGTTTACCCTTGGCCATTGTGTGTTGGAAATGTGTAACTTTTCTCTGATTTTTACAGGGCTTACATTTAAGACTTGGCTTTGATTTTCAGAGGAGATGTAGGACTTAAACCTTTCAGAGATGGTGGAACTGTTAGCACTTTGGCAACTCTTGGAGATGGACTAAATTTATTTTGCATAAATGGATGCACACAAGGCTTTTGGGGGCCCAGAGTAGAATGCTAGCTATGGTTTATATCCAGACGTCCCCCAAGAGCTTCATGCATTCATAAGCAGGGCTATTAGGTGACTGCATTATGGAAACTTATAGCTGGCTTAAGAGTTTGGGCCTGATTGGAAGAGGTGGGTCACTGGGGGTGTGGCCTGGAAGAGTTTAGCTCCCTCCCCAGCTTCTCCTTTCACTCCCTTTCTAGCCACTATGTTGTGAGCAGCTATTCCTCTACCATGCCCCTGTGCCATGACGTCCTGCCTTGGACTCAGCCGACTGGGCAAGGACTGAGAGGACTGAAACTACTGAAATGTGAGCCAAAATAAACCTTTCTTCCTTTTTAAAAATTTAATTTATTTCAATTTTTCTTTTTTCTTTCTTTCTTTTTTTTTCTTTTCTTTTTTTCTTTTTTGGACAGGGTCTTGCTATGGAGCCCAGGTTGGCCTCTAACTCAAGGCAATCCTTCTGCCTCAGCCTCCTGAGTGCTAGGATTACAGGTGTTCACCACATTGGGCTCTAACTTTTCCTCCTTCAAATTAGAGGTGTTGGGTATTTCACCCCAGCCATGAGAAAAGTTACTAAGGCACTTGTTCATATATATTCAGTGTTTGAATGACATTTTACTGAAGTTTATGGCCAAGAATTGTGACTACATCTATGGACAGATTACTAGTTCATTTTGGTTAAAAGAAACTACAGCAACAAGTGAAGACTTTTTGCTCCTTCAATATGTGGTTTAGAAATTGATAAACTATGAGCCTGCAGGCCAAATCCAGTCCACCACTTGTTTTCACAAAGAAAGTATGACTAAAATACAGCACACACTTATCTACATATTTTCTATAGCAGTTCTCATGCTAGGATAAGATTGAATACTTGCAAAAATGATGGCATCATTTGCAAAATCTGAAAAATTTATCATCTGGTCTTGTATAAGGGGAAAAAACACTATTTAGAATATTTGGTAGTATGAAACACAGAAATATTGAATGTTTTCCACAAAGTTGTATTCTATAAAATAATGAGAATTTTTTTAATAAGTTCCTTAACAGAAAGGATTTAATTTTTATATTTTCTGGTAATATAGCCATATTATAATACTTGAATAACAGAATAATAATCTCTCTTTTATACATAAGCTTTAAAACAGATTTTTAAAACCTTTGGAAGAGTTAAAAACATCCATGACAGAATTGAGGAAAACAATCAGGAAACTATTTGAATAGATGGAATGTTGTGATTTTGTGTTATCTTCCTTAACCAACACTCACAGATCCTGTGCTCTATCTCCTGGTTGCTAGATTATGTAACTGCCAGTAGACCAGAGCTCACATTAGGCAGATTCCTTAAAACAGACCTTTTTGCTGGCAATAATTTACAAAGAAAACTTCCTTTCTACCAGTATAAACTCTCATGGTCTCCATCAAAACCACAATCTAAAAGCCTCACTGGAGTCCCTGCTGCAGAAAGGGTGACAGGCTTAGATCATGCAGCTGTGGAACTGCTGGATTCTCAGCGCTGCAGGGGAAAAGGGGGCTCCTCCTGGTTGGTGAGAAAAAAAAGAGAAAAATTCTGCAACACAGCTAAGCAATTTCTCCTATTCTTTCTAAATTTGGTTCTCTGGAACAGGAGGTACTGAGGAGTTGAATCTTAAACAGACTGGATTCTGAAATTGAGCTTTCAACTAAGAAAACCAGGATCAATGAAATCTCTCTAAAATTTCCCTTGAATTAGAGCACATTCATCATATAAAAGTCATGCAACGAGCAGACTGTGGTGTTCTTTGTTTTCTTTTGTTTTCACTACAGATTAGGTGTCAGGTAAATCTAAGACATGAAAGAAAAGGTCAGATCATTTGTCTTAGAGAAGAGGGACTTTATCTTTTTTTTATTCCTAAAATCCAATAAAAGAACTAAGATATACCAAACCATTGATATGAGTTTATGGTGGAACACAAACTTACTGAGCAGTTGTGTGGTGTTAGCCTATGTTTGCATGACACTTCAGCTCGGGCCAACTTCTGTATGGAGACAAGAATGATTTTTGTTCCTTTAGTGAATAATTTAAAAAAGAAAAAGAAATTGGAGTATAAGTGATTACAGGAAGAGACTAATGATAAGACTAGGCATATCTTTATTTCTCTTTAGTTATCATGCTAGAGTTTTATGACATTTTCAAGATATAAAGATACAAAGTTTCTTTACAAGTAGTATAAGTCTTTGTTCTTAAGTGAAGTATGAATAGTATGTTGTAGTATGAAGTGATGTGTATAATATGTTGGCTACCCAAAGTGTAATCTCAATAGTATGAACAGTATGAAACAGTGATGTTTTGGTCAATGTACAAAATATGTTTAGAGGTATTACTGGAGCTTATTTTAAAAGGATCACTGATAAGACATCCCAAGTTGGCTAGATGGTTATATTTATTATACATTAACACATTCACTTACTTAACAAATATTTATTGAGAATTTTGCAAGACTAAATTAATCTTACATTTCCATTTTAAAATAAGGATACACAGCCACTATCAACTTACTCTTGGTGTTTTCAAAATTAGAAGAATTTGTCTATATTTGTTTACCTATAGGTGACATTAGCTAATAGTACAAACATCAATGAAATCAACCTCTGCTTTACGTAAATGAGGACCAGTGAGCAGAGAGTTTCTTCATTTTTCATTTTTTAGGACTTAAAAGCTTCAGTCTTTGAAAGCTCAACCCCAGCACCCTAAAGGAGTGCAGTAATACCTCTGTGAGAAGAGCAGCCAGGCTGGAACCTGTTTAAACAGTATTCAGTATGAAAAGCTGAGCTGTCCTAGCTTTTACTTTAGATTGTTTTCCAGGAAAGCTTTTCCCTGTTATCCGACAATATTTAGTCTTCTTCATCAGAGAAAAGGTTTATCCAGAGGATGTTTTGGTGTCTTTTCTCAAGATATCACTAATTAAGAATTTCTACTCAGGGCTGGGGATTTAGCTCAGTGGTTCTACTGCCTGCCTTGCAAGTGCAAGGTGCTGAGTTCGATCCTCAGTACCAAAAAAAAAAAGAATTTCTATTCAAGAAAGTGTAGACTTTCACCAGCCTAGCATCTTTGACTCAGGGAAACTGAAATGTTAAGTAAACATTTTTCCTTAGATCTGTGAAATATTATGTCTCTCCTAAGACTGATATATGTCACAAATTGAATTCAGAAAAGGAATAAAGTGGCATTCATATATTCATCAATAAATATTTATTGAAGACATCCTACTGTGCTAAATGATGTGAAAGACAGAGGAGGCTCTAAAGATAAATCAGACATGGACCATAGCCTAAAGTAATTCACACAGTGTTTAGGATACCAGACTTAGCTATGTAAATAATTATGGTATAGGATAGTGATTCATGCTGTAAGTGGAGGTTAAAAACAAATCTCCTAACATATTTCATTGGAGGAAGTGACCAGCCTCAAAATTTGTACATCAGTAATATTCTTTCCTTTATCTTTAATCCCAGTACACCATACATAGTAAGTCTTTCTATGGGAGACAATATGAGTGTAATTGAAATTGCTATTGAAGAATTGGTAATAGAAACAAATTGTGTTACCTCTCTGGTCCTGGGAAGGTCATCAAGCTTCAATAATCCTCATCCATATGCTATGTGGAGTTTTATGGATGGTCCCTTCCAGATGGGGCTATCAGGCCACCTGGGTCTGGATATTACAACTTTAAAAGCAGTTTCCAACCATTAGCTTTATGTTTTGTTTGGTTGGTTGTTCTAGACAGAGTCTCACTAGTTAGCCCGATCTGGCCTTGAACTCACAATCTTCTTGCTTCAGCCACTCAAGTGCTAGAACTGTAGGCATGGGCCACTGCACCTCTCCATTACCTGTTAATCATTACTCCTAGGGCACTGTGGAAAGTGCAGCCAGGACACCAGAGTTCTAATTCTGCTCAGCTTTCTCTGCTGTAAAATGAGTGCTCTGGTGGCTAGATTCTTGCCAAGTGTCTTTGTACAGCTGGATGGGTAAGGCAACTTTTATTATCATCATTTTAAAGATAGGGAAACTAAGTTCAGGAACCCTAAGGAACTTGTCCAAGAACCAAAGTAATAATTAATATCCAATACTTGAGATTAGACACCAGAGCTATAAGGATAAAGCATATTCTTCGATGTCATACTCAGAACCACACCTTTGTGTGAGTATACAGGCAGGCCCATACAGCATTATCTAAGTATTTGAGTTATAAATCAAGATAAGAAACTGAAAATATGATCTATCCTTCCACCTTAAGAAATACCTCTCCACAAGGACCTGGACAACCAAGATATGAATCAGGACTTCTTGGACTCTCCCTAAGGCAGATCTAGACTTTATAAGGGAGGATAAAACTGACCTTGACACTTCTTGCTGCACCAAAGCACCTAAGAGTGCACACCCCAATAAAAAGCCATTTCTTGACATAAGGTTGAAATCAGTCCCATATAGATTCCGGAAGCGAGTTTGGCACCATGTGGGATGAGCTTTCCAGAGTTCAGAGTATCTGGAGTCTGGTCTAGAAGAGGGTTCAGCATCTAGATGGTCATTACCTCGGCCCTGTGGGCAAGGGGACTGCCAGGGGCTGGTGGTAAGCAGAGGTTTCTCTTGCTTGGTTCTAAGAGCCTGTCTGATTATACTGTCTCTAGGTTCTACCTAAAAATGAGTAAAAACTGAGAAATTTCTTGTAAATGCGTCTGACCCGTTACTGTTGAGACCAGGCTCTGCAGCCAAACACTTGGTTGGAACCTAAGCTTTGTCACTTTCTAGCTGTGGAATCTCAAGCAAGTTACTGAACATTTTAGGGCTTCGGTTTCCTGTCTGTAAAATGTGTACAGTAATAATTGGCAGACATTAAACACTGGGTAAGGGTTGGTGAGAGTCTATCCAGCTACATTACAAAAGAATGTCTGAGAGATTTTCCTGGAGAATTACATAAGCATAATGATATCCAAACACTCCAATAGTTAAGGTGAAAGCCCTCGCTGCACTAAAAGACATGGCAGGGCGCAGGGGTGAGAATCCCTTAGCCCAAGACAGAGGCTGCGGCCCTCGTCCGCCCAGTACCACGTCCTGGGTCACTTCCCGCTGCGGAGCTAGAGGTAGTCAGGGGTTTGCAAGATAACTCGAAAACGAGGCCATGAATCACGGTTAGACTAGGAAGTGAAACCAAGTGTCACCACACCGGCTGGTTCATCCCTCGGATGAGGACGGAGGGCAAGGGCACCAGATAGAAAGGGCAGGTCACGGAGCCAGGTTGACGCTGAAATCCCTCCCCACCCACTTAGGGCTCACGCTGCCAGCGCCTTCTGCAGACAAGTCTTGACGTCTCTCCTGGTGGGGAACCGGGGAGACTCGGAACAAGTCAGGGCAGCTCCCTCGCGCCTCCGCGAAAGCGAGCCAAATCTAGCGACTACCCACCCAGTAGCGCAGACGTTTCCCGAGAGGCAAGCCTGGACATTCCCCCTCAGTTCTCCAGGTGAAACGAATTCCAAGTGGCTCATTTCTCATCTAGTGCCCTCCCCCTCCTTGCAAAAAATCGTGGAAACTGTTCCTTGCACACCAAGAACTGTAATCAGCCTTAGCGGTTTTCCCTTCAGGGGACAGTCGTGACTGGGCAACGAGAAGTCAGACTCTCTCTAAAGAACCAACAAAGGACTGACTATATTTAGTTCTGAGCTCTCCGCCTAAATTCCTCTTCCTTTTTCACTCTTAGCTTCAAAACGACTGGGTTGGGGAAGTGGGAGGAAGGGGGCGGGGGAGCGGCGGAGAAAGAACAGCTGTGCCTCTGCCTCCCAACTCAATCTCTATAAATAACCAATCGCCAGCGGAGGCTACTTTTCAGCCAATGAAGCAGCCCAAACTGAGAAAACCTTGGCCGCAGCCAATAGGAAGACACTTCGGGGTGTAAGACTCGCGCCCTAGGACCAATAGGTTCAGAGTCTGGGAGAGGTAATTTGAGACAGAGTGTGGGTGTGTGGTGCAAAAGCTTCCTACTTCCAAACCCGAAAAGCTGCTGTGCTGTTTGAGCAAACCCTGACTGCGGGCACCCCGAGACTACTGGATTGGGAAGCCGTCCGCTTTCCGGGTTTTGGCCAGGGCCTGGGGTGGGGGTGGGGGGGCCGTCCGGGCCGACCGGGTAGCGCTGGGTCCCCAAGGGCCACTCCATCCCTACTCGGGACAGTGTCACAGGCGGAGTCCCTCGAGTTTTCTTTGTCCCGGGAGTACAGAGCAGGAAGAGCCGGCCAACTGGGTGGCGAGGTGCGGCCTGCAGACATACACCCGCCCGGGGCCCGGGGCAGGCGTTCACGCCTGAGGACCGGGGCTGGCCCAAGCACGGCCCATTCCGTCCCGCAGAGCCGCAGAGCCGTGGAAGAAGGCAGCTGCCGCCCTCTCCTCCGAGCTGTCCCAACTCCCTATGCACAGACGGTTCCTCATCCCGTTCTAGGGCTTGCCGCACTCCGAATCCGCTCCTCTGCACTCAAATCAGGAGCCCGGCCCACCGTCCCGCCCCCGCCCGACCCAGCAGAAAACCAGGAACGGAAGTTCGGGCGGGGCGCGGCCGCTCGCACTGGGCATGCTCGCCCCGCCGGGCAGGGAGGGGACGGGAGGGCCGGGCTGCGCGCGGCGAGTAGGAAGCCCTCGCCCCGCGGAGGCTGCGGGCGAGAGCGCGATGGGCCGAGGCGGTGGGCGCACGTTCCGCGGCGATCCATGCCACGCGTGGCCCGGCCCAACGCACAATTAGCAGCCACCTCCGCAGCGCTCCGCCACCTCCGCTTCCCAACCTCCCGGGCGGCCGCGGCGAAGAACCCCAGCCGTCGCCTCGCGCAGGCAGCCGGCATTGTCCTCCCTCCCGGTCCGCCACCAGGGTTGCCGCCGCGAACTGCTGCGGGGCCCCGTACCCGCGCCCGGTGAGCACCCCGCCGCCCGCGCCGGGTCCCGGGTGGTGATCACTGCGCCCCGAGCTCCTGAAGCAGCCCCTCCTGGGTTTTTCCTGCGGAGTGAGGAAGGGGAGCAGTCCAGCCACCAAGCCCAGCCTTCCCAGGCGCGCAGCAGCCCCGACGGGGCCGCGGCGGGCGTGGGGAGAGCGCTGAGGGAGCCATGAGAGAGTACAAAGTGGTGGTGCTGGGCTCGGGCGGCGTGGGCAAGTCCGCGCTCACCGTGCAGTTCGTGACGGGCTCCTTCATCGAGAAGTACGACCCGACCATCGAGGACTTCTACCGCAAGGAGATAGAGGTGGACTCCTCGCCGTCGGTGCTGGAGATCCTGGACACGGCGGGCACCGAGCAGTTCGCGTCCATGCGGGACTTGTACATCAAGAACGGCCAGGGATTCATCCTGGTCTACAGCCTCGTGAACCAGCAGAGCTTCCAGGATATCAAGCCCATGCGGGACCAGATCATCCGCGTGAAGCGGTACGAGCGCGTGCCGATGATCCTGGTGGGGAACAAGGTGGACCTGGAGGGCGAGCGCGAGGTCTCCTACGGCGAGGGCAAGGCTCTGGCCGAGGAGTGGAGCTGCCCCTTCATGGAGACATCGGCCAAAAACAAAGCCTCGGTGGATGAGCTGTTTGCCGAAATAGTGCGGCAGATGAACTACGCAGCGCAGCCCAACGGCGACGAGGGCTGCTGCTCGGCCTGCGTGATCCTCTGAGGCGTCCGCGGTTGCTGAGCGCTGGCCCCGCTCTGTGCACAAAAGCCAAACGCATCCGACTCTAAATGTGATTTCTGTTCTTGCTTTGAGATTGGAGACGACTTTGTATTGGTCGGGATGTCCTGGGAGCCCTACTGGCTTCCTTGGCCAGCATCCCCTGCCTTGTTCACCTCTTGTTCGAGGGGGTTGTCCGGTCCTGACCATCTGATACCCTGGTGGAAATGTGGCTCTTTGCAACATGTACGTTTCTCATTGATGTTTGGTTGACGCATATTTCCCCATTTAAGTAGCCATTAGGGCGTTGTATTGGCAGCTTGACACCCGGCAAGCAAAAGTTTCAGCTTGGAAAAAATGGGGTTGGGAGGTGGGGGAAGTGGAAGGGAAGGTGGAAAGGGGGGAATCCCCCCTCCATCTTTTGTTGTCAACAACTGTTTTCTATTTTCAAGTTTTACACACGTCGAAGGAAGTCCGGGAAAACCGTATGAAGGAGCAGGAGGAGAGGAAGAAACTTTTGTTTTTTCCCTTATTTTCCAGGAATAGCTGGAAATTAAAATCGGGTTCCTTTTCTACCAGCTTGGAAGGGCAACCCTGTGACTGCGATTCTGAGGATGTCTATGCAAAGTTGGATTCTTGTTACAGTGTATCCAATCTGAAGTATTGCACATCTGAACTGGGACTGTTAACACTGATGCCAATACAGTGTGGGGTGCCAGAAAGTGTCTGCTGATATTTGTGGAAAAAATCTATTTTGTTTACCTACTGTATCAAAGGGGAGTCTGGGGGAGAATGGTAGTATTTTTTTTTATCAGCTGTGAAAAAAAAATGTTACAGATCTGCACAGTTTTGTGTGTACTATTGTGTGTGTGTGTGTTTTTTAAGTTTAGCTTTCTTTTTCTTTTGGTTGGTGGTAACAATTTTAAAGACTAGCTTTTAAAAACACAATACAAAGACTTTGTAAATGTGATTCAGGGCCCCCAGCACCCCTGTGTCTGCAGAGTGCCTTCAAAACTCAGCTGTTCCAGCCGGTGCCAACCTGTGAACTTCCCACATCCCAGAATCTGCTATTCCCCAAACCACTTCCCAGTTTCCTTTCAGTAATCTTCCTGAAGGAGCCAGGACAATAGGGCCTGTTGTTTAGTGAATTTCTTTATCATTTTCCGCATTTTAAAATGTCCATGTCTTGCAATATTTTTTCCTTTTTTTTTTAACCTTTGTTCAAATTTCAGGTATTTAGTTCCCCTTTTATATTACTTTTTAAATGTTTTGATTAACTCTCAGAGGGTATTCCTCCAGAAGAAGCAAAGAGCAAAATTTCACCATTGTGATGTATCAAGAAAATTCTAATTGTAATTTTTAATTCCTCTCATTTAATCATTGTCTCTTCATTTTAAGACTTTTAATACAAACGTCATTTTTAAAGAAACAACCCCAGAACTATTGTTTGTGTTTCTGTATTTCATATTCAGTGGTTTACGGTATCAGAATAATAGTATCATGGCTGAGGCGGGCAGGGGCAGGTGAATGATGTCGTCAGAGTTGTCGAATTTTGAAGACGTATCTCAGTGACAAGTTGGGTGATATTTCCAACTTCTTAAATGGGGAGAAAATCCTCAGTGTCTAGGAAGCCCTGGGTAAGGCTATACAGTCTCACTACAAGATGAAAAGGTATATTTTGATTCTGTTCTGCTGACATGGAGCAATTTATTCCACTCTAAGTAGGGAAAGGAAGAAACCAACTTCTAATACTGCCTTAGATCTGGGACAGTAACCATCTGGCAAAGTAGGGTGACACCTTTTGTTTTTAAGTTGTTGTGTGTCACATATCAAGTCTAAAGTTTGGGAAGCATAGTTTCTAAATCTGAAGTCGTACTTTGTGCATTTTGCAGTGTATCTATATGGGTTATAGACAATATTCTAACCATTTCAAGGTTTTCATTTGGAAACATTGTTAGATTACTTAAAAGAAAAAAGCTAAGAAACTTCCCTTGCTGTCATTACACTGCTGTTTGTGGACGGACCATATCTGACCTTATAAGTTTTCTTTCTAACAGTAGGAGGCAGTGTGAGCTTTTCTATTTATTTTTCTTAAAAATGTCTTTAGTCAGAACAGAATAAGAGAAAAATCCATGTGTGTGTGTGTGTGTGTGTGTGTGTGTGTGTGTATTTGCAGTACTGGGGACTGAACCCAAGGCCTTCACACTGAGCTACATCCCCACCCATCTTTTAAATTTTTCAGTTTGAGACAGGGGCTCACTAAATTCCTAAGTTGCTCAGCTGGGCTGGATCTTGGGATCGTCCTGCCTCAGCCTCCTTGCATTGTGTGTATACATTAAGAGTACTTGATATATCTTAGGTTTATGAAGTGTAACTGAAGCCTGACAAAGGGATTTATTCCCTTGGCAAAGCCAAAAGAATTTACAGGTCAGAGTTTCTCTGAGCTGCATTAACATATCTTGCCTTAAACTATGTTTTTTCCCACGAGGCATTTCAATATTCAGTGTGAGGATGACCAGTTTGTCCTGTAATGGTCCTAATGCCATTTTTTTTCCACTCTGAATCAAAACTTAAACATAATTGGAAGGCAATATCATAAATATTCTAAATAGAAAAAATTGAGGGAAATTTCTCAAATTATGTCTTCGCAAAGATTTATTCTGGCATTTGAATAAATTTAGTGGTTTAAATAGATCTAGAATGTTGAAAATTTTGAAGATGTTTCAAGTACTGTCTGAAGGATTTCTTTGAAAAGCTATTTGTTGACTTATTATGATGTGGGAACCTTTTGACAAAAATGCTGCCAAGTATACAGCTAATTTAAGAAATGTATATACTCCTGACAGGAAGTATTTGAAAGTGGAAAATTGGAAATAAATAGATTGTTGGATGCATTAATCATCTCCATACAGGATTTAGTCACTTGCATGACTAAATTCTTTGTAGGTGTAGGATGGCAGAGGAGATTTTAATATGTCTTTACAAACTACTGTAACAAATGCTTTCTGCTTCTCGATTACAACAATTTTGTGTGTGCCTGGAGCAAGAAAATAGTTACAAACTCTGAGCTCTTTGTCCATTAATTTCTTAACAAAATTGAAATTTAGAGACATTCCTTTTACTTAAGAAAAAATGTTTTTAAGAATACATCAGTTGATGTGGCCAGAGGAACCCTTCTGGTATTATGGTGGGGAGAGGTGAGAGCATTTGTTTCAGTGAAGAAGTTGGGCTGAGTTAAGAGTGTTAAAGGAAGTGAGTCTAGGAGGGAGGGGTTTGTTGTCAGGCAATTGCCTGTCAAAACAGAAATTGGATGGGGAAAGAGCCTTCTTGGGAAGCAAAACCTGACTATTAAACTTGACCCCTGCTGTTTTTTTAACAGCTTTTCCTTCAGTCCATGACAGTTAATCCAGGTTTTGTGTCATTTCAAAGAATTGTTTTTTCCTCCTTTTGTAGCCTCAGGAAAGTTAAGGTATCATCTCAAGTCTAAGACTTCATATTTGGGAGTTGCGGTTCTTGGATAAAACAATTTCCATATCGTTAACTGTTGAAATAGACTTCATTAAATCACATTTTGGAACCATATCTATTTGAGATTAGAATCTTCTTTTAATATATGAGATTTCATGTTTCCTGATTAGTTACATATTCCCTGTAGATGGAAGCCTAAAATGCTTCAGCTGTTTGAACTGTAGTTTTGTTGCAGCACTGCCTTTTAAGTGATATCCAGGTATTTATTTGTCACAGGGAAAATGGGAAAGTGAGAAGAGGCTGTGTATAGTAACTGGCCTTGTGAAATAGATGCAA
Organism: Heterocephalus glaber; assembly: GCF_000247695.1. Next base: position 30,792,764 of record NW_004624730.1, read on the forward strand.
AATATCTGCACCTTAACTGTCAGAAAGCATGAGTTATTTTTTTACAAGTGTCAGTATAAATCTCTACATTATAAATGTGAAAGGAACCAAGATTTAATGTGGAAATTACCTCTGTTAGTTAATATATCAAACACTTGTCACTGTGCTTAATTATGCAAAGTTTGCTAATATAAATTTTGTCTTTATGAAAATGCAAATTTTTAAATACTAACAGAGGTGCTATTCATTAAAGCATTTTATCTAGACTATTGAAATCATTGAATGCACTCAGTCGAATATGGCACTCATTGTAGATGAAATGATTGATTTAATCATAGTAGGATTTTGATTTGAGAAGGCTTTAACGATCATCTAGTTCAGAGGTTCTAAAACTTGACCACATATTAGAGTCACTTGAATTTCAGAACACATGTTGCTGGGCCCTCCTCCAGTTTCTTATTCATTGGATCTAGGATTGCATCTCATAATTTCCATCTCTAGAAAATTTTCAGCTGATGGTCCTATTGCCGGCCTGGGGACCACATGCTGAGAACCAATGATTTGGTTCAAACTTCCAAATGAGTACTATATCTAGAGCTGCCCAGGTGTTTGGAGGCACGGACTTAAGACCCGTGTATACATTCTAGAGTGCTCTCTACACAGCTATAAAATAATGTCTATAAGGGGTGGGAGGTAGTTAAGTGGTAGAGCACTTGTCTAGTATGTATGAGGCCCTGGGTTCAGTTTTTTAAAAATCTCCGTAGAAATTTACAGCTAAAGAGGACACAATCAATTGCACTAAAACTGTTCAACTGTGGTTTATGAAATAATGTAGACATTGCAGGTAGTTTTTTTATCATTTGCACCTTATGATATGAACAATTTGTGGTTTCAGTGCTAATTCAGAGTTGGCTTGAAAAGAGAAAATAATTATAAATAGAAGCATAGTGTTATTGATCAACATACCATCCCCAATCCTTGAAAAAAACAATTTTGAAAATAATATCTTTGACAAAAGGGAATACTTTAAACTAATTGTCTAATCTTTGAACTTAAAAATGCAATGTTTTAATTTTTCATGAAAATAAATTGTGTTAGAAAATTTAAATTATCAGGTTGTGCGTTTTAAGCACACATGTGTGTCTTAGATTTCTAGCCACAAGTTAATTCATTCTCATGTAGTTCTGTTGTTATCTATTCTTGGAAAAATATGTACCTCAAAACTGTACCATACTTCTTATTTTGTTATTCATGGAAATTCCCATAACTCTGTTAACAGATCTGGGTTTAATGGTACTTTGGGGAGCTTCCAAAATTTTAGTGAGTTGAAAACTAATAACAGTGGAATTGCTCCTTACAAATTTCTTATTTACAATTCCAAGAGTTGAGTACGAGTTCATAGGCTGAAGGAGTAATAGCTAAGTTTTAGAAGTTGGAATAATAACATGTTTGAGTAGGGAGAAAGAACTTTACTCAGATCTTACTCATTTTTAATATTTTTTGCACTTGGATTATTTGCTTGCCTTTCAATAGTAATAATAATAGAAGCTGAATAATTATTGAGTATGGTAGGTTTTTGTCTCTTCTACCATTGATTGCTTTAAGATGCACATAAAATGAAATGACTGTGTTTTTATTTTTTAAATTTAGTTTGCCCATTTGGTAAAAGAACATTCTTATATGTTGATCTAAGTTTAAATTTTACTTTAAAAGTTAAAGCATTTATGACTGATAGTTTGATATCTATGACAGTTTTAGAGGGCTCCATAGTGGAAAAGCTACTGCTAATAACAGTGTAATGAAACTCTGACTGTTACATTTTTATCTTGGCTTTCATTTTATGGTTATTTCTACTATTAATTTGGATTGCTGCTCCTTGATTTTGTTAAACTGTTGAACTTTTCAGGTTATATTTATTTTGGGATAATATATTTGAAAGTGTCCTGTATTATGAACTCATTTACCATGTCTAAGACAATCAGAATTATTTTATAGTTCATTCTAATACTGGTTAACATTTATTAGAACTGAACTATTTTACTTAAAGAGAAGAAAATAATAAAGGGATGACAAGTTCTGAAGCCTTAATTAGTGAAATTATTTGACTTGAGAACCAAATAGCTAACTAGCATACAGAGGAAAAACAAAATGGCCTTATTGCTTTTGGAATTGTGAGTGTTCATCTGTTGGATAAATTGGAGAGAATACCAGCTTATATTCTTTCCTGTTCAATTGACCAAACTTACTCTTTTTAAAATGAATTTTGCAAGATTATGTGAGACTAAGTTTATCAGAGTTTTGAAAATGTGTGGTTGGCTTATTTGTGGTAATTGTGAAAAACTGCAAGGCCAACAAAAAAAAATTTTAATAGAAAAAAAGAAAGATTATTGGTGCATTGAGAATATAGGTGTCAACCCAAAAGGCCTGAGATTGTTCCTTTATTGTTAAGAATTGCAATGGAAGTTGTCAAACATAGCTGAAATAGATTCATTATTTAAGAAACATTTACTTGAGCACATACTACTATTTGTGATGTGAAGACTAATGCTTAACTGAATGAAAGTCCTTTAACGCTTAAACAGCAACAACTATGCTTTTTTTTGCTTTTAGCTGCAAGAATAACATATTGATAGCATATAGAAAAGCATATCTGCATGTGACATCAGTTATAATGCTGTGGGTCTGTCTGACAGGTGATAGAGTAGATAAATTTGTTGAAAATTGGACCTTTTCTTAGCCATGTGGATATTGTAAATAAAAATTGATCCCATGAAGTTTAAGTAACTAATAATTGTTTTGTTGTATGTGGCACTGCATAATAAGACTATTGCCATTTCATTTCTTGTGCATTTCCAACTTCCTTTCTGAAATTAGGTAAAATTGAACACCTAGGAAATCATTTTGCATTCCTATGTTCATGTTAAAGGAAAGAAGGAAAAATGGAGAAAAAGGCCATATGAAATTTTTAGTGTCTTTAAGATGTGGAACTAAAAGGAAAGGACAATTTAGGGTATATTCTCAAAGCAAGAAATAATGCTTGGCATAATATCTTTTGCAGTCCCTTGTGTACAGAAAATTCAGGATAGGGTATTCCTTTTGGAAGATAATCTTTTGCAAAAATGAATGTGCCAAAGTATTAAGCTGAAATTTTAAGTCTGCTGGGCTAATAGTTATTTTATATAAAAGCTCTTATTCTCAAGACTTTTGTACTTAACAGAAGAAGCAATGAGCTCAGGTAAAGAGATGCAGGGTTACAAGTAAGAAAAAATAATAGCAATTATTGGAAAATCATGTGACTTGAAAGGGCTTGTGATTATTAACCACCTGCAGTTTGCAAAATGATTTCTAGAGTTGTTTTGTGTAGATTTTCTCATGAATTGAACAATATATTTTAAATATGGAAAGCTGCAGAATCACAGAAGTAAGTGAATAGTTCAGGTAAGGGTATTTGTTTATTTTCTAAAAATCTGCTATAGGACAATTTATGAAATGCAGATTTATTACAGTTTTATATACCTTCAATAAGGATTTCAGTATTTTATATGCTGTCTGACTATAAAAAAATTTAAAATCTAGTTTTAGTCATGAACTCAGAATATTTTACTATTAATATTGTACATACCCATGACACAAAAGTACAATGTACAGCATAGAATATAATACTTTATTCTCTTTAGAGGCTAACATTGAATTATATTTCATTCAAGAAAAGCACCTCTGTAGAGATCTGTATTAGTGTAATTGTAATAAAATATATTAAAATATATTTATATAAAAATATATTCTCTATAGTTTTAAATTTAGGTAACAGAATTACAAGACTATTTCTAAATTTAATTTCAACATTCATCACCCAGTAGAAAAAGTCTTGAAGTTGGAGTTCTCTCCTTTTGGTGTAGTTATTTTTGCTTTACTAAGTCATATAAACTGTTATTTTTCCTTTTGTGTATCATTTCACTTATCCACATCTAGTTTATGCTAATTATTTTCTTTGTCACCAATGTAATTTACATTAATTGGTTAACAATCTAAGAACTGCTTAACTGATGGCTATATAAATGTCTTTATGTAATCATGTAAAGAAATATTTTCAAACTATATTTGAGGTCCAAACTGAGACAGTTCCAACAAGAGAAGATTGTCCATAAACACATTATTTTTTCAGTTTGGGCATAATCTTTGGATTTCTTTTTAAAAAACTGATAAATGAAGTTTTGAAGTTTTTAAAAAAAGAATTAGATTGTAGAGATATTTCTGTTGAAATATTTAGAACTGCCAAAAAATATTTCCAAGCCATTTCTTCTTTCTCATTACTCCTGGGTGGGTTGAGGTAAAAAAAAATTAGAAATAAAACTTTTTTTTTTTGGTAGTGGCACTGGAGATTGAACCCAAGGCCTTCACAATGAGCTATAATCCCAACCTTTTTTATTTTAGTCTTTATTTTGAGAGAGGGTCTTGATCTCTAAGTTGTCCAGGCTGGGCTTGAATTTGTAATCCTTCTGCCTCAGCTTCCCAGAGTGTTGGGTTTACAGGTGTGTGCTATATCCACTTAACATTCTCTTTGAGAGAATATCATGAAAGGCAGAGTCAAAACCTAAAAAGCAAAACAGATTCCCTATGTTTTTGTACAATCCAACTTTTGTTATTGATGAAGAATAAATACTGGTAAGGGTAATGAAAAACTTTTTAAATCATTTTAGTAGTGTTTATTCAGCAGGTGGTCTTGGTATTGTTGCTAAGCCATAAGAATGTAAATGAGAATAAACTGTGGGCTGGGATGAAATTATTATTCAGCCCACACCCCAGTCCTATGTTCCTCTAATTCTAGAGGAATTCCTTGTGTTAAAACTGTGATCACTATGACTTAAGTTTTCTGAGGCCCAGGCCTTCTGCTAGCCTAAGGTGAAGAAACCGGGACTGGGGATGTAGCTCAGTGGCACTGTCTGCCTTGCAAGCGCAGGGTCCTGAGTTCAATCCCCGGTACCAAAAAAAAAAAAGTGAAGGAACCTGTGTGTTAGAGAAGTAATGCTGTTGTAATAAATGTAATTCAACTGAGGACTTCTCAACTTCAGTCCTATGAAGAGGTAAGGCTGGATGATCCTTTGCTGTGGGGCTGTCCTGTGGACTTTAGGATGCTCAGTGGCAACCCTGGTCTCCGCCCACTAAATGGCAGAAGCACCCTCTCCACCTCAGTTGTAACAATCCAAGCTATAGGCAGGCCTCTTGCTCTTAGGGGCAAAATAGCCCATGGTTAAGGGCCACTGCTCTAAACCTGACCTGGGGGGATGGAGGAGGCATAAACTAGAGGAGAGGAAGATTGAACCTAGAGTGATCTAGCAGTTAAGACTTTCCTCACTCCGATGCATTGGAGATAATGATTTTCTTTTAAAATACCAATACTTATGCTTTAGACAATGTGATTTTGATCAGTTCATCAAATCCACACCAAAGAGAAATACATAGCATTGCTATTGATGGGGGGCAGGGGTTGCTTACCTTGAAAGAGAAAAGGATTTAAAAGGAAAGTGTGTTCTAGTTGCTGTGATGGCCAGAGAGAATCTCAGGGCAGAGTGATCACTAGGTAGATCTAGAAGAAGTATGAGAAAAGCCTGGGAAGGGAATTCAAGGGCAACTGTGTTGCAGTTTTGTTTTGGGTGCTCCTAAGTCTTCACTGGGTGACAGCTGGAGGGTTTTCATCCTTTACATAGCTTCCCTCAGTTCACCTCCCAATCTTTCCAACTGAATCCAGGGCCCTAATTCAACAACTGACTTCATTACTTTGGGATGGAAAGAAAGCCCTGTGTGTCTTCTCTTCCCTTTTATTTTCACTCTTTAAATCTAATCCTTTCTCCCTTTTTTCTTCCCTTCTTTATTCTTTCCTTTCCTTCTTTTTTATCAGCTACAAATGACTAATTTTGTCTGAAATAAACTGCTGTTCCTTAACTGCACACACCTACCTGTGCCCAAGGTCCTTAGCCAGGCATCGGGAACCTAGCAGCAGAGGCAGTGGTGCCTGCAGTGTAATGAAGTGCCTCTGAGAGCTGGCAGTCTCCGCTTAGTACATATGCTGTAGCTGCCAGCCCCCAGAATTCAGCATTAAGTAGCTTGTCAGAAAGTTCATTAACGTGGTATCAACTTAATAACCATGAATATTTAATTTACTCAGAACCAGACATGATTGTTTTGGGCCTCACATTGTAAATGAAATAGGTATTTAAAAACCTATGCAATAGACCCATTAAAACTTTAAGCAGTCAGACTGTTAAGCACCCTACTTGTTGGCGCAACTGTGGTTTTACATTTCATGGGGTGCACATTTGGACATCAAAAGTCCTTAGTACACAGGGAGTATCACAGTTTTGTGAATGAATAAGAGCAATCTTCAAGCCCACCATAAGTTTCTACCTAGCTAGATGGATCTCTATAAGAAGCTTGAGAGAATATGAAATAATCTTTAGAGTAAAAGCAGAACACTAGTGAAAGGAAGTGATTTGAGTAGCTGCAACATGCTACTCAAATTTAAGAATAATTGTGTTGGAATGGTGTCAGTAATAATATTTTATTTCCCCCATAGTATATTTGCATTGAATTGAAAATGAAAATATTATATTTAATTGGTAATTTGATCACAGTTAAGATTGAGAGAACAAATTTGTTATATCTAAATTTCCTGTTTTTCTTATACTGTTTTCTTCTTTTACAATCATCTGTGATGTTTCACAACTTTATGTTTTCTCTCTAATTAAAAAATCTCCAACAAGGGAAATATTCAATTATGAATCACCATATCCAGTAGTCAAGAAAATCTATGTATTCATAAATTTAAACAAATAAAGTATACAGGACATATTGCAATGTCATTATTTGCATTTATTTTTTATAGCATGGAAATGATTTTCACTGGAGTCTTTTCAGTGAAAATGAAAGTCACTCTTTGATAAATTACCATTTGATTAATTTTTTTTTTCAGTACCAGGGATCGAGCTCAGGACCTTGTGCTTGCCAGGCAGGCATGGCTCCACTGAGCTTCTCTGGCCCTTGATTAATATTTTTAATTAACCTAGTTAATATTTTATAGAAAAATACCACCTATTTTCCTGTTTAAATTTTCTTTACTCAAGAGACTAGCACTTTTTGAATAGAAAAAAAGCATATATATTAATTGTCCAAATATCATAGTTTAGATTTATCATGATGTTAGTGATTTTGGCATGACATGTATCCTTTTAATTACAGTAATAGAATTTATTTGTTATTAACAATTTTGAATAATAGAATAGATAATACAACAGAAATAAAATAATGGACCTCCTAGAAAAATACTTTTGCTCAGTCATTGCACATGCAGTTTTTTTTTTAATTATATGATGAAAATGATCAGTTATGGTAAAAAAAAAAAAAACCATACAATGAGAATTGCCAATTTTCACATATTAAAAATTTTTTTAACTACATAAATATCTTCTTTTATTATTTTTCAAGACTGGCCTACTTAGATTATTGAAAACATAGTCTTTTTTTTTTCTGCCAGAAAATAGGAATGGACTTTATTTTCTCCAATGAATTCCAAATAGAGTTTAAAGTATTACACATCAGAGCTTAAATAGATTACAGGAAGTTGATATTTACATTTTTTAGTATCAGAATGCAAACTTTGTATAGAGTCTAGTTTCATTAAGAAGTAGAATACTTTATCAAAAATCAAATGGATATAGTTAAGAAAGTCAGTGAACTTTATGATTATTGTTGTATCAGGTTTGCTGAAATATAATTCCCTTATTTAAGTTTGTAAAACATATTTTCTTGGCTATTGTTTGTGTATATTTTAGAGCAAACATGAACTTAGTGTGTAGTTTGTTGTCTTAAAAAATTCATCCTTCAGCATATTTTTCTCTTGGTAATTTTTATATAGCATAGTTTGCCTGAAGAGTTAAAGCTTTTGTCCAAAATACATACTAAGTTAAGGTTCTCATAGCAACCATTATTTACTCTTATATAACTTGCTGCTTCATGCCATTGTAAATATGTGCAAATATGTCTCTAATTAAATTTTATCTTTCCTTAGATAAAATGTGTGGTTTCCAGGAAGAAAAAGTAGATGATGGTGGAGAGCAGTGGGGTGTTTGTACAATCTCTAGATTGAGGGTAATAGAAATATTTACTTAGGATTTCACTCATGTTTATTGTGTTTTGAATCAGGAAAAAAATTATTTTAGCATGGACATTTAAATTCATGATGGGTAGTGTGTATGATTGAGTTTTCTTGACTGATAAGACATTACAGATTCTCAATGACTTTTATTATGGATTTCCCTTGTAGGCAAGGTCTCTAACTTACTCTTTTATTCCCAGTGCCCACAACTGGGACCAGTGCAAATTGCACTCAGTATTAGTTGAATGAATTAATCAACAGCTATAAAGGAAAAAGAAATAATTTTTACTGCAACATTAAAATTCTAGGTCACAATTACTAGAAAATTTAGACTATTTCAAAGTTTTGCATCAACTTCAGTCAAATAATATTGAAGAATGAAAAGCTGTGTGAAGGTTATTTTATTCCTCAACTCTGAAAACCTATGGCTTGGAATAGGAGTGTTCATTTAATGGAATTTAAATTTTCTCTAAGGTTGTTGAAAGCAACCTTGAAATGTTTTCAGAACTTTGGGAGAAATTAGTATCTGGTCTTATAAACCTGTGCCTTCCCGTGCGTAAGTTTTCCAAATGCAATTATGCCTTGGTATGTCTTTAAAAAGCTGTAAATAAAATTTGCATAGTATTTATTGCATAGGTAAGAAATTTTCATTCTAATAGACCAGGCTTTTAATCATTTGAAAACAAATGCATTGTTTTATAAAGCAAATCACTGCTAGCTAACCACTGAAATTTATGGTATAACACATTAAAATTTTTTATGTGCCTAATGTGCTATGCTTTGTAGCTGTGGTTCTCAAGGTGGGACCTCAGGACCAATAGCATCAGCAGCACCTTTTTTAAGTATGCAGATTCTTAGGTGTCACCTAATACCTACCCAGTCAGAAACTCTGAGGGTGTTGCCCAATAATCTGTGCCTTTCAAGTGCTTTCATTCACGTTCAAGTTTGAGAACCATTGCTTTATAAGATATGAGAAAGGAGAGTTATGGATGGTGTCTATTTTGTAGAGGAAGTAAAGGCATGTGCACAGATGACAATACAGGCTGACAATAGTATAAGAGTGATACATGCCATAAAATTGTCATGGATGAAGGCTGATGAAAATTTGAGGGAAAAATAGATTACTATGCAGATGATACCTTAAATCATTCATTCATTCACTGAGGGGTTCTAGGGGCCAGTGTCACTGGGAAGCTGGGTCCCGATACAGGAAAGAATAGGCCCTTCACGTTCTTGGTCTTTCAGTCAAGATGAATAGGCACCATCGAAAATTAGAGGCATAGTTATTGTAAAGCAGATGGGGGTGGGGGGCAGGGGAGAGAGAGAGAGAGATCTTCAAGCCAGAAGGCAAGTGATGCTATGAAGGCATCTGCACTGATTTCAAGTTTGGATATCTTTTTATGCACATAAGAATTGCTCCTGGAGTTCAGGGAACTAGGGTAATTATGATGCTTACCATCTTTTTACTTAGAAGTCACTTTGGAATTGCAAGATGTCTTCCTGTCTTTTTTAGATGACCAGTGTTTCCTCCGGGGTTTTAATCATGTAAGAAATTTACAGAAGAAAATTGAGAAGGTTCTTAATTTAAACCAGGTCCCAGTCCAAGGTAGGACAATCTTTAAAGAACATTTCCTTTCCTTATATCACTGGGCTGTAGGCTATGCCAGCCCAGCCAAATGCCTTGTTTTGGAACTAGATGGACAGTTGGCCACCTATCAGAAGGACTTTACACAATGTGTACCCTTAAAATGCCATTGTGCTATGTGGGATTGCTTTAGGTCTGAGACCTAACAAATGTTTATAAATGTAATACACATTGACATCTTTGTTTCTTTACTTAATTGGTAAAGCATGCTCTTTTGGGCCCCTCCTCCCCTTATATCTATCCACCTGCCTAATACTAGGACAAATAAGCAAGCTTGTAAACACATATAGCTAGATTACTAAGTGCATTGGTTCCCAAACTTGAGGGTGCCTCAGAATTACTTGGCTGGCTTATTCAAACACATACTGCTGAACCACACCTGCAGAATTTCTGATTCAGTAAGGGCATGTGGAGCCTCACAAGTAGCACTTCTGATAAATTCCCAGGAGAATTTGAGAGTCCATCCAAGATTCACTGATGATGAAAATTTCAAGTTAAAGATAAAAGTACTAATACCCAGAAAGGTGATTTGCCCAACAAAGTTAGGTGATGGCTAAATTGGAAATAATACACACTCAGTTCTCAGTTCAGCATGACCTCCACTGCAGTCTGCCTTTGTGATTCCCTGGAAAGAGGTTGCCTACTTGATCTCATAGTAATTCTAATACCCACAAGAGTGAGGAATTAACAACTTGATGACATGTTATCTAGCTCTTGTTTATGTTGTATTTAACTTCTTATTGCAAAATCAACCATATTCCTGACATTTGCAATGCAATAGTGAACCTCTAAGCTACCTGTTTTGTTTCTGGAGATTGCTCTGTATATAAAAGTAATACTTGTATCACAATATCACTTTTAAAAGGTAAATCTAGCACATCCCATCCTATTAGTCTTTCTGATAATAATATAGTCTTTCTGAGGACAAAGATCTTGTATTACAAAGCACTTTTCTGTAGTAACTCTCTGTTAGATGATTAATTGTACCACTAGCAAAAAAAACTGTTTTAGAGAATAAGGAGCTAAAATATATCCTGGAAGTCAATTAATGAAAACAATATGCTATAAGTTCTTTGCCAATAATTAACTTCTATTCCAGAAGTGTGTGTGCTTATCTATAAATCCGAGATTAAGTTCTCTAATTCTGTAAATTAGAGAAAATATATTAATCTCTTTTTGAATGGTGATAAAGATAGATTTCCCCCAAATTTAATTAATCTGTTTTGCATTCTTGAAAAATCACATTAAAAACTCAGACCTTTCAGCACAAATCATGTAATTGCATTTTAAATGATTATGTAGAAAAATTGGACATGGGTGAAAATAATATATTCTGAATTGAATTTTGATTTATTTTGGTAATTTTAAAATGTATTTTTAATTGCTTTCACTTTAAATCAAGTCTTATAAGCAAACTCTTGATTACCTGAAGGTTAGCAGGGAGGAAGGACTGGAAATGAGGAAGAAGAGTAAGAGCCAGATGGGGCCTTGGCCACAGATGACTCCTCATGCTGATGCGCTGATTTAGTTAATCCTAGTGATTAATGGACTATTGGGCTAAGAGCATGTTTTAGACACTTAATATATATATATATATATGAAAATTATATTATTAATATATTACTATATATGTGCTAATTTCCTACCACTGAAGCAATAGTATTCTCTAAAAGGTAGAAGAAATGTCTGTCTGTAGTCTCTTTTCTCCCTGTAGTTAATCTCTCCTTTCTCCCATTTTGTCAAATAGAATATAAAAAATACTCAGACTCCAACGCAGTTAAATCTGAGGCACTTTCACTTGTCACAGTCATCATCCAGTCTCCCAAATTAAAGAGCAGCTGTTCAGATTCTCTTGGGTAGGACATGATGAGCTTTATTTCCCACTTCCTGTGGAGCTCAGTTTGAACTATTTCTGATTCTCTAGAACTTCAAGTAATCATCTACTCTTTAAAGGAAGACAAGAACTCAATGTAATTTGGATGACCATTTATTGCTTTCTTCCTGAGAACAACTGGTTTGTTTTGGCTCCAAATATAGCATTCTTAGAATTGCATGAAAACATTTACTTCAAGTACCTGTATTGTGTTGCTAGAAATTGCACGAACTTCTGCCCCATATGAAATGAAGTCATGTAATTGTATCATCTCTTTTTAAAAATAGTTTTTATGCCTTCAATAATCCCACTTTGGTTGAAAGTTGAGCTGTTTTCTAATGCAATTTAGCTCAGTTTCCTGCAATGGGCTTCATGGGCTCTAAAAAGAAAAAGGAGAGTGATGGTTGAGTGAGAAGGAAAATAAAGTTTAAACTAAGGATGAAATGGATCTCTATTAGATTGTTTTTCCTCCAATTGACTTCTCTTGTGGGTGGAGGTTTAGAAGAAATGAGTTTTGAAATACCTTTTAGCCTACATTTCCTGGTTTTTAAGTGTATAGAGTAATTTTGTCATAGAATAAACTTAATTTCTGTATTAAGATATAAAAATTGGATGGTTCTAATTAGGAATCAATTTTATTAGTGAAGCTCAAACTTTAATATGCATGCATGTCACCCAGGGACCTCAATGAAATGCACGTTCTAATTGTCTAGGTTATTGTGAGTTTTTGCAATTCTAAGAAGCTCCACAATGATGCTAATGGACCTTATTGCCATAGACCTCATTTCCAATACCTGCAGTGTAGGTGTACAATATAGCCATTAAGTGAGTTTATAAATAGGTATCTTGTCTTTACTATACTTTTTTTACTTACATGTAGACAAATTTTCAAGATTAAATAATTTCTCTGAAATTCAAGGCTTTCATTGTAGGAAAAAGGTGGTTTTGGGAAAAAACACTTTAAAATGAATTGTTTTTCAAGGTAGAGAATTTGAGTTTAGGAGGTTAATTTTTGTTTTTATTTTCAAGTAAGTGAAAGAAGACATAAGTTGAAAAGTTAAGAAGTTTGAAAATGTGTCTAATTTCTAATGATTTATTTTGACTATTCTGGATTCTTAAGTTCTCTTTTAGAAAAGAATATGAAGGCTTAGAAATTTGGTGTCATTCAAAATCAGGTACCAAGGTTATGAATGTCAGCGAGTGATTTGCAGGCTAAATTTAATTTTAGAATGTTGTATTCCAAAAGTCTGAATATCAACTAAATATACAGGGGTCAATGCTGGTTGAATTATTGAATTTTTTGCCCTCTCTTAATAAGAATACATTTTGGAAAATATGCCCAGAAAATTTACAGGGCTAGTGAAAGCACTAGTGAATTGCAGTGCTAGTGAATGCATATTCTGCATTCAATTTATAATTAAATTGTAACCCAAAAAGCCTAGCAGATAAGAATAAGTCATTTAAATTACCCCCTTATAGGCTATGTGGCAGATTATGCAAAGATAGTTAAGTATCTGTGAAATCCTGCAGTTCTCTTGAAGGCAAAGATAGTTTATTGTTTATTTTTATTTTGTTTTGTTTGCAGTACCTGGGATCAATCCAAGGAGCCATGAATGCAGAGAAGTACTCTAAGACTGATCTACATCCCTAGGCCCAAAGATAATATTTTGATCATTACTAAACTAAAATAATTTAAGTGAATAGATGTAAGAGGTTTTCATTAACACCTTATACAACTCCAAAATTTAGAGAATAAATTTAAAACATTTTTAATTAAGGAAGTTCTATGTTTTTATTATTTTTTAAATTTAAATTTAATTTTATATTTTTAATATATATAATAATTGCACATATTTGGGAGATACAATGAAATAATTCAATATATGTATATACTGTGATGATTAAAACAGGATAATTAGAATTTCCACCAAAGAAATTATATTTTTGACAGCTATGTTCCATAGTAGTTTCATTTTACATAGCCTGAGCAATATATTGTTTATTATATTCCCATAGGAAAATATTTGCTTTTGATAAAGTACTACCAAAATAAACCTGATTAGTGTTTAACATAGACTTTGCATTCCATTTGAAAGTATATCTGTAAAGATTTTGATTTCTCTGGTATTTACAGTCTAGTTAATTCAATGCTTAACACTGAATTAAATCCCTCTTAACAATGTAGGTATAGTTTTTAAAAAATGAGTTTTATAAAATCTATATTTTTATCATATATAATTCTCAGTTTTTATTGGTAGAAATTTTTTTGTATGTCACTTAAATTCTGAGTGCTCCCCTGTGCTGTCCTTCCTGACATCAAGAGGTCTTCTGTTGTTTTTCTAGGCTAGTTGACAGATACTTTTATCTAGAAACGCTGATGGTTAATAGTAATAGTTTACTATGTGCCAAGTATTTTATATGTATAATCTCATGTAATCTTCAGCATAATCATACATATAGATAACATTCTTTTTTCAGTTGTAAAAAATGTAACTGATTTATGATGTAGTTCTCATAAAAAGACAATGAACTTGTTTTCTAATGTGTCCACTATCTTCAAAGATCATGTTCTTATCCTCACAGTCTCCTCCTCCTGAAATGCCAACTAATTTAAATATTTGTCTACAACAAATGCAACTGTGATCTATGTCCTTATTGTTACAGACATAAATAAGTTATGTTACATGCTAATGCTAAATAATTATGATTATTTCCTTTCATTTCCAAATTGTGTTGGTTCACTCTGTAAATTAAAGGTAATCAAACTACCTTTTTTCTCTCATTGGATGGCTACATAATAATTGTATTTAAAATGCCAATCCAAGTTTGTACTTCATTAAAGGAAGCATGATAGCTGTCTCTGGATCATTTCCCTGGATAGAATTACTGGTATCTCCTCATAATTTTATTGCCTTTTTTGTTATTATAATAAAACATGTTCAATATGAAAATAATTCAAGAAATTTATAAGTAAATTGATTCAGTTGAATTTTGGAAACCTTTATGTGAAGACTTTTTATACTGGCTTATGTCTATGTTTTTTTTCAAATAGTTGGTATAATAAGTACTTTGTCTTGTCTATTTATAAAACGAGATATGAGAATAGAGTGGTAGGGTAAAAAGAAATGCAGATTATGTTTGGGGCAGCTACTTACATTTTCCCATTGATTTCTACATTTCATTTATAACCGTTTAAAACCCTGCCACAAGATTTACCAATAGCCAGGAAATGAGAAATTCATTCATTTATACATTACTTTACACATAAATTACATTAAATTATGTGATTGTAACTAACACAGATTTTGAAGAGACACGTCTCTTGCTTAGGAAGGCATTTCTCTAACTTTTTTCCAAGAAACTTTTCCATACACTCATGTAACTCTTACTCAAATAATTATGGTTCAAGTTATGCCTAGAATGTTTCCTCAGAAGTTTTGTCTGCCTTGTAAGTGTAAAATGATCTCATATCTTCATGAAGCTGTAGAGGGAAATCAGAATTCAATGTTGTCAATGCTGTTCAGCAAATTATATTTGTTTACTCACCATTGGACATGTTTATATGACATGGTTTGATGTTTTACAATTTCCCCACATATCTGTTGTTCTCATCAAAGGAAAATAATGTCTGCCACACATTCACTGAGACAAAAATGCCCTGATTTTGGTTCTAAAAATTACTTCGCTACATGGGAATTTCTTTTGTGTTATTAGCAGAGAAATATTCCTGCCTCTGTTTTATTTAATAACTTTTTTTGCTATATGACTAATGAGATCATTGTTAGACTGCAACAATTATTTCTGTGCAATGGAGCTGTTCTGTTTATAAGTGCTGCAAAGACAAACTTTTTCTAAAAATGTCATTTTGGGTACCTAACTACCATTAGCAAATGCGTTCCTTTAGCTACAGTCAAAAGATAAAAGTCTTATTTTTTACTAAATACTTTGGGTAGATGTTCAGAAACGTAACTGAGATTTTTATTTTATTGAAAAGGACTTTTCATTTATTCTTCTGTTGAATCACACTAATGTCCAGTGTTTTAATTAGACCATAGTATCAGTTATAGTTTAGAATTAAAAGAGTAATAGGAAGAAGCTTATAAAATATTAATCTTAAGAACTCAATCCATTCAAGCATTTCAGATTTTTAAATAATTGGTGTCCAAGTCAGATGACTTTAAAAGTGTCCTACAGAAATGCTAGACACAACTTGAAATAAGACAGTGAAATGAATGTTGCAGGCTCAAATTCTGGGAAGAACAACTGAATATATTTTCTTAGTTTTTGCATGAGAAATTAAATATACCCAGGGAAATTGTATATTTAAAAAACCCCTAAAATATGATTCTGCAGTATGTCAGTGTATCATATGTATTATTCACCAATAGTAATTATATTCTGCAAGTTTAAGAAATCGTTATTTTCTTTACAAAGTGATGTATATGTAAGGTTAGCCATTTTATAAGGCCAGAGTAGTTCTTGTTCATTTGCCTTGTGGTGGACTTGTTTGAAATGAAAAAAGAAAAATAGAGTTAGAGGGAATCATTGCAGTGTTTGTGGCTGAGAGTGAGTCTGCAGCGCAAGCATCATCACTTGTTGGGTTTTCTGCAGGAAAACAGCAGATTGCTGCTCTTGCAGGACTTATGATCACAGTGAAAGCTGCCTTTTAACTTAGTGTCCAATTCCACAGAAAACAATAGGGAGGAAGATACACTTTATATAGAGCAAATAAATGCTTACTTTTTCCTTTGGATTTACTTTAGTTTCCCTAAATAGACTCGAAGCATTCCCATTTGACTTTGGATAAATAAAACTTGAATAAAAGAAAAGTCTCAAATTTCTATATGTATATGTATATTTCTTGGATGAAAAAATCAACAAAATTTCAGAAGGGTAAAGATGATTGAAAGTGGATTACTAAGCTACTAAGAGATAAAGGAAAATGTTATACTTAGTTTTGATATGTTGCGGATATATTTCAATTATATTTTAGATTTGGGGGAGAATTGTGTAATTGTAATACAAATACAGAAAAAATTATCTGGAGCAATAGAACAAAGAAATGGGCCTTTTTATTGTGGTTATGAAGGTGTATGTCCACACACAAGTAGTTTGAAGTTTAGTTTTAATCTAAATTGGATTTCTGGACAAGGGTATCTTGTGGGAAGGGGTTAAAACAATGTACTGAGATTACCTTTTGTTTTCTTTTGTGAGAAACGAGATCTAATTTCTAGCTAATTTAGGGAGTTGAGAGAACTATGCTGAGCTTCTTTACCACGGGAGTCTTTATTTACTTGACTTTTCCTATTGTTTCTTAAATACTCATATTCAGTAAGTATCCCAGCATGCAGCCTGTCTCTGACTCCATAGGGAGTTCCCTCACAGAAACATATCACATCTGGAAAGCACAAACCAACCCTAACAGTTGATAGGAGGTTTTTCAGAAAAGCAGCACACATTATTCAATTACCGAAGATGATTTATTCATGAGCATTAGGAATATGAAATAAATTCAATTTATGAACATTGGTTTCTTACTCTATGCTGTTATATGCAATAAGATATAAGGTTAAGTGGCTTATCCTCAGTGACCTGACCTTTCTCTTTATTTTCATTATCTTAACAATTTGATTTCATTAAAGAAGCATTAAACAAGGCATTTTATGGTGAATAACTCAGGGCTGGCACTTCAGGATTCATCTCTTTGGCTTTAGTTGAAAACAGATTAAGTAATACATCAATAATCCCTATAGCATTAAGTATTTTTATTCAAAAAATTTTAAACCATTGCTTCATATCAAAGTCATTTGTGCTTTCAAATTATGGAGTTTTTTCTATAACGTTTTTGTGATTATAGATAATAAAGGATTTAGAAAAATCTGGTTTATTTTCTACATTTTATATTAATCACTAAAAGAAAGAAAAAGAATAACAGATGATTTTTGTCCTTTAGTGCTAGGGTACAAATAATATATAAGAAGATCAAGGGGTACTGCATCCTGCTTTTTGTTTTAAAATGATTTTCTACCCAATAACTTACTTAAGCCTATCTCCCAGACAAATTGATGTAATACTGGATCAACAAGTCTAGTTTTCAAAACTCAATACAATTTTTTCTCCAGATATTCCCATTGTTATATTAAATATTAAGTGAACAATTCTGCTTAGAATCTAGGACTAAAATCTGCAATCCTTAACCTTCTGTTGTTAACTTGTGTTCTATTGTTTGCCAGGTCTGCACTGATAGGGATTCAGTTATCAACCCATGTGGAAAGAGGCAGACAGATAGTAGCAAGATGAAAAAGTTGACTTAGTGCTTAAGAAGTAATGTTAAGTTTTTAAAAAATAATAAAACGATTTCTAAAACAAAGTTTTAAATTAAATTAATGTTTTCAGTACTGTCAAGTTCATTTATGGCATTTTCAAGTTTTATTTTTAAGTCACTACTTTTTAATGTAACTTCATTTTTAAAGTATTTTTCTTTTCTCTTTTTTCTTTTTTTTTTTGCACTTAGTCATATTTTCACTGATAGTTTGCAGATCAACTTTAAAATTTTTTTTCTCTGTGAAATACAGAAATGATTATAGAGAATTCATTTATCTTTTTCCTTTTCTTCCATTTATGTATTTTTTTGATACAAGTTCTCATTGTAGTATCCAGGCTGGCCTGGGACTCACAATCCTTCTACTTCACCTACCAACTAGCTGACTACAAACACGCTACCACACCAGGCCGATACTATGTTTTTCATCATTATAGTTAAGCTGGGGTTTGGGATTCTGTAATATTAATTTGAGAAAGACTTTTTATATGGATTTAAATATCAATAATTGTATTTCCCCCAGATATTTAGTTCTTTGGACTATGACTTATAATTATGATAGAGTTCATATATTTAGGCATGAATAATTTAGCCCAGTTGGACTGAAAAGTAATTAGGAATAACTGATGTGGCATTTTTATGTAGACTTGTCCCTCCACTCCCAAACTCATACATTAAAGTCATAACTAACCCCCAGTGCCTCAGAATGTGACTGTAGTTGGACATAGTTTACATAGAGATAATTAAATTAAAATGAGGTCCTTAGGGTGGACCCTAATCCAATTTGAAGTCCTTAGAAGAAGGAGAAGTGAGGGCAGAGATGAACAGAAGGAAGACTATTTGCAGATACAAAGAGAAGAGAGTTGTGTATCTACCAACCAAGGAAGTGCTTCTGAGCAACCGATCCTGCTGACACCTGATCTAAGTCTCAGCCCCAGAGCTATCAGAAAGTAAATTTCTGTTCTGTAAGCCACACAGTCTGTGATACTTTTTATGGCAGCCCTAGCATCAAATATAGTCATGTTTAGAACTAGGAAAACAGTCACAATTAGAATGGAATTTCAGTTTTAATACATCCCTTGTTATATTTACCACACAATGATTCAATGTGAGCATAAAATAAGGGTTCCAAAAGCAGATTTATGAAGAAGCACATAAATTATAAATTATAAGCACATAAATTTAAATTTACTGATCATTATCACTGTCTTATAAATGGGTACAATTTATAATTCCTAAGTGAATGACTCTTCTATATTCTCAAACCCTTACCAGAAGAGCACCAGGACTGGCAGAAGTTGGCCAGCTGCAAATTAATAAACCCAAAGTCGCAAAATACAATACTTGATTCTTTCAAATATACAACATTCTGGAAAAATTATGGAGACAGTAAAAGAATCAGTAGTTGCCGGATTCTGGCCAGAAAACCCTGTTAGAGTGACAAATGAAGACGATAGAGAATATCTTTGTGCGGGGGAGAGGTAGTCTTCACTGGAATGGAGTGAAGCCCCGACTGACTCAAACCCCCAGATTTATTGAAGAACCACAAAGCCAATAGAGTTTTGCGAGCACAGATGTTTGTTTTAGGTAGCAAGGCAGGCAAGCAAGGCACAGTGACAGTTTGGCTGAATAATTAACTTTTATTTGATTGTCTCCTGGGGCACTTCCTTTTTTCCCCCATAAGGTCCATCTCTGCCCGAGCTGGCAAAATAATCCTGTCTTCAAGATGTTTTTACTCCTTGGAGTTAGCAGTCTTCCGCTACCTGAGTCAACTCCAGCAGACACTGACCTGTTGGGTGTCCAAGGAACTCCACAAGTAGTCATCAGGAGTTGGGGGAGAGGGGCTGGGATTTAGCTCAGTGGTGCTATGCCTGTTTTACAAGCGCAAGGTCCTGAGTTCAATTTGCAGTACAGAGGGGAAAGAAAAAAAGAAATGTAAACAGGAGTTGGTGGAGAGGGTGGGATAAATAGGTAGAAGATAGAGGCTATTTAGGGCATAGAAACTATTCTGTATATTGTAATGTACAGTGTCACTATGGATGTGTCCGAACCCACAGAATATACACCACAAGTGAGCTCTGCAGTACATTCTGTGCTTTGAATAATGATGAGTCAATGTAGGTTCATTCACTGTTACATATTACTGCTCTTGTGGGGGACTTTGTTAGCTGGAGAAGCTTCAGGGCAGGGAATAGGTGGGAAATCGCTACCTTTCACTCATTTGGCTGCAAGCCTAAATCTACTCTTTTAAGACATATGTATTAAAAGCACTCACATACACACACTTGATTCATTGTTTCCTCCTTGAAACAGTCATTAATTCCAGACATTTATTGGTTGCCTACTGTGCACCCAAGCATTTTTTTAAGCTTACAGACAGTGAATAAAACTGGTCAAACCTCTGCATTGATAGAGTTTATAGGGAAGATAGATAGAGAGATATAGATAGATAGATAGATAGATAGATAGATAGATAGATGATAGATATAATCAGGCAGCAATAAATACTATGAATAAAAATTCAACATCTGAAATGGATGGAGAACAAGGTGGGTAGTTGGGGGGGATGCTTCTTCTCTGAGGAGAAGACTTTCACAGGCTCTGGAAAGAAGCACATGGGGATGAGATGAGCTGTCTGAGCTCAGAGCAACTCAGGTAGACCAATTAGCAGGAGAAGAGGCCCTGAGGCTAGGACACACTTGGTACCTTTGAGGAGAGTCAGGGAGCTTGTGAGTCTGGCAAGCTCAGTGAGCAATGGGAGAACCGTAGGTAAGGAAGTTAGGAGCAAACAACTGATTACACTGAGCTTTGTCTATGTGGCTGAAGACAGGGTTTTCTTGTGACTGTGATAAAAAGCCATGGGAGGGTTATGAACTAGAGTAAGAAATGATCTGACCTAGTTTGGACAACGGGGAAGGAGTGTAAAAGAAGGGTGCTCTTAGAAAGCAGTGTGTAGGATTCTGCTTGATGTCAACTTGAAATTGGTACACTGCAATTGATAGGAAGTGAATTGAGGCCAAGATGTATAATGAATTTTTAAGGTACATGTACAAATAGTAGCTGGCAAAGTAAACATACATTGAGACAGTCAAGAATATTATGAGGGCAGGTTCAAATAGATGAATGATGGTATCATTTACTGAGCTGAGGAACATAAGGGAAGATCAAGTCTAGGTACAAAATCTGAGCTTGGTTTTGGTTTTGGTGAAGGTCAAGTGGCTGTCAGCATCCATGAGGGGTTGTTGAGGGAGTGGTTGCATATTTGGAGTTCACAAGGAGGTTAAGCTTAGAGACAGATATTTGAGATCCATATTTTCATGGCATAGACAACCCAACTGCATGTGTGAGTTCAAGTTTTCACCAACATTTAGAGGAGCGGGGTCCAGCACAGAAGAATGAGATGGAGATACCAGTATGACTGACTTACTAGAAAGAATTCAAGTTGCAAGAATTATATAAGATTAAAATAAGAGACTGGGAATTAATTTTAACTTGTGAATTAATTTATATCTGAAAAAATGCCCCCAAACCCTCATGGTCTTCTCTGGTCTGTTCCAGGATGTAATTAAATGATCCATTTGTCTCAGCCACCAGATAAACTATGAAAACCTGAACTATTTTAAGGTTTAATTGTGGATGAGATAAATGCCAGCACATGAAGAACTTGTGATTATGTGAATATGCCAAAAATATGAATATTTGAATATATTAAAATGTCAAAGTGTAAATAGGTAAAAATGAAATGTTTGTTGTGAGAGGCTTCATTTTTTCATAATTTTAAAGCTTTTGTTAATACATTAGTATCACCTGAAGAATTTTAGAAAAATACCAAGATCTGGGATCCACCCCAGATCAATAAAATCAATTTCTGAAGTATCAGGATTTCTCTCATTTTTTTCAACACTCCCTGGGAAATTCTAATATGCAACTTAAAACTTCAACTCTCTCTTCAGATCTTTACTTTCATTGTGGTATCACTATAGGTGGACACGAGCTCATTCAGAGGAGAGAAGTTCCACACACTAGGTGATAAAGTTTCAGGTCATAAGGTCATAGAGCATGTGACACAGGAGCCAGAATGTCTTCATTTGCTACCTGTGTGTTTATAGGCAAGACACTTATTTTTCATTCACTCAGTTTCCTTCCTTGTAAAATGGAGCCAACATTCAAGTAAAGTGTTCAGAAAAATAACTAGCATGTAGAACCACTCAGTAAGTGTTGCCTCTTATTTTAAGATTAAATTGCCCAGTTGGGTAACAATTGCCTGTACTTCTAGCTACAATACTCAGCAGATCAGGTTAATTTTAATAGATGAAAACAAAAAGAAAATACAAAGGAGCATGACACATTTTCTCATGTAATCAAATGTCTCAATGATATTGGGGAGAAAATTTGATCTAATCTTGTCCTTATTACATTTTGGATTTTGATGTGTTAGTGCACTTTCAAAAACAAACATAAACACTTTTTGCTCTCATGCTTTTATGCCATAGAAATGATATGCTGATTCTCAGGAAAGGTTGTTACATTTCTTTCTCATCTTCTCTTCGAAAGGATAATATTTTAGGTGTGACTGCTCTGCTCTGCCACTTTGAACAAATGATTAATAGTTCTATTTTATGTATGACGATGAACTGGGTAAGGCTTTGTCTATTTAGTAAGAAGTCAATACTGGGCCGGAGATTTAGTTCAGTGCTGCTGTGCCTGTCTTGCAAGCTCAAGGTCCTGAGCTCAATCCCCAGTACCAAAATAAAAGTCAATATTGAAATTAGTTTAAGTAATTTCTATGGTATCTAGTCATATACTCTTACAAAAGGCTTCAAATTCTCTTTCATTATTTTTCCTGTATACAGAATTATATGGATGTTATCACATTGAAGACTGAGAATCTCTTTCTTTTGAAAAATTTTAATGACTATGATGTTCCAAGTTCTCTTAAAACTTTATTATAGCACAGCTGAATTTCAAAATTAAGACTAAACCATGTAACTAGAATATGAGTGATCTAAAACAGTAAAAATTTTAAAATAATCAAATTGGATAAAAAATATAGTGTTAACCATCAAACATGGAAAATCTCAACTTTTTATTTTCAGGACATATTTTCTTGCTCTTAAAAATTGAGAATCAAGATTTTTCTATTTTTGTGAATTTTATCTATTAGTATTCACCATACTAACTGATACATTTTTTTTCTTTGAAAAAGGGTCTCATCATATATTCCAGGCTGGCCTTGAACTCATTAAGTAGCCTAAGCTAGCCTTAAACTCAAAGCAATTCTCTTGCCCCAGCCTCTTGAGTGTTGGAATTATAGGTATGAGTCACCACGCTTGGCTAGAAAAGTTTTAAAAAATATTTAACTAACATAAAAATAATATATCATTTAATATTAACATCTATAATATGTCTTAATTAAGAAATAACACTATATGGGGCCAGGGATTTAGCTCAGTGGTTTCGCTGCCTGCTGTGCAAGTGCAAGGACCTGAGTTCGACCCCTGGTACCAAAAAAAAAAAAAAACACTATAAAACAATATAAGTAGCCACAAGAATGACATTTTTAAAAATATTTTTTGCTATTCTCAATAGCTTGATGAATGAAAAACATTTAGATTCTCTTCTCTATTTCTATATTCAGTGTTTTTTTTGTTTTGTTTGTTTTTTGTGTTTTTTTGGTACCGGGGATCGAACTTGGGTCCTTGCACTTGCACAGCAGGTGGTGAAACCACTGAGCTAAATCCCCGGCCCTATAGTCAGTCTTTTGTGATAATGTTTTGATTGAAGAAAATTTGACTTCAATCAGATATTTAGTTGGAAATAGCCTTTATTTTTAAAAGATAATTATAGATATTCTTCTTTGATATTACCCCAGGTTGTCGAGCAATTTCATAAATGTTGCTTACAATGTTCATATGAAACCATATCAGTGGACTTCTCATCTCTGTTATACTAAAAATCCATTGGCTATCTTGCACTTTAAATGAATCATTACTCTTGCATGAGTCTGTAACATTATATATTGGTTATTTTGAAAACATTGGTTCCTAATTTTATGTGTCTTGAAAATATTTTCACATTTCATTACAATATCAACAGTGTCAAAGAAAGCCACATTTGTTAGAATTCACAAGCTTTTCAGAAAAGCGTATTAGGAAACCCACAATCTTATAGTGGAGATAATAAGCTTTCCAAAATTTTAACTTTTGTTGGGAAGCTTGAAATTTATTACTGCTGATGTATATTATTTATTTTTCTTTTGACAATAGAAGGACCAACTTGCCCAGTTTTACCCAAGACCTCAAGTGATTTGTAGATCTCACTTTGAGAATCACTGGTCTAAAAGAATATTGTTTATACAGCAAACGTTATAAATATTTGACATTTAAGTAAACATTACCTTTATACTTACTTCTCTGCTTTTTCACACATTGTCAAGGAGGTCAGTATTTCTGTTCAAAACCATATTCATCCATGGAAAAGTACTTCATATAACACAGTGAACTGATTATGAATCAGAAATCCTGTCTAGATATTAAGAAAGATCTACTGGAAAATACTCATTAATGGCATGATCTGGATAATCAGCAAGTTATTCATCACTCTGTGGCTCAGTTTCCTAGAATCATCTTGTTTTTCCGGTGCTAGGATTGGTAACCTGGACTTGATGCCTGTTTTGTAGTAAAGGAGGTGGTACGCTTAAATTAGTAATTGATAACCAGAGAAACACCGCCTACCTAAGAGTCATGGAAATGTTACAGGGGTGTGATTTTATTTGACTTTGTTGTTGCAATTGAGGAGAGGTCAGTGGCACTCAGAACCCAGGATCAGGGATAGTCCATGACTTCCCAATAAAAACAAAATCACCACCTTTAAGAAATGTCAGATGATTAATGCTGAGTTTCTCCAGTAAAATTCTTTATCAAGGAACAGTAAGTGCTGTGTCAAAGGAGAAGGACATATGACAACATCCTGCTAGAAGATATATGGGTGAAAGGGGCTAAGGTTGAGCTATTTGGCCTTATTGGTAGAACTGTTAAGGCTGGAGGAGGGGAAGACGATGGCCCATGTGCATGTACCAGATCTTCCTTGTCATGTACCTTCTCTATCTCTAGCTCTGATTGGGATATCATAGCACCAACGTCAATTTTTACATTTTTATTTATAACGTGATTATATACATATATATTGCATAACTCCAAAGATATCCTCTCATCTATATTTCTTTACTACACAATAGAATAGTGTGAACAAAGTTCTTAAACAAAACTGAAATACTTGTTTTTCATAGAACCATAGAATCAGAATGAAATTGAGTGACTATTTGCAGACTTTTTAGCTACTTAGGTTCTATTGTTTTCTTTTCTTTTTCTTTCTTTCTTTCTTTTTT
>NW_004624730.1:30818221-30887737 GCF_000247695.1 Heterocephalus glaber
TTTTTTTTTTTGGTACTGAGGAATCAAACTTGAGACCTTGCACTTGCAAGGCAGGTGGCAGAACTACTGAGCTAAATCCCCGGCCCTCTATTGTTTTCAAATAGAAAATTTATACTCCAAATAGGGAATAGAGTTTGTTAAAGTCATGCAGTAGCTAAAGGAAACTGACTACCAGTAAATAAAGATAACTGAAATTAAAATGGCATGGATGGCTGAAGTATTCAGATTTTATTTGGATTTTAAAATTCTAATCACATAATACTTTTAAAATATTGCAAAAGCATCAGTTAAACTCAAGTTTCTTTTCTTTTTTCAGCTTCAATGTTTTGTAGAACTCATTTTTTTACATTGCAGAGTACACAGTTTTTCCATAGAACAATCTCAATTTCTCATGAACTAATTTTTTATTTCTACAATTTTTTTTTTTGGTACCAGGGATTGAACAAGGGTGCTTATGAGACAGGTGGCAGAACCACTGAGCTAAATCCCTGGCCCAATTTTTTATTTCTTGGTCAGCTGGGAGCTTTGACTCCTACATCTTTTTTGATGCAATTTTTTTGTGTGTTTCAAGACTCCTAAAACATCATCTGCCAAAAGGCAGAGAAAGGATCATATTACTCATTTCTGTTTTATTTCTTTTTATTTGTTTGTTTTTTAGACAGGCTCTCATTATGTAGTTTGAACTGGTCTTGAAATCACTATGTAGTCCAGGCTGACCTTGAACTTCTTGCCTCAACCTCCCAAGAGCTGAGAATTATAGGCATGTTCTTTGAGTAAAATAAGTGATTGAGGAAAATGAATTTTAAACAAGGAACTTTAACCCAGTGAATCATCAGTGTACTTCTCTAGTACTGCTGCTTCAGATTGTGTCTCTCCTACTCTTCTTTTAGTAATTTTTATAAGAATTTATAGATTTTGTTTGCCTTGAAAATCAGAACAAATTATTAAATCCCTGTTGTCCCTCAATCAGTTCTGTAACTTGGTCAAGTTCCCTATGTTCACTGGAAATCAGTTTCTTTCTTTCTTTTTGTGTTTTTTTTGTTTTTTGAAACAGGGCCTCACTATGTAGTTCAGACTGGCCTTGAACTCTGTGTAGCCCAGGCTGAAAGTCACAGGAATCCTCCTATCTCAGCCTTCTAAGTGCTGAGATTACAGGTGTGTGCCACCACACCTGGCCAGGGAGTCAGTTTCCTCATGTAGAGATCACTGGCATGTATTATACAGTTATTGTGAGTATTAATTTATATTCATCTTGTAAATTGCCATGTTTAATGCATGTGTTTAATTCTCCCTTTAAAAAGATTTTTAAAATACATACATATAATAATTATGGACAGATTTCATTACTATAACAAATACATGTGATAAACTTACAAAGAGAAAACTATTATTTTGGCTCACAGTTTTGGAGGGTTCAGTTTGTGGTTGATTGGCCCCATTGCTTTTGTGCCTATAATGAGACAACACATTAAAGGGGTCAAGGATAGAGTAAAATTGGTCACGTCATGGCCAGGGAGCTAAAAAGAGGAAGACAATGGCACCAGGTCTCACACCACCAGTGACCAGAGTCCTAGAAAGGAAACAGAGTCAAGCAGGGGTAAGGCTTCACTTGTTTGGCTCCAAGATTTTAGCACAAAATCACTGCCTACACAAGTGGTGTCAGACCTCACTGCACCTGCTTGCTAATGTAAAGAAAGACAGACCACCATGGATCAATCTGGTTATTGACTTCCAGCATCTTCCTCCAAAGGTGACTGAGATTCATCCCAATGATCTGTAAAATCTTTGCTTTAAGGAACTCTGCATCCAGTAATAGGTTGAATGATAACACTGAACTGAAAAATGTATGAAGATTTCCAAGGGCGATTCAAGTACAAGTTGTAAAGGATATACAAAAAAAAAACCCAAAACAAAAAAAACAAAACAAGTATAAGTTGTGAATATAGCTCTCCTCAGCTGGCATTTGTTACCATGTTCCAAATTCCAGCGTCAAATTTTAAAGATGGCATTATAGTTTTTATGATTATTTTATAAAGTCATATAAAATAAATAAATGAATCTGATCCTGGAAAAATAAAAGGCAAGTAGAGGGAAGGGGTGAGGGAGAATTGAAATGTGTTATGCACATGTACCAATTCCCTCCAGTGAATGTAACCATTATGTACTGCAAACATGTACTAATAAAACAAAAAAAAGTTAAAAAATAAGTTCTGTAAAAACAAAGAAAAAGAACAAGTCTACTAGGCTCTATCTCTAGGCTTTAATATTAAATTTTCATTACTTTCTGATGTCAGTACCAATCATTATCTTTATAATTAAATCCAATTTTTACCTATTACCCTTTTCTTCTCTTCCCTTTGAAAGAGTATTCTGTGATTCCTTAGTTTATTCATCTATTTTCAAATGCCCAGATTCATTCCTTAATATGTCTGTATCTCACGAAGATGTGCACAAATGTAAATAATGTGAGAAAAATTGATGTTTGTGATCATACAGAGTATTGATCTTTTGAATGATATTTTTAAATGATTTATCTTTAGTTTGCTTTTACAGTTAAAGAGTCAAAAGTAGAATGAAAATTTTGGCTTTGATTTTCATCTCATCCACACAAAGACATTAAGAAGAGCTGCTTTGAATCCATCCTGTTTATGAAAACAATCAGCCCAAAGGGACGCAGGACCATTATTGTTCTCTCCTGTTCCTGTCAGTAACTGATTTAGGAAGCTTGTTTGAAGAGTGGGTTTTTCTGCTTTATTATCATTTCTGCTGAATATGTTACACATGGATTGTCAAAAATTTGAGTGTAATAAAATGAATAGCAGTACATCTATAATGAATATAATTTAGTCCTTCAGGATGTAGAATTTGCAGTGGTGCGGACATACATTTTGAACATCAATGATAATGACACTGTAGCTATAAAAAATATAGGAAATGGCCTGAAACGGGCTTCGTCCTGTAATATTCAGTAAGTTATTTGATAAAAAGAATCATTTCCATCACTTGTTTCTTTCTCATATAGGTGAAGATGGAAGTGAGGGTAGGGGAAAAAATGTGTAGTGGGTAGATTGGTATGTGAGATGTTAGTTTTTATTTTATGAATATATTATAACATCTAAGAAACAGTGCTGTTAGCCAGCTTTGACAAGGATCCACTATAAACTTAACAGAAGCAAAGCCAGAGGACACTGAGACATGGTGTATGGGCCCAGTGATAGGACAATGCCACCTTGTTCTCTTTTTTAGGGAGCTCAAGCCAAACAATAAGTGAAAAAGTCTCAAGCTTAGTCACCCAGGTCATGACTTGAAGGTCAATTTGATCTCACTCTTCACTTCCTCCCACCCCACAGGAAGTCCTGTGTGTCTCTCAGAACTCTGCTCTCCAGATTGTGGAAAGATAGACACATTTCAGGGTTCTAGTTCAGGGCTCAGTGTCATCCTGAGTCACTCCTGGCTTCCCCTCAGGCGTCCTGAGTTGCCTCCTAGGAATGCAACAGGCAGTGTGCCAATGTGCAGTTTTCCTCCTCCACATTAACAGTTATGGAGGAGGGAGCCAATTTTGCAACTTCTGGTTCCTCTGGGCAGATTCTTCCTTACTCTCTTTCAAAATATAATTAGTGTTTATCCATTCTGTTCCCAGCATTAGCAGTTTTCTGAGCAGGTAAATCAGGTAATTCTCACAAGCTGCAGCTTCCTGTTGAGTCTTCTCTCCTGTTGAAGGACCAATGAAAAGTGGCTGCCATGAAGTCCAGCTAATATATGGCTCTTCCAACTGAGATATTTTCATCAGTTACAACATTTTCATTGCAATGGGCTGCAATTTGCTTGAGCACTAGAAGATTTTTTTTTTTTCCTTAAAATCCTGTCATTTCACCAAGAAGAGGACGCTTCTCTCTAATTGAGCAAGACTCAGCAGGCCTAGAGCAGCCAACTTTGATCCTTCCTAGCTAGTATCTTATCACTGCTTCTTGCCCAGCCTCCACTCTGTTTTTTAACCTGGCTCCTCTTTTCTGTTCACTTATTTCATTACTTGAAAGAAAACAGCAGGACCTGAAAACTCTAGTCCAGTCATGCTCCTGGACTCTTGTCTTGCTCTGCGGTCTCTTCTGATCTCAGTTTCTTTCTCACTATTACAAATGTGGCAACTGAGAAGCCTGGGGAATCTGCAATAAACGGAGGGATTGTATGAGAACATGAATGTGAGTGTGGGAAGCAAGGTGTGTCTTCCGTATATCAATGCCTGATCTCATGTTGGCTGTGATTGCAGATGTTGCAGCCTCTCTTCCCAAGCTGAGATTTTATGGCCACATAAAAGTGTGAATTCCTAGCTTTAATTACAGCATATGGTGAGTTACAACATGCTCTGGTGTTGGTTTTAACACTTGCAAAGTAATTGGAAGATTGTCCATTCTTAGATATTTAATTGCTTCATGGCTGCAGGAGAGGTATTGCCACAGCTGGTTTTCAGAATGAAAGGCTACCACAGGGCTCTGTGGTTTTGGCTGGCCTGCTGTTCTTGGGCAGAAACAACATGAATTCCTGCCTTTGCAATATGATGTTCTTTTCATCTGTATTTTTCATTTTCTTGCCCGGCTCTTTTTTAAAAAGTCAAATTTTAAATGAAATATTATTTAAGTTGGAAATTGGGCACACACTACTGAGGTAGGGAGGGCATATCTGTATTGTATTAATGACACACACATACATTTTTATTTAAGTTCTCATGATTGGCTACCTTTTTCATAAATCTCTTAAGAAAAATGTCCTATAAATACTATAAAATATACTATAAAATGTACTATAAATACTATAAAATATACTATGCTCTAAGAGTTTTACATTTTGTATTGTTTTCATATTGTGTATGTCATATTGTATATTTCAAATGATATTTTGCATTTATGTTTATATATTATTTTCCAGCTGAGTCATTTTGAGATTTGTGAAAAATTCTAAGATATAATTTATATCTTCATTGCATTGTAAAGAGAATCAAATGATTATTAAATCACTTAAAATTTTAGGTTTTTAATTGAGCTGATTTGTTTTATAGACGAATTTTATGTGGTAATCAAAATATTTCCATCATAGTTTTGTTGTTATGAATTCATTTCTCATATACTTCATAATCTTAAAAAAATAATTTAAAAAGTAAGCACAGAATATTTTCTTGCTGAATAAGACCTAAAGCCTTTCTAGCACCAGATTGTTTCCTAGTGAAACCAGAAGTTGTGTTTCAGAAGGATATGATTAATATCCATGATGTGAATTTTAAAAATCAGTTGGTCTAGCTAAGGAACTATGGCTTTTTGGAGAAAAGCAGATCCTAGGACTATGGCAGGAAAGGCACAGG
This sequence comes from Heterocephalus glaber, assembly GCF_000247695.1. The sequence continues at coordinate 30,823,575 of NW_004624730.1, forward strand.
ATGAAACTGGAATTTAAAAAACAGTTAATTAATTATTTTTGGTTTGGGAAATAAGGAAGTACATAAACAATGACGATACATCAAAAAGACAGAGAAGCTAGCTCCGGTGAGTTCTACTGGCCAAATGTGGAACAATTGGAGGGAGAGAGAGAGAGAGCTATTAATGGATTATAATTGAATCAAACAAGAATCGAGAGACCCAAACTGACAATAAATAAGGAAAATGAAAAGCTCTATCTTGCAGTAAAAATGCTGACTGGTAGTAAGAGAAAGCTACTAGCAAAAAATGCAGTTAGAAAATTACCATTTTGGAACCATCACAGTGCATAAAATTGATCACAGCTAGAAATGTCAAGAGATACTCAACCAAGCAAAGGTAAATTTGATGAGAAACAAGAATTTTGCAGTCTCCAATTACCTCTCTACAAATTACTTAATAATAATGAAAGGACAAATAATGTAGAAATGGGATATCATATTACTTAACCAACAGAGTATCATTAGCATCACTAATAAGAGGTAAAGGAACAGCAAGTGCCTTCCCATGTTATACCGCAGGAAAGCCATGTCAGTCATGCAGCAATCTAACTCGGAGTGAATCATTGCTTTCTCCTAGTGAGAAAAGAGCAGAGAGATCCAAACCATAAGAGGGACACTCTATGAAATAATTGGTCTTATTCATCAGAAATGTCAATGGAATGAAAGACAAGGGCAGGCCCAGGAACTGCTCCAAATTAAACGAGACTAAGGAGACATGACAACTATATACACTATGTGATCCTAGACAGTATCCCATACTGGAGAGAAATTCTGTACAGGAGAATTTTTTTAACAACTGAGGACATTAAAATGGACTTTGAAGTGTTGGGTTAATGTAAAATTTCCTGAATTTAGTCGTTAAACTGTGATTCGGTAAAAGCAAAAATATCTAGTTGGAGGAAAGATAAACTGAAATTTTAAGGCATACAGAGGCACAATTTGCCCAACTTACTCTTACATGATTCAAAAAACATGTATGGCTGGGGATTTAGCTCAGTTGTTCCGGTGCCTTCCTCCTAAGCGCAAGGTCCTAAGTTCAGTCCCTGGCACCAAAAAAAAAGCAAAAAACATGTGTGTCTTAAATTTGTAATATATGTATTGTATATATGCATATATGAGATAGGAAGGTAGAGAGGTAGATATAAAAAAGAGAGAGAAAGCAAATATTAAAGCTTAGTAAATCTTGGAAAAGAGCAATTGGATATTTTTTCTATCTCTCTTGCAACTTTTCAAAACATAATATTTAAAGAAAAAAACACAAGGAAACTGTATCAGTCAGTGCTCACTAGAAAAACAGATTTAATGCAAGATATATAAATACTGTATATAAGGATTTAGAAGCTAGGCTTACAATGGCTGTGAGAAAGAGCAGAGAAATGCAAACCTTAACAGACGTATTCTATGGAATAACATGCAGAGTCAGGTATGGAAGGATACAAAAGGGCTGTCTGAGAGCTGTAGATCCAAAGGATCTAGTCAAAGGCCTGGAGCTCCCTGTAGTGTCTCGTGCAAGGCTACATGAGGAGGCTGAGGGGTAGTGCTGGACACTGAAGAGTCTGCGCTGGGAGCCAAAAGACGATGTCCAAGGTGAAGGCAAAGACTGGAGCTACACTGAAGAAACTGAAGCAAGCTTTCCTTCTTTGTTTCCCTTTTATTCCTTCCAGGTGTCAAGCCTATTGGCTGGTGCTACACACAACCCAGATTGGATTTTCTGTCTTCAGTAATCCCTTAGCCAAACGCAGAACTTTGCTGATCCAATTTAGTTGGGCATTTTTTACTCAAGTTGACACAATCAGTTACTGTCACAGAAACAATCCATGAACTTATTTTTATTGAACACTTAATAAAGCCCAATGGTCTGGAAATTGTTTGGGTGTTCCCCAAGGATCCAACTGATCGGGGGCTGGTCTCCAGGTGATGAGTATTGGGAGGTGGTGGAAGTATAAGAGGCAGGGCCTAGTAGGAAGTCCTAGGGTAACTGAGATCCTCCCGTAGAAAAGGATGCAAGTATTTCTTGTTCTTAAGAAATGATTGTTTTAAAAGGAGAAAGCTGCACCCTCCTTCCCACCTTTCCATATGAGCCTTCTCATACCCTCCTTCCTGCCATATACTGTGGGCCCTTTGCCAGTCTACACTATTCTGTTGGGACTGAGAAGACTCTATTAATATTTGAAATAATCAAATAACTTTCAGGTAATAAAATAACAATGGCATGCAAGTTATAGAATAAACTTATACAAGTTGGGAACTTATTTATTTATGTATCCCACAACACTTTCTCTGATCATATGCAGGGTTCTAACTTTTTTCTGAAGTTACGTAGATAACATTTATCCATGTAGTCGAAAGCCATTGCCCTAGGATTTAGAATACTTAGTTCCCAGACATCTCTATCATTAAAAGCTGTTTGACTTTTATCAAGTCTCTTAATATAACACAACCTCATTTTTTTCACCTGTGAAATGAGGGTTAGGGTTAGGGAAAGGCCTTTGAACTTTAAAAGCCTACAATTCTACACGAAATAGATATCAAAAGCGGTGTGCAGAGCAGACAGCTAATGAAAACAGCTGGATGGCTCAAAGTTAGGATGCATAAGCATATGCATGCTCAAAGGATGCAAAGTTAGGATGCATAAGCACATGGTCAATCTTCTATGGAAGCAATACACTTTGATGACAACAAAAAACACTTTATATTTTAAGCAGCTTTTATTTCTTCACATACTTTTAATATTATTTGACATTCAAAGTGACACTGCTGAAATACACAGGGCATATATCTTCAACCAACTTTTTCAAAAACCACAGCTGGAACACTGAGAATTTACATTTATGACATTAAATAACATTTCTTTATCTACCAACTTCAAAAATTTGGATTCACAATCACATAAAAGAAGCAAATGAATGCTCCACATGCTTTGCTCTGTCTGTGTTCCATCTACATCCCCCAACTCTATACTCTCAGTCATATTCTATCACATTGGCTTTGTTCTTAATGATTAATTATATTTCGCTAATAGGCTAATTAAAAATGTTTAAATAAAACTATTTGACATGATTGTAATTATCTGCATATTACTACTTAAATTACTACAAAATTGCATAATTAGACCCATAAAAGAGATATAACCCACATTAATAAATTTGTACTACTTGAAGAATATTTTGAATATGTAGATCAAATAGATTCTTTTCTTGTTTAATAAATAATGCCCAATATCATAGTCTGCTTTATAGATCGACCATGATTTCTTTATACATCTTTTTACATACTTGAAATTTATAATCAACTTTATTTTTATTGTGTACAGAATTAAAATGTTTTCATCTTGTAATTGATCACTCAGTTTTTAATAATAATATTTCCTACAGGAATATTTCACTTGAAGTCTTATTCTTGAGAATCCTCTGATTTCCTATTACTATTTGGTCTCTGGTTTTTTTAAGCTTACTGGACAGCTCTCACCCAATAATTATTTTTCATAGATTTCTAGGTCAAGTTCACTTTTTTCTTGGCTTCCATGATCTTCTTTGTCTTAGATTACTTACTTTTGCCTTAATGTCTCACCAGATAATTCTTTTTTCTTCTTCTTCAGAAAGTAAACATGGTAAGTAAAAATCCCTAAGCACTTGTATGGCAGATATCTTTCCTCATCAGAATTTTTGAAACATTTTCCATTATGTTCTATCAACCAGTTTACCTGGGGAGGAGAGTGATACTAGTCCGATTCTCACTTCTTTACACATAACTTGTTTCATTTCTCAGAGAGTTTTTTGAATCTTTTCTCTCACATAGTGAAGCTTCAGAAAAGGTGCCCATATATGGATTCCTTTTTTAATGTAGCGTTTAGTGATCTCCTTTAGTTGTAGCATTAATTTAGTCAACAAAAACAGAAGGTCATCTATTATGTATCAGCACCCCAACAGGGGCCATAGCCATTGTTTCTCTCACTTCTTTGGAGAGTATCTGTTTGATTTTAGTGTAACTGAGGGTACACATGATCCCTGCATGTAGACATGACAGTGGAGAACACAATGAATATAGATTTGTGTAGTTTTTCCATAGAAAAGAAAGAACAATATTGCTGTTTTCTGTCTTACTTTCTTGTGGAATTCTTGCTAATTCTAAGCTTTGAAATTCCAGCTTTCATTTGTATGTGATTGGGTCTCTGAATCTGTGAGCTATACATTTATGGATTCAATCAACTGCAGATTGGAAATATTAGGAGAAAATCATACCTGTACTGAAAATGCACAGACTTCTTTCTTGTCATTATTCCCTAAACAAAACAGCTAAGCAACTAAAGCTTAGTATTTACATTTCATTAGGTATTATAAACAATCTAGAGATGATTGCAAGTGTACTGGAGGATTGTGGGAAGGTTGTAAGCAAGTACTAGATCACTTAAGGGACTTGAGCATCTGCTAATTTTGGTGCCTGCAGAGAATCATGGAAACAATCTCCCATGGATATTGAAGGATGTTTGTAACTTCTTGGTTGTAGATTTATTTGGCTTTGATTTAGAACAGTGAAATCTAACTTTTATTGAGCAATATTCCAGAAACTGTCCTAAGTGCTTATTGTGTACTAACTCAGCCAATCCACACAAGAACTCTATGAGAAAAATACTATAATTACCCACATGTTAAAATGAAACAGAGCTCTTCAAAGTTATACAGCTCAAGATTGGCCCCACTGTCATTTGAATCTAGGCAATCTGTGGACCCATACTCCACTTACCTTGGAGAAATATATAGTAATTTTTGATTCCCCAATCCTGGGATTTATTACGGACTTATTCCTTTTCACATATATTTTAAAACAGGGATTTCAGCAGAATGGGATGTGAAGAGGCAATAGGGAAAGGCATGTGTTCTGCTTGCAATATTTCACAACAATTTACCTATGATTTCTGAATGCTAAATTCACATAGTCTGATGGCCAAATCTAGATATAAGTAGTTACTCATACTGTGAATTTATCTAGCCTCATGATGGCAGACAATGAGTGGCCAGAAGATTACTTTTAAAAGTCTAAGGCTTCTGTGGTCATTCTTTCCTACTGCTTTAACTACCTACCACCTCAGCTGGAACCCTCTCTGCCTGATAGAATCTAAAAATGGCACTAAATTCCCTCATTGCCTGCCATGCTCATTTTTCTGATTGGGCTGGGTTACTGGTATAGAGGAAGGCAGCAGTAGGACTGAAGGAGAGAGGGAGGAGGGAATGTAATTTGTACAAGAACCTAGGCTAGACTCTTGCTCTCTCCTAATTACTGAATGTCTATAATGAATCATGTGTTTTTCTGGATATTATATATATATATATATATATAGTTGCATTTAATTTTTATAATAACTCTGTAGGAAAAGCATCATGCCCCATAGATGAGGATGCTAAGGAATTTGTCTTAGATTACACAGGAAGTACATTCCTCCGACTTTGAAGCCCATGTCAGTTTCACTCTGCCATGATGCCTCCTGACTCCATAGACCTGCATCCTGAATGGAGCTGGTGTTCATGCATGTTCACTGTCCATCTCTCTCTCTCACTACAGTTGTACACACACACACACACATACACACACACACACACATTAATGCAACCAATATATGTGCTGGTATTTCATATAGTAGTGGGATTGATAACATTCTTTTCTGTGAGTCAAATCGTGCCTCTCAAGTACACTCCGATGTACCTTTCTAAGGGGTGAGAGTGGAGGGAAAGGTATGGAACTGTGTTCAGAATGATGGCTGCTTATAGGTCAGGCTGGAAGGGCTGCAGAAGAACAGCTCTCCCTGTGTGGCGCGTACTGCAAGTCTTATCCTGGTGTTCAATTCCCTTGAGGTGAAGTCTTTTGCCATATTATAAAGCAGATTACCTTGTTAAGCATTTCATCAGCTTAATGAGGATGGATTTTGAGGGTATAATGTTAAGTGAAATAAATCAGACACACAAACTTAAATATCATGTTTTATATGAGAAACCCGAAACATAAATCACTAAGGAGAAAAATAAAAGATAGGTAATAGGAAACAGAGAGATCTTTTGCCAATGAGAATAGGACCAAGAGATGGAGGGAAGATGGAGGAATAGAAAAGGGGAAGTTAAAAGAATTAAGATGTGTTACACACATGTACAAACTCCCCACGATGAATGTCATCTTTATGAACTTCAAACATGTACTAATAAAAATAAAAATTTAAAAGAGAAAAAAATTGTTGTCACCTTTAAGTAAACTAAATTTATAAAATATCTTTAAAACGATAGAGTAATAGATCACAAAATTATTGCTAATAATTTATATCCCTTTGCAATAGGATTTTGCCATGTTTTCCATCAAAAGTTTGAGTTTCTTTGTCCCCTAATCCTGGATGTGATTAGGTAACTTGCTTTGGGTAAAGGGACATTAGCAAATGTGGAGCAGAGGCTTGAAAAGAGTTTGCACTTAGGGTTTGCTGTCTCCTACTTCTGGGCACCTTCTTGCCACCCTGTGAACTAGCTTCCTAGAGGATGAGAGACCATGTCAAGAAAGAATTTGAGCACCCCAGCTTCCTGAGGTGGGCGGCAGACATGAGGAGGAGGCCACTTTAGATCTGGCAGCCCCGTCTGAGCTGGCCTAATCCAGAAGCAAGAGCCAAATCACTCAAAAAATTGTGAAATTTTCTAAATAATTATGATTTTAAGGCACTAAACTTTGTGGTGCTCTGATATGAGGCTAATTAATGCACATAGGTAGCTAAGGAAGGTTGGAGAAGGAGAGCCAGCACCCCAGGGGAGGGGCTTAGATTATCATTTTTTTCAATTTAAGGGTCTTGAATGTTTGAGAAGAGGCAAAGGAACCCCTAAGGAGTGAAAAGTACAGAAAGGGGGTAAGGGAATACATAAAACAAAGCCCACTCTTCCTCATGACTGACTGACCTTGTTATAGCTTCAAGAAGAAATATTGGGGACTTATTTTATCCCTGATGTTAGAAATTTGCTGTAATTTGAACAATCCGAAGATATCTGACACTCTTGTTTACTTTTTATTTAACGGGCCATTGAGTTTCATCTTGACCCAGAACTCTGAGTCTGTGTACTCTGAGAGGCATTTTCGGAAACATCAGAGGCCGAAAACAGAACCCATGTCACTGAGTTCGCTGCCAATCTCCTGCCACCTGTTGCAACATTGCACTGGGTTAAAAACGTCAGACCCAAATGCTCTAATTTTCAGAATTATAACATGTTTGGTAATGTCTGTGGTAATGGCATTGTCTCTCTCTACTGTGGAGTAGTATTTGAATGGATGTCTGTGTTCTAGAGAGACTTTAAGCTTTCTGAGAGTGTGAACCTTGTGTTTTTCATTCCTTCTTTTATTTGTGCAGAAAATCTTCATTGGGTAACGATGGTTCATGCCTAATTTCCCAGATGGTACTATCTAAGTAGAAGAGGAAAGAAACAACATAAATCTGTTGGGGTTTTTGTTTTTGTTTTGTAGTGCTGGAGATAGAATTCAGGGCCTCATGCATGCTAGGTTAGGTCTCTACTACTGAGCTACATCCCCAACCTCATAAATCCATTTTTTAAAAAATTATGTGCTAATACTGAGTAGTTACTAAATGTTACTAACTCATCTTCTTCCTTGTCTTCCTAAAATTCAGTGTGCATTAAATAGCCAGAATGACTTAATAAAATAGATTATATGGTATTGATCCTCTGCTTTTAGTTTTCCATTAAAATTCTTACTAGCCTTATAAAGTGAATGGGAATTTCCTCCTGACTACTCCTTAATCATTTTGGCTCCTTTCATTTCTTAGGTAACTCTAACTGGAACTCTTTGTTTAACTCCTTTGAACAAATGCTTCCTGCTGCCAAAAGCTGTTCTCTATCTCCGCATCATTCCTTCTGGTCATTGAGAGCTTAGCTTCGGTGACTGGATCCCTGACACCTGATAAAGTAACTGCTGACTGACTCTGCATAACTCAACCATGATATGATAGTTAGTGGTTTTCTTCCTCTTTCTCTCCTTTCTTCCCTCCCTCCCTCCTTCCTTCCTCCTTTTTCTCTTTCCCTTTCCATCTTTTCCCTTCCTTTCTCTCTTTCTGCTTCCTTTCTTTCACTCTTTCTTCTTTCTTAGCTTTATTTCTCGGCACTAGGTTCCAAGGACCACCCAAACTGTAACTGTATTCTTCCTCATTCCTATGTCTGCTCCTTAGTAGGTGTTCCATAGATTCTTTGGGGGAGAGGAATAGAATTGTGAATGCCACAGGACTTGTGGGTACACACTGGGTGGCAAAGAGGAGGAAATGGCATTTTAAACAGGGAACATATTACTATATTCAAAGACAGGGAACAACAAAGTGCATTAGAAGGAGTTTGATACCATTTCTTGCATGCTTTTTTAAAATTTTATTTTTTATTAGTTGATGTTCGCAGTACACAATGATTGCATTAATTCTGGGGAGGCGAGTTGGTTCATGTTCAAAACACATCTTAATTCTTTTCGTCCTCTTCCCTTCCCCTCCCCTCCCTCAATCTCTTGGTCCCCTTTCCTTTTGCAAAAGAGCCATCTTCCTCTTTCCTATTATCAATCTTTTATTTTGCTCTTTAATTTATTTTAGGTTTCTCATATAAGAGCAACCACGCGATATTTAAGCTTGTGTATCTGATTTATTTCACCTAACATTATTGTCTCTAGGTGCATCATTTTTCTACAATGACTCATTTATCCCCTTTTTAAACTTTTTAAACAAGATGTTGGTGAGGACCACTCAATTACATTAGGTCACTGTTTTTATGTTTGTAAATGATAAAGGCTAGGATGTGCCTGTGGAGATATGGAGTAAAGAGGGAAGAGAAAGACAATTACAGCGCCTTTGCTCTGCGCGGGGCCCTGCCCTTTTAACCCACTTTCAGAGCCTCTAACTCGCGGCCCCTCTTCTCAGCAAGACTCATGGCTGGTTGAGCCTGTGGTTCTGCAGCTCAGCTCTTCCGAGGGCAGGAAGGAAGGGCGGGTCCGTTTGAGATTTCCTGTCTCGCTGTGAGTCACTGATATTGAACACTTTTCATGCCCTTTGCAGTCAGTCTACTATCCGGAGAGCAGGAATGCGGGCCCGGAAGTCAGACGGGACCCCCCCTCCCCCTTCGTGATAACTGCTCTCTCCTCCTTTTAAGCAAGCAGATCGCACTTCAGGGGGCGCCCCTTGGCTTGCTCAGGCCTGGAAAACAGGCCTTCCGTAGCGGGCGTGAGAGGAGAGGCAAGCTCAGAACAAGCATCAGTTAGGTGAGGCAGAAATGGAGATGGTTTCGGAGACAGGAGCCCCAATGGGAGCTTTCCATTCTGCCTCGCTGGGAAAGACTAAGCCTGTCTCACACCTGCTTCCCTCCACTCCCTGCTTGCACATATTCCTCCTGACAAGAAGTGTGAGACTTTACTTTTAAAGTAATTCTTGCACGAGCAGTGCAGTGTTGCAGAGGAATTCTATCAGGAGGCAATGGTGACAGCCCCACTACCTACCTTCCATGCCTCCCTCCCCAGGATGCATTGACTGACCTTGCTTTACACCGGTTATTACATTGATCCTTACAACGGCCCCCACAAGCCCTCTACTCAGCACAGTGCTTTGAAAATCTTAGTCATTACATAAAGGTAAGAATTTTAAGTCGTTATTTGAGGAGTAATATTTTATTTAGTTTACAAAAAGCATGAACTTTAGAGTTACACAGAACTAAGTTCAAATATATGATTTCCGTCCCCTTACAGCTGTAGGTTATGCTGTTAAGTTACTTCTGTGGGCCTCACACTTACCCCCATGCGAAAGGGGCACAATGCCAACTACTTCTTGGGATTATAGCACTCACAGGGATGTGCGTCAAAACTCCCCAACTCTGCATTTGACCCATAGGAGACTCACTGGAAATATGGGCTCCCTTCCTTTGTCCACTTTTCTTCTAAAAGTGATAGAATGGAATCATAGGCCTCTAAAACCATTAAGTGGGTGTTTGATCATTTTTCAGAGTGCCTGCAGAAATATTAAGGAGAAGCAGAAGAATGAGAATAACATTACAGATAAGACAGGCTGCTGTCATGAAGAAAACTGGCTGATTGTTCTTACGGTGCATTTGAAAGTGACTGTATTAGCCATATGAAAATCATGCTACAAAGCTATAATGGAAGATAAATTATTAAAATGCATTTTCTTGTTTAAAATATTGATTATAACAATATAAACATGATCCCAGGCTTTGGTGGAGAAATATAATGAATTTATTTATTATATGAATACATTTAAATTGCTAGCCACTAATTGGCTACATCAGAAAACCAGGACTCTTATAGTTTGGGATCATCAGAGGCAAAAGATTAAGTTATACAGTGGTCACTGCAGTGCATTAGAGAATTAGGTGTACTTTTCAATATTTTTATTCTGTTCACACAGAATAAACCCAGATCAACTCTCACAATATAATTATTTTATTAAGCAAACAGCTCCTTTTCTCAATCATTCATGTTCTTTACCCTGTGGAGTAGAAAATAATAGTAGTCTTCTTTTTTTTTTTGGTGAGTGATACTGAGGACTGAATTCAAGCCCTTCATAGTGAGCTACATCTTCAGCCCTTTTTATTTATTTATCAATGTATTTGTTTTGAGACAGGTTCTCATTAAGTCACAGTCACTAAATTGCCTAGACTGTGCTTGAAATAAGAATCCTCCTGCCTCAGCCTCCCAGAGTGCTAGGATTACAGGCTTGTGTCACCATGCCTGGTTTGTAGCAATACTCTCTTGTTTGTATCAGTGCTCTCAGAATGAGTTGAGACATTCTTTACTTTCCATGGGACATTTTATGAATGTGGTTTTAGTGTATACAAAAGACTAGTTGAGTTGCAAAAAAAATGTCTTCAGAACTATCTCAGCAAACACATTGTCACCACCATGGTAGATCCCTGAGGCTTTATAGTTCTCTGTTAAGCAAACTTTTCAAAGACCTCAATGCCACATTATTGTGTAAGGCCTAGAAACTTAGAAAGCGAATAGCATTCTTTTCCCTTGTGTTGGGAGCTTTAAAATTCTGAGTTTCTAATTACATCTTCACAACTAAAATTAAGTCTGTTTTTACAAAGAAAAGGCATAAAGTCTAGGATAAACATTCTTACATAATAATGTACTTTTCACTGGAAGGTCTTCATTTTCTTTCACAGAAATATCACCTAACAAAATTCTGACCCCTATGTGCTTATGCCTCTATGTGCTTGGCTTCAGTGGGTTCCAGGGGCTTTATTTTCCAGTGGTCAATGATATTTATTGAGTAAATATTTGATGAAGAATTTAAAAGGCATTATCCAGGAAGAGGGGAAAGGATATAGAGGGATAAAGGGAAATGAGTAATGTTTAATGTATTCTTTTCTTTTAGGAGCAGTTCCTAAGATCTTTGTATGAACTGAATTTAATGATAACAGTTTATTGAAGCTGCTATTGTTCATGGATGTCCCGAGGATGTAACTCAAAAGTATTTTAATGCTATTAATATTATTAAGCTCAACATGAGTTTTTTAATCATGAAAGAGAATTTTCTACTTGTTTAGTTCCTTGTGATAGAATTATTCTTGGATTAAAATGTAAGCTGTGCATTTTTCTTTCGTATTTTTGTTATTTGATATCCTGATCCACACAGAGTAGGACCCACATCTAAGGAATAAAAATGTGGTAGTGAGTCATATGGAAAATAAAACAGAATGTTTTTCAGAGAACAGGAACTTAATAGTGATGATGTGAAATAGGCAAATTCAAGCTTGTCTTACCTCCAAGAATTATTTTTTCTCTACCTTTTAATCTTCCACATATTATATAAACTAAATTTAGAGAGGTTTGTGATTTTCAAAATAATTATATTTAACACAAGAAGCAAGAAATGGCATCTTGAAAACTAAAATACTTTACTTGTTTTCACCATGAAGTTAGAAGTTCCTTAAGTTTACGAATGTGCAGGTTGAAAATTTCACTGGGGAAGTTAGGAAGGCACACACGCCTAAGCCACAGCAGAACTGAATGCAGAGAACTATAGTTTCCACTTAAATCCTGAGCATGAACTCTGTTCTACTGTTAACTCTTTTACCCAAATGTCTCTTCCTCCAATCAGAGAGCATCATCTCTCTATTTGCAAATGGCTCAGCCTAGTATGTGGCTTCCTGACTCCCCAGATACGAGAAGCAGTGGGGTGCAATGGTTCTCAAGATACGACTTCTTGGAGGGAGGAGTTGTTAAAACACAGCTTGCTGGGGCTTTACTTCTGCTGACTCAGTAGGTCAGAGGCGGTACCTCGAAAGTAGCAGTTCTAAATTCTCAGCTGGCTGTTACTGTCAGCCTGAGAACCTCGCCTGACAACCACTGATGTGGTGCAAAAAGCCCAAGAGCAGAAGTGAAGCAATGATACCTTTATCTATTTTGACAACTTCCTGCCACTAAACACTTCTGCATGAACTTCAGACCTAGTTCCCTCATTCATAAAACAAAGAGGGTTCAGTTGGTACATCCTTGTTAAATTTTTTTCAGTGATTTTTCTCTATTTATCTCGTATGTGCTATCCCAGCAGTATAAAAAGACTCATCCCACAGTCATTTCAAATTGTGAACCCGTCCTCTGAAGATATATCTTAGTCTCATTGAAAGTATTAGAGGAGATGGTGACTAGGAAAATGCAACTGAGTCATTTCTGAGTATGAAATGACAATCAAATTTTTGATTAAAGTTTCCCTCATGATGTGCAAGAACACGTGACAAGTATGCTGAGATAGCAGTTTTCTTGAACCTGGGGCATCCACGGCTCCCAGGACAGCCCATCTCCAGATGCGCCCCCTTTCCCTCTGTGGTTTTCTATGTACCACGATGTGAAAGAGTTTGGGAAGTACAGTTAGGTTAAGTAAAATGACTTTATTCCTTCATCCATTCAGTAGTTCTGATATTTTCCACATCCAATTCATTTAACAGTGAGACAAGTTTCATGAGAAAGTCTGGCCTTGATATGGTAATTTAGTCTTTAAAATGTCAGCAGAAATATTGGCATCATTCTTGATATACTTTACTTTGTTGCAAGAATTTAAAAAGATATGGAAGAGATGTGTTGCTTTCACCGAAGTCACTGGAGGGAGAGAGAAAGAGTTCTCCTGTTCAATCTTTCATTTTTGTTGTATCCCCAGTCACACACTGGGCATTACACTGAGTATAACAAGGAATCCGTTGAAGGCCAGGTATTGGCAGGAAGTATGCGTGTGCAATTGAACCTGTGTGTGTGGTGGCTGGAATTTGGGAATACAGAGTAGGGAAGAATGTTCCTGAGTCCTTGGATGGGACTTGCAAATTTCCTGAAAGCATAGGCAATGCTACCACCTGTATCTGCCTCTTTGCTGGAAATCCCATAGAAGTCTAGAGAAATCCTGAGACTAGAAGAGCACTGAGAACAAGATGGGTACTCAGAATACATCTTTCAGTAGCTTTATAAAATATTGATAAGGACAATTCCATTCCACTCTACTATCTAGAACCTGTATTATATGTATCACATATAGGAAAAACCATAAAATGGGAAATGGCATGGGACAAAAGGAGACATTTGACTTCACAAACTAAGTAGATTGATTATTCGAATCAATTCTGTCTCATCAACTCATACAACTTGCTTCTAGGTTATTTAATTCCTTGTTTTTAGAAAAGCAGAATTCTGTTATGTTGACTACTAATTGATCTTCAAACATTTGTCCTCACTCTTTTTTTTTTGTTTGGTACCAGGGATCGAACTCAGGACCTTGCACTTGTGAGGCAGGCGTCAGAACCACTGAGCTAAATCCCCAGCCCCATGTCCTCACTCCTTTTTACATAGTAAATTTATGTAGGCTTTTTACTTGCTAAAGCATTATCTATTTGATAGCTTATGAAATAGTTTAAGTTGGCCGATTGGCTTCTAAAATTGCTCTACTCCACCACCAATGGCCTTGTTCAACATAAAAAATTTATGTCAAAGCTCTGTAGCATTTTACATAGGAGCTAAAGCAGTTTTACACAGCTATAAATACAGTTAACTTGTAAACACATACATTTTTATAGCAGTAACTAAAAAATATTAAGAGTAGCTTCTACAAGGAAAGCAGAGGAAAGCAGGTGTGATTAGTCCTTGCAAAAAATAGACAAAGTCCAGAATGAATGCTATTTTATCCTAGTTTTCAAATGAGAGGGAAAAAAATGGCTTCCCTGGAGCTCAATTCTACTTTATACTTCTCCTTCAAAGTTAATTTCTCAGTTTACTACTCATTATTGATAATTCTGTGAGACTGCTTGGGAATGATTTTGAAATGGCTAACTATGTATTATTTTCATTTAAATTTGCCCTCAGGCTTCCAAGAGTCTGAGGATCACTGTTATTTGACAGGAAAATCTTTCAGATGTACATTCCAATAGATAGGAATTCTTCTCTCTCATTATCCACGTCTGCTTTAGGGGAGATAATCTTCCTGTCATTGAGAGAGACAAACATTCACTAATAACATGCACATTTCTAATCTAACAGAATATTTTCCTGGCTTTCTTAAGACTATGCATGCTTTATTTTCTTGAATATTAAAATAAGTGTACCATTATATAACATTTCCTTGCTAATATATGACACACCACATTCAAGAGCTTCACTTGTCATCTTACAGTATTTAAGCTACTTCTTGTCCATTTTACCTTGAAGATTTGTCCTTATAGGTCAGGGACCATCATATTCATATTTTGGATCCTTTCCAGAAGCTGATCGAAAACGTAAAAAGAGACAAATATACCAACTGGAAGGATTCTGCATCACAAAGGAGTAATAAACAGAGTGAAGAGACAACCTAAAGAATGGGAGAAAATTTGCAAACTATGTAACTGACAAGGAGTTAATATCCAGAATACATAAGGAACTCAACTCAATAGCAAAACAAATAATCTGATTTAAAAATGAGCAATTGATTGAAATAGACATTTCTCAAAACAACGCATACAGGAACATAACGTGTATATGGAAAATTCTAAAAATCACCAATCATCATGACAAATAAAAAGTACAATAAAATTCACCTTATTCCAGTTAAAGTGTTTATTACCTAAGAGACAAAAGGTAACAAATGCTGGTGAAAATGTGAAGAAAAAGGAACCCCTGGGAATGTAAATTAGCACAGCCATCATGGAAAGCAGTATAATTACCATATGATCCAGCAGTCCCTCTACTGGAGATATATCTATATCTATCTATATATTTATATTTATATATATATTTCTTTTCCTTTGGAGAGATCTATCTATGTATCTATATATATCTATATATCTCTCCAAGGAAAAGAAATCAGTATGTTGAAGAGATATCTGCACTCCAGTGTTCATTGCAGCACTATTTTCAGTAGCCAAGGAATGGAAACAATCTATGTGTCCATCACATAGACACATGTGTCCATCCTATGTGTGATGAATGGATAAAGAGAAATGTACATGTACACAATGGAATATTATTCAGCCATTAAAATGAATGAAATACTGATATTTGTGACATGGATGCAACAGGTTATTATCTTAAGTGATTAATAAGCCAGACACTGAAAGACAAACACTATACAATCTCACTCATATGTGGAATCTAAAAAACTTGATCTCAAAAATGTTGACAGTAGTCTTAGCTACTACCTTTTTGTTGCTGGGACAAAATCCCTACACCCACAAGTTAAAGGAGGAAAGGTTTATTTTAGCTCACATTTGGTAGAAGTTTTAGTCCATAATTGTCTAGCTCCAAGGTGGGCGGCATGCAGAGGAGAAACAGTCCATGGCAGGGTGGCCTGCCTTCTTGCCTTTTTTATTCCATCTAGGCTACAGGCCTTTTGATTGGTGTCACCCACTCCCAGGGTGGGTCTTCCCATTAGCCACACCCAGAACTATGCTAAACCAATCCTTGGGCTAATCCAGTACCACACACCTTTAATCCAGTACCACATACCCATGATCCAGTTACCTCCTAAAAGCCCTGCCTATAACTGAGAATATGAGGCCTTAGGGGGACATCTAGATGTAAACCATAACAACAATAGAATAGTGGTCACTAGAGAACAGGGAGTTTAGTGGAAGGGAAATATGGGGAAGAAATATGGGGAAAAGTTATAGTTAGATGGGAGACATAAATTCTGCTTTTATATGGCACTATGGGGTGGCTATAAATAATGATAAACTGGTATATATTTCAAAAACAACTGGAAGGGTTTTGGATGTTTGTTTTTACTACAAAGAAATAGTAAACATCTGAAGAGGTAAATATATTTACCTTGATTTTAACATTATAATATATACATGTATTTAAATATCCCAGGGTACACCAAAATATGTATAATTTTTATATCAATTAAAATGAATAATATAATGAAAATAAAGCAAAATTCAAAACAAAATAAAAAATTATTGAGTCACATTGAATTCAATTAAAAATAATGAAGGAAACAGCAATAAATACCTCTTTACTCATTAAAGTCTGGGTCTGTCATCAAAAGTAAGGATTACCAGACAGACTAAGATTAAGGGGGAAGAAAAACCAAAAAGGAAGCTAATTCCCCTTTAACTTAGCCCTGTCTCTGTTGCAGAAAGGAGATATTTGGCAAAAGTTACAGCACACATGATCTCTTGTGATTGTCACATGTACCAGCTGCAGGGCAAAAAATAGCTTTTAAAAAAATTATTTAGACCTGAAGTTCTATTAAAAAGTTCTGTGTCTTAGAAATCATTCTGTTCTTTGACTATTTAAGTGAACTTTTGTATAAATGATGAAAATTACTTCTCCAAGGCCACAATTAACTTATAAATACCAATTCAGTGCTTCAGATGGAGGGTTTTACTGCTCGTTCTCCTCCCAGGGAGTAACCCCCGGAGTGCCTGCGCTGGAAGAAGGCAGGGAGGAGCTAACTGTGTTCAGACCCCATGAATCTGGGGTGCTTGAACTCCATTCTGCAGCCAGACTCTTACATTCCTCTGGTGATGTTTCCACGGACATCTTCATTCTGACTTTTAAAAGTAACTTTTTAACTTGTTATTTTTGTAGTTCTATTATAAAATCTCCTCCTTTACACAGTTTCTTGAATTCATCCCAGAGTTTAGTAGAGACAGGAGCATCTTTGTATTCAATGAACAACTGCTGAGCCACGTTGAATAGAATTAATAATTTTAAAATAATTTTAAAATACTACCTTTTGTTTCCAGTATGAAAGTAATTTATTGGAGAATTTTATAAAAAGTTTCGGGCAGAATAGTAGTTTAATCAAAGCCGGGTATTACAGATAAGCACAGGCAAGTCCTTGGTGTTTCCTGGAACTTATTTGTCTTACAGTTTTTAATATAAAGAGTTATCTGGAAAAGCACTAACCACAGTGAAGGAGAAAACTCTAAGTGGAAAATTTTTGTTATGTAAAAATGCTTAGGTAGCTCTATATGGGATCTTTTTTTTTTTTTTTTTTTGGTACCAGGGATTGAACTCGGGATCTTGTACTTGCAAGGCAGGCAGTGGCACCACTGAACTAAATCCCGGCCCCTGGGATCTTTTTTCGTTGTTCTGTTCTTGACCTTTGAAAAAGTAAACTCAATTTGTCAAATGTTTGTGGAAATCACATAGTACATGATATATATTTGTCCTAGAGATAACTTTATATGCAGAATTGGTCTAATAACATATTAATATGTCAGTCATACCCCACTTCCATTTTAAGGGACGTATTGTCATAATGGACTCTGCACCTTTAGGATAGAGTTCTTCTCTTTATGCAGATGGTGGTATTTGGAATGAACGTATGTGTACATAAAAGGCCTACAGAGATTAAAACTAAACTCACATGAAAGATGCTTTTATGTAAATTACAAAAATTGGATTTTTTAAAAAAGGCTGATACCTTTTCATTTTCTAAAGTTGAATATTTCCTTTATACAATCTCATTGATCAATGCTCAATGAAATAAAGGACCAAAACTAGTCTTTGTTGTTTTATTGTATGTAAATATATCTTATAATTCACTTAATAAATCACCCTTGTCATTGAAAAGCAATTCTGCAAAACAGTTATACTGGAAGTTTGGCACTGCTTAGCAAAGTATCAGGGAGTGGGCAGATTATGATGGGCTCATAAATCTGATGAATTGCCTTTTTTATATAGCAAGACTGAAAGCAGTATTTCCAGAGCATGGACTGAGAGTCATCTGAGAATCTTGTAAACTTTGCAGATTCCCAGGCTAAATCAGAATCTTGTCAACAGCGCTAGGAATGTACATTTAAACCCTTATATGAAGTGATTACTCTACTATGCTCATTAAATCTGAAAGCCTCTGAAATTCACATTTGTTAACTAAAACACGACAACTCATCTTTGTCAAAACATACCGTGTGTTTTAATATATCTTTCCACTCAAGGTGTGTGTATATATGTGTGTGTATGTATCTGTGTGTGTGTTGTGTGTGTGTGCATGCGTGCACAATGGAGAGCTACCCCAGAGCTTCACACATGCTAAGCACACATTCCAGCACTGAATGACATCCCTAGCCCTTCTGTGTTATTTTCTCCTTTCTCTTTTTCTTCTTACATAATTTCACAGAATTTCAGATCTAAATGTCATTAGAATTATTTGGTTAGAAACAATAAAATCTAATTCTAGATGAGTTTAGCCAAAGTAAAATGTATTTCAATGTACAAGGTGGGGATCATAAATCTGAAGAATCAATGTTAGGAAAAGGCAAGAAGTAGAATAGATTCAAATAATACAAAAGGTGAATTTTAATCATATTTATTTCCTGTGCAACTTTATTCAAATTTCAAATCACATTTTAAAAGCAACAGCTTATCTGGCTGGTCATACGCTCATATTTTGGCCAGGGGAGAAGGTAAACTGATGGAAGCTCCAGAATTACCAGAATTATATTCAGGGCACTTTTCGGAGAGAAGTGGCAGTACTGTTACAAGAAGAGTTTCTATGCAGCTAAAAACAAATTCAACACAATGCAAAAAGCTTTAGAACCATTGAACAAAAAGTGCTCATTTTATTTGGAAATCAGCTAATTCTTGAGTTAGTAAGTATTTATTATGTGACTAGTACTGAATCAGGTGCTAAGTCAGGTCTTAGGGAAATAACACTGGAACTACTGGAAGTTGGGGCAATAAATTAGGCAAAGAGTAGATTGGATGGTTTAGATAGAATATGTTTGTAATAGGACACCTCTAATCAGGATTCAGTAGGAAAGAGGTTGTTTAAATGAATAGGAAGGGTGAATCAGGTTGCCTTTAAATTTTGATGGACTGTTTCCATTAATGAAGGATAGTATGGCAAACATTACTTTGGTCTGCAAGGCATTCTTGTAAGTCTTGCCTTAAAAAAATAGGTATAGGAACTAGCTTGTAATTTGGGTAATATTTGGATCACACAGTTATTGAGAGAACAAAATTACTTGATCACAAGTTTTTCTCCTATTTAACTAGGTGATTAGTCTCTCTGAAATTGTGTCACATTATATTATATTCTTGAATATATCTCCTCATTTGAACTAACTTTTATTGAGCACATAATATGTGCTAGCTACTGAGTATAAAGATGTTTCTGGAATTCCGAGAGCTCCCATTCATTCTCAAGGAATAATTTTCCTCAGAGATAATGGAAAAGTAAATTTTAAAATGATTTTACATTAACTTAGTGATATGGGAAAAATATAACTCCAGATCTACTGTAAGAGTTTATGTCCCCCGAATACCAAAAAATGAATTCCAAGTGAGGACAAAGGAAGTTAAGGGTAGGAAAAGCTTATTAAGAGAAAGTTCCTGAGAGACAGCAGGGGTTCTGAATGGGTCACAACTGAAGCCCTTTGTCGGGCGTAATTTATACAGCAAAGTCACAGAGTGCATACAACATGGGTCAAACTACAATGAAACTTACAGGATTACAAGTATAGTTGCTCAGCTAATACTGACCTAATAGGTAAATGAGCCATGTAGCAAGGGTACATGGAAATAACAAAGGCATTTTGGCATATGAGTCCAGATGTGCTGGTCACCCACCTATGCACCTGCTGCCTATCTGGGCCCACTGAACCAGGGGATGCTAATTTTAGTAGGATCTCAAGTTGCTGTTTATCTAGCAGGCCTGGCTACTGTATCTCCAACTTGAGGCCTGGCTTTCTTCAGATTTGCCTCCAGCCACAATTCTGATGTCTCTATTTTTTGTACTGATTTCCTCGAGGGCCCACAGCCTCCCTGTATGTTACTTTCTATCTAACCTAGCTGCCTATAGTATTAGCACAAGTTCCATTTTGCCCCTTTTATATTTTATCCACACAAAAGTCATCCTTCTGCCAGTAATGCTCCACCCTTAGCCTCTTTATCCACCTAATAAATATCAACTCGTCTTTCATATTTAAGATCCCTGGTCACAGTTTTCTCTAGATTTTCTTTGAAACATATATTTCCTTGTGGCATTTTGTGATAATACTTCTGTCTTGTGTAATTGCTTACCTCCCTTCTCCCTCACGGAGCACATCACTTCAAGTGTCATTTACACACCGAGAATTTTCAAAGTTATCTCCTGCTCAGAAATATTTCTTGATTTCCACATTTATTCAGCAGGGTGCAGAGTCAGAATTTCCAAATAAACTGACATTGACTATCCCTCAAAAATCCTGTTTCCTCCTCCTGAATTCTCAATGCAAGTAAAAAGTAACATCTACTTTGATTAAGTTTTCCAAGACAGATACTTGGAACCTCCTTTGACTCTTCTATGTCCTTCTGTAACTCAGATCAGCATTTTTCTCAGAAGCACAGCATCTTCTAAATTACACCTGCCTGCCTCTAACTTAGCCCCCAGACAGCAGCAATAGACTTCATAAAACCAAACTTATTTTTCTCACCTCTTTCAAGAGATATTTTAAGAGTCTTCATAATATTCAGATTAAATCTAAAAACCCTTCATTTAACATAAAAATATTCATTTCTTCTCCCCCTAACAGGGCCTAGCTTTGCAGATGTACTAAATGTGACAAAGTCATTTTGAGCTCTGTAGCTTCCACCTACCAATCCCAACCTGGATCTTACTATTTTAGCAAGACTGAATTCCAACTGCCTGAGTATTTTTTTCCCCCCAGCAGTCCTCACCTGATGAGTGAAAAAGTTGGTACATAACTATATACTCCAATTCCCTTATCCTTGGATTAGATAATTCTGAGGGTTGCATTCTACATCAGTTCCCAGAATCCTTCAGTGCATTTACACACAAGGGTAAAAGGCAGGCTTGATAGAATACCTTTTATAGACTGTGTTTCCCTTTCCTAGATTAATCCCACTTGCCCCCATTGCTTCCTGGGCCTACTTACTAATAAACGGTTTGCACTGGAATCCTTATTACTGCTTTGGATTTTGAAGAAGCCAGAAAAGATACTCAATATGTATTTCAGAGAAAAATTATGCAATTAATAACATGTTAACATTTTCCCATTTGTTCCTCTGCCTAGAATGATTCTGGCTCTCTCCTCCCTTACAAAAGTTAATTTTACTAATCGCTCAAAATTATGCCTAAGTATTACCTCTTTAAGGGAAGCTTTTAACATTGAGTTGTAGACTAGAAATTTTATTTTGCCACATCTGAGTATATTTGTGTTATGGTAGACACCTTAATCTCTGATTCATCTGGCCCCCTAGTAATCTTGCAGGTAGGGATCAAGATATATTTGGATTTTCAGTATAGTCCAAAAAATGGGGATGATAGCATTGATTCTAAATATTTACTTGAATGAATAGTTTTTATTGAACACATTTCTGAATGAGTAAACAAAAACTGAAAACAATGGCAGATTTTGCTAGAGGGAAAAAAAATCCATTGCTGAATACAAATTTATACAACTAAAATCAAAGTTCAAACCAAATAGTTTTGATCATTTGCACCACTGTTCTTCCCAGTAATTGTGGATAATAGTAACAATAAAATAATACACAACACTTTAAAAACATTACACAATTCAAATTTTCATTGTATTACATTATCCGTATTAGGTAGAGTTTACTACTATTACTACTACTAGTATTATTGTTTTACTATGTGTACTGTTAGTTCCATTTTATACACAGTAAATAACTCTCATATTGGGTATTTTAAATGTTTCCTTTTCAGAAGACAGAGTCTCAGAAAATCCCATTAGGGTTATCGAGATGGTGCCAAATAGTAAGTTCAAATGATGGGTAGGTCTTGGGAACTTCTGTGCTCTTGCCCTCCTCCATACAGAGGGTTAATAATTGGCTGTGGCAAGTTATTTGCCTCATACGTTTTGTGGCTCAAGGTAGCCGAAATAATACCCTTTTGACTATGGGCTGGAATTGCCTAAAACAAGTTGCAGAGTTATATTTTTCAAAAATATTCAAAGTACAAATTTATAGAAAAGTAGAAACATGTATTTGTTTGATGAATACACACTAAACCATCTTTGTATATAGTGCATATATTGTTAGTTTTTGTGGTTATAGATTGAACTAAGACAAGATTCTGACCATTGACCTTTGGTAGCTTATCTTGAATAATACTTACCTTTATAAATCCATGTCCAAAAGGCACCATCAAAGTCTTTACTGCTGTGACTAGAATTGGAAAATGGTTATTGGTTTTGGCTTGGTCTTTAATAATTTTGTATTTGCTTAAAGTTTTTTCTACTATGAGCTCCAAATGCTTGTAGATATTAACATATTTATCTTGAAACAACTACTCCTTTTGTGTCATACTCTAACTGAAAAGTGCTTTAATTTTATCTGTGAATGCTTTATTAACTTTTTTGTTTTTATTTTTGGGGTTCATCCATATGTTTTTCTGTCAGAGTAAATTATTTGGGAAAACAGATCATATCTTATCTACTTTCCTATCCCTAGGACTCGCCATGCAGCAAGATACTTCATAAGCACTGGATAGGTGTTTCTAAAATGGCTGTAAAGCAAAATTCTATAAAATACTTAATCTAATGCCTTAAGGCTGAAGAACTAGAAGTGTTTTCTTGCAGTGTTTCTACATAAATTTTATCAACAAATACATTTTAGTTTGAGTCCTATGAATTAATCTGCACCCTGTTGAATAATCACCCCAATATTCTTTCTTCCAGACAAAAATTTAAATCAGTGATAAATTTCAATTCATAAAACTAATCTCTAATGTCACATCCTGTCTGCCTCATTCACTAGTTTCCCAACAATAATCTGAAATAGTCAGTGTGCTGTAATCAGGAAATCTTTATTGGCGTGCTTCCAAGCCCAGTCATCTTTTATGAACCTTACTGCTAGTAAGTCACATCAATTCAAGCTTAACCTCATGAATGAAAAGTCGACCATATCTTAAGCTACTAATTCAGCACTTCCTTAAAGTTTCCAAAGTATCCCACCAAATTCTCTTTAAAAACTCATTATTAAAATATCTAAGTTATAAAATTATAGTCAAAGTTTGGGATCCTTTGACCTGAATCTCTGGTGCAGGGAACTAAGGAGTAGTAAAGAGGTTGTCAGAAAGGGAGAAATATCCTTGAGTTCCCGAATAGAAGAGTGTGGCAAGGCTTCCTTGCAGCACTATGCAAGACACAATCATTTATGTTATTGCTAAGTCATAGATACCTTTCCCAACACAACAGAAAAGGGTTGACTTTCCTATTTCTAAATTCATGGCTCTCTTTGGACATTCCTGATAACTTTTTTGTAAAGAATCAGAGAGTAAAAATTTTATGCTTTTCATGCCATACAATCTCTGTCACAAATATTTACCTCTGCCACTACAAAGCAAAGGCAGCTAAAATGATACAATAAACAAATGAGCATGATTGTGTTAGAATAAAACTGTACTAATGGATGTTAAAACTTGAATTTTATATAATATTTGTGTCATGAGTATTTTTCTTTTGATTTTTTTTCCCAAGCACTTAAAAATGTAGAGATATTCTGAGTTTATATGCTGTACAATAGCTACACATGAGGCACAGTTTTTAAATTCTGTTTTAAAGCCATCCATGTTTAACTTCATATTTGATAGGATCTCCTTCTGTCTCCTGGTCCATCTCCTGCATATGCCCTGCATTCCCATTTTGCTCTAAATCTCCTTTTAGTATCTTTCCAGGACTACACTACTCCACAGTATCCCATTTCTCATATTTTTAACTTTCCCTTCCTTTCCTATTTGCAGGGTGTAGCTTTCCAGTTCTTAAGAAAAAGCAAAAGTGATTCATTAAGTAGACACATTACTTGAGTTCCAAAATGTCCATTCCTTTCTTTTAACTAAAAGATACAGTAAAATCTCTTAAACACAACTCATAGGCCCTTGTAATCTGGCTGTTATCTACCCATCAGAGCTCTGTTCCTTATGAGCTGTGATTCCCCACACCTCTGCCACACCCCGGGGTCAGAACAAATAGTTTTTCTTTGCCAAGCAGGGGCCTTTCCTGGGCTCCTGCTCTGTGCAGAACCCCCTCTCTTGACACCGAACATTTTGACCCCTCTTCTCTGTAGACCTTCAGGTGACTCTCTACGGCTTGGTTCTAAATGTCACATAAAAAAAAGTCACATACTAAAGTCACATTCATAGTGTTACCTTTGCTGATAATCCTGAAAGATCACTCTTTAAAAAGATTACAACATACTTCTTATTATACATATAACACATTGTAATGTAATTACTTGTTTATATGCCTTTTTGAACTACCAGATTCTGGTTTTAGGTTGGTAAGGACTGTGTTTTCTTCAGCTTCCTAAGTATGTACTTTGCAGGTCCTGGCATAGTCAGTAACAGAGGAAGTTCGTTTGTATGATGTATTAATTTTAATCTTGCCAGAAGTATTTTTACTATTGGAAACATGTATTGGAAGTTCAAGTAAATTTCTAATCGTTATTGTTTCAGGCTCTAGTAAAAGGTGAAGGCATTTGGGCAGAACTAATAAATAGATGCTACTTTAAAGCAGACACACCCATTGCCAAAGCCAAGCAGCTTTGTCATCTGTCCATTACCAAGACACTGGTTGTAGAAGTCTAGTTTCACATTAGTATAAATATTTCCATCAAGTTTCCATATTATCCCACCACATCCTTCCTCAAAGGTCCCGTGTTTCATGGGTCTTGTTTCTTTCCGGACTCTCAGACTCACTGTCATATACAGGTTCCCAGGGGCATCAGGGGCAAGACTTCAGGCCCCAGGAGGGAAATAGGGACGAAAACAACATCCAGTCAATCTATGAGTAACTCATACGAAAGCTGAAAGTGGGTGACTGAGATGCAGTCCCTCATCTGCCACATCTGGGTAGCAGAAAAGTATTCATACAAGAGTGACATATCTGAAATGTATCACATAGAATGAAATAATTTATTAAATGAAGGAGTTAGAAAGACAAATAGCTTTTATTCTGAAATAAATATGAGTGATTCAATCAAGATAAGGTCAGGAAGGTAAGACTTTGAAAGTCCTCTGAGGGCTAGAGATGTAGCTCAGTGGTAGAATACTTAGCTAGTATGCACAAGTCCCGGGTTCAAGCCCCGCCACTGCATTAGTTCAATAATTAAAATGAAAAAAATGTTCTCTGTTTTCTTTTTGGAAAACTTTCAACTCATTAGATCCACTCAAACTGATTTTCAAGCAAAAAATAAAATAATAAAGAGAAGAGAATCTTCACTGATATTTCAAATTGGTTTACTCACTTGTAAATAATTCTAATTCATAAAATCGTATTTTTCTGGTTAGCAAATAGTTTCACTTTCACTTTTGAAAAAACTCTTAAAATTCAGAATTAGGAATCTGATTATATGTGAATTACAGCAACCTTCTAAACCTGGTTTAATTTTAGTTTACTAAACAGAATATTATGGACTTATTTTATCTTCCCACTGCCAGAATTACAAATTTTAAAATGACTCTATGACAGGTATTCATAACCTGAATAATGTGGCACCCTTAGAAACCAAGAGGAAAACCAGATGTGGTGCTTGCCTTCACAGAACATTCCCACTTACTCTCTTGTATTATTTATACTCTGGGCTATTTGTACATTACTTCTATATATAGCACAACACTTTGCATTATGCTTTCTTTTCAACAAATATTAACTAAATATTAATAGAGGAAGGGTACCAAGAGTTTTAAAATGCTGGCAAAAAATACTAAATATTGGTGGTCACTAGTTAACAAAAGATGAATGACTCATTGACTGTTATTACTGGGAAATGCATCTTTGAAGAAATAGGTAAAATCAATAGCACGGAGTATCAAGTTTAGAAAGAATTTGAATTTGTGTTTCTCAGGGCTTCTTCGGATATCAGCATGGATTCTCTTATAGGTCGGTTAGTGTGTTGTCTTGAGCCAACGGAGATTACATGTGGGGGATGGCAATGGGGAAGCGGAGCATGGCAGTTGCCTAAGGAGATAAATAGCAGGAAAGAGCAAAATTTGAAGAAAATTACTGGAAATAATTCCTTTCTCGGTAAGGTTGCCTAACTAAGAATAAAATACTCTGAAGTCTGGGACTTTGGGACACAGAAATGAAAAATTTCTTAAGTGCTTTTAGCTATTAAGCTAATAATTTTTGGGAAAACTATTCATGCGATATGAGGTGCATTTTAAGAACTTGTGGGTTTTTGGTTAAATTAAGAATGTTGGTTTAGCTTTGTATTCAGCTTTAGGTCTCCTTTGAATTCATATCGCAAAAGCAAAATCAGCTTTGTGCATGTTGGTGTAGAAACTGTACGAACGCCTACCATTTGAAAGGAACATGGTATCTGAGTGAAACTAGAACTGTAGGGTTCTAAAGCATGTGCTGGAACATTTGAACAGCTTTTTCTCAGCGGATCTGCCATGGAGTTTAAACAGAAGAGATGTAAATTCAGTTGAAAATTCTGTACTAATACTAAATAAATAAATAAATAAAAGCAGGAAGGCCAGATTCTAGCAGTGGCTGTCATGGCCCACTTCTTGAATTCCTGGCAAATAAAGATTGTGTGATAATTATCTTCTGCCCACGTTAAAATTCAAAGGTGTTCTTCAGTGAAGATGGAAAACAGGCAGGCAGGTTTATCTTCTATCAGAGGGCACAGCCGCGATCTATCTTCCGGGCTTGTATAATCACTGATGATTAGAAGATAAGAAGGTATTTAGATAAAGAAGAGTTCATCAGAATAAGAGTCTTGGGCCGGGTATTTAGCTCAGTGGTTCCAGCATCTGCCTTGCAAGCTCAAGGACCCAAGTTTGATCCCGGTACCAAAAAAAAAAAGAATAAGAGTCTTGCCTCTGGACATTCAATCTAGCATCTTAAAATCCAATAATGACAAGGCAAATCAGTCTTTTCCAGTGCTGCCGTGTACTCTATTTAGAGCACTGCAAAAGGTAACTATAGATTACACTGCTCCAAAGGTCAAGGAAGACTTTGAAATTAATTCTTTAAGACAATAAAATTTAGGGCTGGGGATTTAGCTCAGTGGTTTCGCCCCCTGCTGCGCAAGCGCAAGGACCTGCGTTCGATTCCCGGTACCAAAAAAAAAAAAAGGATGATAAAATTTATTTTTTTTTTTTCTTAATGTGGGAAATGTGACTACATGTAGTTTGGGATGGTGACAAACTCATTTTTTAATATATTAAGAGTATTATAAAAAAAATAAACCTCTAGATTCCCTGTCTCTAAAAATAAAGATGGATTAATTTGTTTTCTGGCTCTTTCTTTATCAATGCCCCTATGCCATATTTTCATGATAATATAACTGTTAGTCATATCTTTATTTACATATTACTATTTTATATATTAAGTCTTCATATTTTGAGTTTTCTTAGTTACACTGTGGTTCAGACATATAATATAATTAGAATGTTTCTGATTCAGGGTCTACTTTTATAAAAATCAGTTAAGTGGGTAGAAGTAAAAATAAGGGTAATTTTTTATATGTTACATTATTAGAAAGTCTGTAAAACCTGGCATTATCATAGAAAATACTTTGTCTTTGTAAAAACAACTCAGGTTGGCATGGTGATGCACACCTATAATCCCAGTATTTGTGAGGCAGAAGTAGAAGAATCCCAAATTTAAGTCCCACCCAAACAAATTGGTGAGACCTTGTGTCAAAAATAAAAAAGTTCTGGGGATGTATCTCAGTGCAAAGGCTTTGAATTCAATCCCCAGTTCTACAAAAAGAAAAAAAAATGTGTGTATGTATATTGGAAAGAAAAAATAACTCAGAAAGAAAAGATAGTGGAATTTTGTTATTATGGTTTTTGATTAATTATCTTGACTTCTATACTAATTAACCCATATTATAAGTTTGAAGATTGTATAATGAAAATACAGGAAGGTATAACTCATCACTGATCTTTAAAGCTTGAACATAGGTTACTAGAGACAAACTGTGATAGGTCTTGCTTCATCTTTTACAAGAAATTCTGTTTGGCGGGCTGCTCTGACCCTGTATTTATTGCTAACATTTTTTGCCCCTTAATGATCAACTACTTACTTTGCAGCAGTACTTTTGCTTGCTTTGCTCCGTATCTCAGTCAGTGGCTGATATCTCTGATGAACACTATGAGTGTCATATATATTTATTAGATTGAAAAGACTGTATCATATGAAATCTATTATTTATATTCAATGTATGGGAGAAAGAGGCATAAAGACATTCCATGACAACTAATAGAGTGAGGTTTCTGGAGCCTTCCTTTTCAAATGTCTGCTGACTATCAGGGAGTAATGATTCCTCCAGGGATTTGGTGTGTTACATCCTCATCCCTGTACTCATATAACAGCACATATTTAAACAGCAAGTTACACAGGAAAGTGCTAGTTTAGATGCTGTACTTATGTTAATTATTTAATCCTTCCAACAACTCTTGAGACAAATCTATTATTAGTAGCGCCATTTTATTTTATTTATTTATTTATTTATTTTGGTACTGGGGATCAAACTTGGGACCTTGTCCTTGCAAGGCAGGAGGTGGCGGAACCATTGAGCTAAATCCCCAGCACTAGTAGCACCATTTTAGAGTGAGGAAAATAACTCATATAGAAGTAACTCATTTGAGGTCACAGCTAATAACAGTGAGACCAGGATTCCCACTGGGAGAGGCTTGCTCTAGAGCCCATGTTTGCACCACTGAGCCTTTCCCTCAACTGTCCAGCATCTTTACAACCCACAGCAGGAAATGGGAATATACAAAACAGCCATGCTGTTTTCTATTATAGATAAGAAAGAGGTTAACAAAAGATTAACATTCACCTTATTGAAACAGAAAAGTAAACAAAATATTGGGTGAAGAAATTAATCCTAGGTGGTCATTTATTCAAAAGAGTCAACACCTGTGGCCTCTTTTTCTCTCTCAATTACAGCTTATATTGGGACTGCATGAAATATTGTTATCATGTATTTAAAAATTTCTCTGAAGATATATCTTTCTTCATCATAGAAATATCATGTTTACCATGTACTCAGAAACTTGCATACTTCTTTATGGAACTATGTTTGTTGTTCTACAATTTCTTAAGCCATTTTTAGCCTTCTAAAAAGGGAGATCATAGCCTAGTGTGGCACATGCTTATAATGTCAGACCTCAGAGAAGCTGAGGCAAAAGAATTCCAAGTTTGAACCTCGTTTGGGTAACTTAACAACTTAGTAAACCTGTCTCCAAAAAGGGAAAGAAAAGGAGGATCATTAGTCTTAGAGTTACTTGAAAAAGCAGCCATCTGTCAAATCTTTCGATATAAAGGAATATGGGTCAGTTATCTAAGCAGGGCAGAGCAAATGAAGAGACATAGGGACCTGGATGTAGAGGCTCCCCTGGGGACTGATACAGGCTGGAAGAAAGTTCTATCTGACCAATAGATTCTAGAATTGTAGGAATATGCAATGTCATAAAGTGAAGCAAGCATTGAATTCAGGGCCAGGAGGTCTGTATCTAAGTTTTGGTGCTATCAATGCTAAGTGTATAATCTTGTGCTACTTAACCTGTTGGGTTTCTGCCTTCTTTAAAACAATTAAAATTAAATAAGAAAGTGAATGTAAATATGCCCTGTGAACTTTATTAGGTTAAATATATTTGAGTAAATTTAAAAGAAAATAGGCAGTGGGATCCAAATTAGATCAGAAAATTGATCTGAGTTTCTAGGCTAGTGGCATTTTATTGTCCCAGGAGTGGTCAAGTGCCATGCTGTGCAATCAGATCAGAACAAAGTGTTGGAACTTTAGACCTCAAAGACACCTGTAAGCAATTTCAGAACTCTAACCACTGGGCTGGAGTTCAGGTGGAAATCTCTAGTTTTACTAGTTTTGTTTGTTTGTTTTAGAGGTGCTGGGGATCAAACCTAGGACCTTGTGCACAGTAGGCAAGTATTCTACCACTGAGTTACCACAGGTCAAAAACTCCAGTTTTAAATGTATTAAGATGCTAGGCAAAACTTTGGACAGTCAAAAAGGAGAGGAAAGGCCAGTGCCCAGATACTGAGTCATAAAATTGACTGGAGGAATAGGAAGTGTTTCATATTCTGTGTAACTTGGGCTAAAGTGCCTTCAACATTTTTAGCTAATAGGTAGTGTTGAGTGTCTGCAGGGTCTCTGGCCTTATGATAAAAGGGACTCTGCCAAGCCTGGGAACCTGAAGTTAATCTTCTAAGCTAATGGATCTTTTAAGCACATGGTTCTTGGATTACAGAAATGAAGACAGCTGCAAGTGGGTGGAAAATGAGAACTCAAAAGTGATTTTGTGGTTTTTTCCAGACTGGATGAGACCACAGACATGTCATTTACATAGGTTGCACCATGGGAGTTAAAGGTGAGAAGGAAGGGAGATAGGTAAAGAGTAATGTTATGGAAAGGCAGGATGATGATTGGGTTATACTGGGTTGCTATTGAAATTGTAGGTCTAGAAGTAAAAAGGAAAACTAGAACTAGAGGTGTGAGTTTTAGAAATTGTCCATGAAATAATTGCCTACAGGGCCTTAAAAGTATATTCATCTGTGCTGGGGATTTATCTCAGTGGTTCCAGTGTCTGCTTTGCAAGCACAAGGTCCTGAGTTAGATCACCAGTACCAAAAAAAAAAAAAAGTATATTCATCTTCTGGAGATATTGTGATAAAGTACCACCAAGTAATGCATAAAAAAGAGAAATTTACCCTCTCACAATTCTGGACATTCCAAATCCAAAATTAAGATTGTGGTAGTATTAGTTCTTTGTGAGAGCTTTGAAAGAAAATCTTTCCTAAGCTTCAGGTAGCCTCAGGCTGCCCTGGCTTGAAGACGGGATTCTCCTGTGTCTTAATTTCACCTTCCCTATAAGCATGCCTGTCTTTGTGTCCAAATTTCCCCCTTTTATAAGAATACAGTCATATCAGCAGAGTAGGTTTTTTTCCACCCCCCCAGTGCTGGGAATAGAACCCAAGGCCCCAGGAATGCTCAGACAAGCACTCTACCACTGTGTTTCATCCCAGACTCTAATTGGATTTTGACCTAAATAAATATACCCTAATGAACTTTCCTTAATTTTACATAGGCAACGATCCTATTTCCAAATAATATAATATTCACAGGCACTGTGAATTAAGACTTTCAACATTTTTCTGTTGGAAACCTTTTGACCCATGATGGAGAGAATGGAGAGTTTGAAATAAGCAAGGTCAAAGCAAGACTTTTGAAACTGTAAGAATGAAAAGGAGTTCAAAAGAATGAGAGGTAATACTTTCATGGAATTAGGAGGAGAACTCTGAAAAGTAGTTGCCAAAGGAAGGGGAACTCCACAAAGAAAGGGGATATAATTTGAAATGATAGAGAAAAAGGCAGGCAGGAGGATGAAAACTGAGAAAAGACAATAGGATTTAGTTATCAGGAGGCTACTGATGTTGACTCTAAGAGGTGTCTATGACATAGTGTTTCTGGAGGTAAACTCCATGGGCTCAGCCCTAAGCACTGCCATTTCCATGAGCTGTTGATACATTATTCAACCTCTCTATATCTCAGTTTCCTCATATGTAAAATGAGAATGATAATAATAGTATATACTTCATGGACTTGCTATGAGGCTTAAATAAGTGGTGCTTAAAATAGTGTCATTTAACTTTAGTGTGTCAAAGGATAAAATCAACAGAGGGAAAAGGCAACCTATAATATGAGAAAATAATTGCTAATCATATATCTGAGAAAAGATTAATATCCATAATACCTAAAGAATTTCTACAGCTAGACAACAAAAATGATTTAAAAATGGGCAAAAGATATGAATACTATTACAAAGAAGGTATACAATTGGACAATAAGCACATGAGAAGATGTTCAACTTCACTAAATCAAAACCACCATGAGATACACTTTGCACTCATTAGAATGACTATGACCAGGAACCAGAAAAGAACAAGTAGAGGTGAGGATACAGAGAGATTAGAGCCCTGAACATATCCAATGAGAACGTCAAATGGTAAAGCTACTATGGAAAGTTATATGGAAATGCCATAATAAGTAAAAATCTGTTAAAAAAACTAATTTCTAAATTAGTTAAAATATTGTGTGCAATGCAATAGAATTTTATTTAGTATTAAAAAGGAAAAATTAAGGCACATTTGAAAACATGAATAATTATGCTAAGTAAAAAAAGTCATACACAAAAACACAAATATTGCACAATTTCACTTAAATACAGTACCCAGACTTGTCAAATTCCTAAAGTCAGAAAATAGAATAGTGGCAGCTATGGGCTAGGGATAAGGAAGAATGGGAATTGTTATTTAATGGGGATAGGGTTTCAGTTGGGTAAGATAGAAATGTGTTGATGATGGATGGTGATAATGATGCTTGTATAGCAATGTGAATGTGATTAATCTCACAAAACTAGCATTTACAAATGGTTAAAATGATAAATTTTGTGTATTTTATCATAATACTCTGGACTAAAAAGACACATAGTGATATGTAAGGTAGACCAGAGCGGGTTTCAAGAGTAAATGAGACCACAGGACCCCCGACCCTAAGCAGCTCAGACACACAGTCCCAGCCCAAGGCTCACCTGGAAAAAAGCAGCACAGGTGCACAAGCAACAGCCAGACTCCTGCTCATATTCTACCTCTAAGTGTGTGGAGAACGCAGTGAGAAGCCCTCATGGGCCAGACCAGCAGGGTTGCAGGCAGATCCTAGCCAGGCCCCAGCCCTGACCTCAGCAGGTTGGACCCACAGTCCCAGCAAAAGGGCTGCCTGGAAAAGAGCTGTGCAGGTGCACAAGCAACAGCCAGAGGCCCACCCAGATACCATTGGTAACTGTGTGAAGACCCCAGCCGGAGGCCCACTCTGACACCAAGGATTGGGGTGCACAGCTCTGAGCCTAAGGCCCTCCCAGACAACAGCTACATAAGAAAGCAGGCCTCTTTGTAAATAGGGAAGGGTGGAGGGCGTGAAGGGGGGGCTAGGAATGGGGAAAAAATAAGAACCAAGATGCATCATGTAAAGGTACAATTCCCAATGAGAAATGTAATTGTGTTGTATACCTACAATGTACCAATAAAAAAATTTAATACCAAAAAAAAAAGAAAAAAAAGAAAGCAGGCCTAAGCTAGAGGCATGCCAAGATACTATCACACACAGGGCAGTTCAGGATCCAGAAGGCCACCATTCTGAACCCAGGAAGTGGCACAGGGGTAAACAGCAGAGAAAAGGGTTCTCAGTGGCTTGCTGAGAATTGAAGACCACTGGGTGAGCAAAAAGTCACCTAAACAAAGACTCAGCAGGCTGCATTTGTAGAAATGAGAAAACATGTAAACAAGTCTCAAAACCAGACTTCCAGATCACCTAAGGCAACCCCAAAGGGAAACGAGATGGAGCAAGGTGATACTCAAACACCCGGACTCCCTGCACTGGCAACAAAAGAGGATCTGGAAAAAATGAAATCAGAAATAATTTCTCAGATAACAACAGAGATTGTGTCCATAATGCAAGATGTGATTAATAAATCTAGAGCAGACACAGATAAAAAAATAGAGGAGCTCAGGAACATGATGGAATCTCAACATAGGAAACAAATGGAATCCACAAAACAGATGCAAACAGAATTCCAGGAGATTAAAAACTCCATTGAAGGTTTAGGTAGCAGAACAAGCCAATGTGAGGACAGAATTTCACATATAGAAGACAAGATTGCAATTAGTGACCAGGAAAATAAAAATTTCTTAAAAATAGTAAGGTAAAATGAGAAATCAATCCAGGAGCTGCTGCATGATGCAAAGAAGAATAAGATAAGACTGACTGGAGTCAATCAAGAAACAGGAGAGAGTGCAAATGACATAAAAAAGCTGTTCACAGAAGTGATGGCAGAGAACTTCCCAAGCAGGGGGAAAGAACTTGACATACAGATAAGTAAGGCATATAGGACTCCAATTAGCCACTATCAAAAAAAAACTACACCTAGACATAAAATAGTTAAGATTCCAAAAACCCAAAAGAAGGACAAAATTCTAAAAGGAGTTAGAGAAAAGAAACAAATCACATACAAAGGAAACCCCATGAGAATCACAGCAGACTTCTTCACACAAACCCTCAAGGTAAGAAGAGCCTGGAGTGAAATATTTCAAGTCCTAAAAAAACAACCACTAACCCAGATTGATGTACCCTGCAAAACTATCTTTCAAAATTGATGGAGAAATAAGATGCTTCCATGACAAAGAGCACTAGAGGAAATTCATGAATAACAAACCAGCACTCCAAAAAATTTTAAACAATATCCTAGGAAAAGGATATTGAGGATCACAACCCCAGGAAGCCCAGCAGAATGAATCCATCAGGCACAACAAGAAATTAAATGCAAAGGGAGAGAATCCAACAAAAAGAAAAAGTCACAACAAGAATAAGTCAATACATATCAGTTATAACCATCAATGTTAATGGTATCAATTCACCAATCAAAAGACTGGCAGAATGGGTCAAGAAGCAAGATCCAACAATATGCTGCATATAAGAACCACACTTTATTCAAAAAGAAACTTGTAAACTGAAAGTTAAAGGGTGGAAAACAATACTCCATGCAACAGAAACACACAAAAAAGGAAAGACTAGCTATCCTTTTTGCAGATCAAATGGATTTCAACCCAACACTGATTAAGAGAGACAAAGAAGGACACTTCATCCTTGTAAAAAGAAAAATCCAAGAGGAAGAGATGACAATCATAAATCTATATGCACCAAATAGTGCACCCAGCTATATAAAATACTAACAGACATGAAAAATCAAATAAGCACTAACACAATAGTAGTGGAGGACCTCAATACCCCACTCTCACAAATACATAGACCCAATAAACAGAAAATAAATGAAATAATAGAACTCAAACTCCTGAACAAATGAATTTAACAGATGTTTATAGTGTTTCACACCACAAAATCAAAATACACATTCTTTTCAGGTGCACATGGGTCATTCTCCAAAATAGACCATTTACTTGCTGATAGAACATGTGTAAGTAGTGCAAAGAAATTGAAGTCATCCCCTATATATTATCAGATCATAATGTGATGAAATTAGAGATCAATAGCAAAAGAAATCACAAGAATTTCATAAACACATGCAAATTGAATAACACACTTCTGAATAACCAATGGGCCACAGAGCAAATTAAAGTAAAAATCAGACAGTTTCTACAATTAAATGACAATGTCAATACAACATATCAGAATCTATATGACACAATGAAAGCAGTCCAAAGGAAATTCGTAGCAGTGAATATTCATATTAGGAAGACAGAGCGAGCTCAAATAAACAACCTAATGTTGAACCTCAAGCTTCTAGAAAAAGAAGAGCAGGAAGAACCAAAAGCTCATACAAGGGAGGAAATTATAAAGGTCAGAGCAGAAATCAATGCAGTGGAGACTAAGTGAATGATACAAAAAAATCAATAAACCAAAGAGTTGGTTCTCCGAAAGAATAGACAAAATTGACAAACCCTTAGTCAACCTTACCAAAAAAAAGGAAAGAAAAGACCCAAATCCATGCAATTAGGAATGAAAAGGGTGAAATTACAATGGACCTAGCTGAAATCCAGAGGATGATCAATACCTACTTTGAGAACTCATATGCCAAGAAGATGGAAAACTCTGAAGAAAGGGACAGATTCCTAGATATGTATGAATTAGCAAAGTTGAATGAAGAAGACCTATAAATTCTAAACAACCCAATATCAATCAAGGAAATTGAAAACATAATTAAAAACTTACCAACTAAGAAAAGCCCAGGTCCTGATGGCTTCACTGCTGGATTCTATAAGTCATTTAGAGAGGAACTACTGCCACTACTGTTTAAACTCTTCAATAAAACTGAAAGGGAAGCAATACTCCCAAATTCATTCCTGGAAGCAAGCATCACCTCAATTCCAAAAGCAGAAAAAGACCTAACTGAAAAAGAGAACTATAGACCAATCTCACTAATGAACATAGATTCAAAATTTTTTGATAAGATAGAGGCAAATCGAGTGCAGAAGATCATCCAGAAGATTACACACCTTGACCAAGTGGGATTCATCCCAGGGATCCAGGGATGGTTCAACATATACAAATCAATAAATGTAATACACTATATTAATATAGCCAAGGACAAAAACCATGTGATCATCTCAATAGATGCAGTAAAAGCATTCGATAAAATCCAACATGCATTCATGATTTAAAAAAATACAAAAAAAATGGAATAGATGGTTTTTTCCTCAACCTGATAAAAGCCATCTATGAAAAACCAACAGCCAATATCATACTAAATAGTCAAAAACCGAAATCTTTCACACTAAAATCAGGAACAAGACAAGGACATCTGCTGTCACTACTCCTGTTCAATATAGTTTTGGAAACATTAGCCACAGCAATTAGACAAGAGAAAAAAAATTAAAGGTATAAAGATAGGAAATGATTTGCAGACGACATGATACTCAATACAGAAGACCCCAAGAACTCTACCAAAAGCCTTCTAGACTTAATAACCAAATTCAGTAGAGTAGGTGTTTACAAGGTCAACACATAAAAGTCAATGGCTTTCCTCTACATGAACAACAGACTCACTGAAAAAGGAACTGAAGAAATAATTCCCTTCACAATAGCATCCAAAAAAAGGAAATACTTAGGAATCAGCTTAACAAAAGAAATCAAAGACCTCTACTCTGAAAACTACAGCACTTTGAAAAAAGAGATTGAAGAAGATATCAGAAAATGGAAAGACATCTCTTGCTCCTGGATAGGAAGAACCAATATAGTGAAAATGGCCATACTTCCAAAACTGCTGTATAGATTCAATGCAATCCCAATTGGAATTCCATCAGCATACTTCATAGACCTTGAGAACATAATCCAAAAATTTATTTGGAACCAGAATGGATCTAGACTAGCAAAGCAATTCTGGACAACAAAGACAAGGTAGGGGGTATCACAATCCCTAACTTGGAACTATACTACAAAGCTACTGTGATAAAAACAGCATGGTACTGGCAATGAAACAGACCTGAGGACCAGTGGAACAGATTAGAAGATGTAGAAACAACTCCAGACACACTCAGCTTCCTCATCTTTGACAAAGGAGCCAAACACCCTCACTGGAGGAAAGATAGCCTCTTTAATACCTGGTGCTGGAAAAACTGGGTTTCAACTTGCCAAAGATTAAAACTAGACCTATAGCTCTCACCATGCACTAAACTAAAATCAAAATGGACTTAAGATCTAAATATTAAAACAGAAACACTAAACCAGATAGAAGAGAGGTTAGGTAGAACTCTTGGAAACATTTGTGTAGGAAAAGATTTCATGAACAAAGCTTCAGTTTCCCATGAACTACCACAAAAAATCAACAAGTGAAATCTCTTCTTATTAGAAACCTTCTGCACAGCAAGAGAAACCACCAACAGCATGAAGAGACAACTCACAGTGTGGAAAAAATTTTTTACCATCTGTTCCTCAGACAAAGGTCTACTATCTAGAATATATAAAGAACTTTTAAAAATCAGACCTTCCAAATTTAAAGATCCAATCCAAAAATGAGCATCTAAAATGAACAGACATTTCTCTGACAAAGAAGTAGAAACAGCAAATAAACATATGAAAAAAATGTTCAACATCACTGGTCATCCGAGAGATGCTAATGAAATCAACACTGAGATTCCACCTCACCCCAGAATGAAAGGCTGCTCTCGTGAAATCAACCAACAAGAAATGCTGTGGTCTGTGGTGGAAAAGGAACCCTTCTCCACTGTTGGTGGGAGTGCAGACTGGTGCATCCACTGTGGAAATCAGTATGGAGATACCTGAAAGAACTAGGACTAGAGGTCCCTCCCAAAACAATTAAAAGAATTATATCACAGTGATATATGTGGACCATGTTCATAGCAGCACAGTTTGTAATAGCTAAAATATGCAAACACCCCAATTGCCCATCAATTGGAGACTGGATAAAGAAATTTTTTTTTTATAAAATGGACTACTACTTAGCCATAAAGAATGAGAAATTAGAGGCATTTATAGCTAATGGATGCACATTGAGGCAATACTCTTAATTGTAATAAATAG
Organism: Heterocephalus glaber; assembly: GCF_000247695.1. Next base: position 30,862,155 of record NW_004624730.1, read on the forward strand.
GACACACATGTAAATACTGAATAGTTTTTCTGGTGTGAGAAACTGAAAGGGTAAATAAGGATCAAAATGTATAATAGATCATGTGAAGTAGGAAGAAAAGGGGCAAAGGGCAAGTGGGAGGCATAGCAGAAAGGAAAGAGGGGAATGGAATTAATATGAAAAAACGGAAAAATGGAAACCAAGTCTTTATGAATAGGGAAGGGTGGAGGTGTTGAAGGGAGGGCAGGGGAATGGGGAAAAATATGAATCAAGATATATTATGTAAAGGTACAAATCTCCATTGATGAATGTCATTATATTGTATACCTAAAATGTACCAATAATTTTAATTTTAAAAAAAGAGTAAATGAGAGACACAGGCATAGAAATGGTGAGCAAAATTAATCAGTATAATGGGAAAGAATATAGAAATGTAGCACGAAAAAGCAGGGAAAGATGAGGGACTCCTTCAGAGATGGCCAGGGCTGTTTGTAGATGCATGAGCTGCGTCATTAGAGGAGGAGAAATTAAGGCTATGAAAGACAAGGATGGACAGGTGGAATTAGATTTTAGAGACTGGAATGTGAGAGAAACGTAGAGAGGAGAGACACTTAAAGAGAGGGAGAAGAAATCATTTGGATATAGAGACATAGGTTTTTACAGTATATTACTACTTAACAGATCTACAAGATTCTCTTTGAAACTTCTAGTTTTTATTCCTTTATTTCATGGAGAGCAAATATTACATATACATACTTAAATGTACATCATTTAACTCATTTGTCTTTTCCTGAAAAAGAAAAAACAAAAGTTTCACAGTAAGGTTATCTTATGCTAAGAGTATGGTTGATAGAAGACATTCATAATCTTGAACATAAAAAATTTAGGTCATGACTTATCTGAGTTAGGAGATAATCCTATTGATTTGTTTAAAGTTCAGTGGGTAGCTTCCTTGATAGTGGCTTTGGAAATAATTGGAATAGGTTTTACTGATTAGTTGCATCTAAATTACTAGCATTAAAGGCTCTTAAACTCCAAGGTCGAATATATTACAAGTAACACAGAAATCAATGTTTAAACTTAGAAATATTCCTGGATAGGAATACAGAAATATGAAAATAGTTATTATATGTAGCTATTCCCAAATCTAAGCCTTTGACAGGGTTATTCTGAATTTAAATTTGAAGAATTAAACTACCCAAATATGAAAAAGAAATGAAAGCTCTAGAGTTTTAATTATTTAATTACTCGCATAATTTTGCTAAATGTCTTTTAATTGGTGAGCTAGGATATTTTCCTTCTTACTCAACTAAAGTAAAATAAGTACAATTCTGGCTTTTTAGTAATTTCACAGGCTTATGTTTACTGAACTGTGCTGTCAAGGTTAAATCCTCAAATTAGTTTCCAGAACACTTCATAGTTGTTGAAATATGGTAAAAACAATGCTAAGTTGTCTATACTTAAATATAAGAGGGCACTATGAATTCATTATTTACATTGATGTGGGGGTTTTTTTGGTTTTTTTGTTGGTACCGGAGATCGAACTCGGGTCCTTGAGACTGCGCAAGTTATTTTCCCTTTTATCATTTTGTGCTTCTTTTATTTAGAAGGAATATTAAAAATTTCTTTATTCTACTTTCCTAGAATTAAGATCTTAGATGATTCTGCCATATTTTAACTCTTCTCTAGATATGAATGGAAATTAATATTTTCAAATGAGTATAGTAATTAATTTACATTTTCTTTATACAATATTGTAATAAACCCTCAAAGGGAACAGATCTGAGTTTTGATGATCTTCCCTTTACTGTATTTGCAAAAAGGGTCTTTGCACATGTAACTGAAATCCAAGAATCTTGAAATGGGGTTGTTTTTATTCAGAGTTCCCCAGAGAGACAGAGTTTATAGGATATACATGTTGTATATATAGGGAGAGCTATAATAAGAATGGGAATTGGCTGCTGGGGTATGGAGGCCTAGAAGTCCTGATAGGCTGGCTGCAAGCTGGAGAACTGGTGCAGCCAGTGTTGTTCTGTTCAAGTTCAAAGTCCTCAGAATTAGAAAAGTAACAAGGTATCTCTTAGTCGGCGACCCAAGATGCCAGGAAGCTGCTGGTGTTAAGTCCCAGAATTCATAGGCCTAACTGTTTGGAATTCTGATGCCCAAGCCTGGAAGAGAAGGTCATTCTGGTTTCAAAAGAGAGAGGGAGGGAAGGAGAGGGTTGTGAGAATTCTCCCTTCTTTCTTTTTGTTCCATCTGGGTCCCTAGCCAATTAAATGGTGCCCACCTACGTTCCACGCTGAGGACAAATCATCCTCACTTATTCCACTGATCACTTGCCAGTGGGCCCTGGAGAAACCCTCAGGGCACACATGGGTCAGCACAATCATTCTAATCAAAAGCTAAACAACCTGTGTTTCAACAAAAGAGGGAGGGGCTCAATGCCTACTGAAGCACACTGAGCACAATTAGTGCAATGACTAAGAATAAATAATGCTTTACCAGTGTCATCAGGTGACACTGCAAATCAACCAGCTCAGGGAGGTTATCATTGACTTGTATGGATGCTAAACACTTTCACATGTATCTTATAAGAGGGAGGCTACCAAGATACATCATGTAAAGGTACAAGATCCCAATGATGAATGTAACTGTATTGTAAACCTAAAATGTACCAATAAACTTAATGGGAAATAAACCCTCAAACTGAAAAAAAAAAAAAAAGTGGGCGGCCGAAGGAGCTTAACAAACAGAAAAGTCCATGTGATGAAAGTGAGGGAGAGATTGGAAAAACAGGGCCACAAACCAAAGAATGCCCACAGCCATTAGAAGCCAAAAGTGTCAAGGAAGAGATTTTCCCTAGAGCCTCTGCAGGGAGTTCAGCCTGCTAAGCCCTTGAATTCGGGCCAGTGATACAGGCTTTGGATTTCTGGCCTCCAGAGCAGTCAGAGAATAAATATATGTTGTTTTAAACTACCCAATTTGATGAATTAGCCATAGGAATACAAAACAAATTTTAATCTTTTCAGTGAAAACATTTTACATAATCACTTAAATGGTGCAGGTAATTCTTTGATCCTTTCACAATAAACCCTGGAGAGAAATTATCCTTTGCACTGAGCTCCAAGAACACTAGAAAAAGAGTGTTTCTGACATAGCAAATCAAAATAAATGATATTCAATTGCACCAAATATTTCACTATTATTGCTTATATAGCGGTTTTTTAAGATTTGGAAAAAAGTCTTGACTATCAGAGAAAGAGTATGATTGTGCCAGTTAATAGTCAACTTGACTGGATTAAGAGATTCCTGGGGAGCTGATTGGATTACAGCGTTGCTTATTCATCAGTAGGTTAATCCACTGATGTTATTAGCTGAAGGTGCCCTTAGAATGTGGGGCCCGTGGAGCATATTTCTTGCTGGGTCTCTTTCCCTGTGCTCCACTTCCCAGAATCCATGAAGTGAGCAGCTGTGCTCCACCACACCCTTGTGGCTGCAAAGTTTCTGCATTGGAGCCTGCCAACCATGGACTGGAACCTCTGACACTATTAATCAAACAAACCATTTCCTCCTTTCAGTTGTGTATGTCAGGCATGCTGTCTTAATAAGAGGAAAGTTGGCCAAGACATTGAATATTTTAATCTTTCTTCCCATTTGTTACTTTTAAAAATTATTTTCCAAATTATAAAAATAGTATCATCACATTGAATAACCTTTGCAACATAGAGAAGAACAAACTCGCATGAGGTCCACAGTACAATTACTATCATCACTTAAAAATACTTATATATACTCTCGAATGACAACAATCATTCAATCTCTGCACTTTTGTAAATGGACTGTTTTCTTATAACAGATATGAAACTTTTGCTATTGTTAATCTTTATAACTATCATTTTGGAAGACATTTAAATTGGTATCAAGTAGATAGACTGTTGCTCAAATATTCCCTTGTCAGAAATATTCAGACTCTTTTCTGTTTTTGTAAGGAATCATAAATGGCATCTCTTAAAAACCCCATATTTAACGTTACAGAAATTGAGAAACATGGAAATCACTGACACATGGGGCTGAATAATTCTTTGCTGTGGGGAGTTATCTCATGTGCTCTAGGATGTTTTGCAGTCTCCCAGGACTCTACTCACTAGATGTCAGTCTTTCTTCTCCCACATCATTGTGATAACAACAGATGTCTCCAGATACTATCAAATGTCACAGAGCAGGCAAACCTGATCTTGTTGATAATCATTGTCATAAAAGACAAACTTCAGTCCATTTATTGGAAGACCCAATGTTAAATATTAGTTTCTGGAATTTAAGACTAGTGTTTTTCAGGGCACCATTAGTGATCTCTCTGCCTCATGCTCCTAGAAGCTTTTCTGATAGTAAGATGAGTTTCCTGGTGATAAGATAAGACACCATGTGTACATTCCTGGAAGGAAGGTGAGAGATTAGCAAATTATAAGAGACTAGAACACTCTTCTCAAAGAGCCTCTTTTTCTGAAAAAGGATAATCTCTGAAGTCTTTCTGCCTGCATATTACTGGTCAGAATTGTGTCACATGACTCTCCATTTCTTCTAGCATCACAAAAAAAGGCTGGGAATTCACAATTTTAACTTTTACAGCCTCTATAATGGATTAGGGAGAGGGTGGATGTGTATGGCTTTTGAATAACTCATCAGCTTAGTATTTGCTACCTTTCCCATCCCTCATCAGTCACTTCCCTGTGGCAGATGGAAGGCACAGAAATTGGAAGCTGCTAAAAGTGTTTAGTCATACATACATGAAGTTTTAATGTGCCATGATTTATTATTTCAAAAATGCTTCATGAAATGCTTTTCAGCTGATTGATGTGGTGTTTTCTTCATTCTGTTTTCTCTGGATCCACAGAGTATATTCATATATGAGTAATGTCAATGAATAGACCCAATTAATTTCAGTTAGAAAGGTCACAACTTCATAGCAAAAATCTTTCTGCCAATTATAACATGCCTATCAATTCATGTTATCCAATTTTAGTATATGTGTTGCCGAAGCAAGCACAATTCATATTATCCATAAGCCGACATTTATAAGACTTAAATTGGTTTCATGTCATTTTCATTCAGCAGGAACACAAAGTGCTAAATGCTGGCTACATGGAGATGTAAAAAAGGTGGACATTTCAGACATAAAATATAGGCCCAATATAAGCACCGAACAGCTCACTGGCTAAAAGTAGGACTGTTTGTTTTCTTATCTCCTGAGTCACTGGGGAATTTTGTTTAGTTATTCAGTTTTCCAATTTCTATTTTTTAATAAATGGCTCTACCTAAGTATTGTAGGTTGAATTATGTTTCAGAAAAAAGATTAGTACCTGTGCATGTGATTGTATGTGGAAAAAGGATCTTTGCAGATGTAATTACATTAACATGATGTCATGAAGGTAAACACTAATCCATTATGATGAGTTCTTATAAGAAGAGAGAGAGGCTTAAAGAGAATACAATGTGACCACAGAGTCAGGCAGTGAATTAACGCATCCATGAGCCAAGACACACCAAGGATTGCTAGTCATACCAGAGGCTAAGAAAAGGTAATGGGACAGATTGTCCTCTAGAGCCTTTAGGGAGAGCACAGCTAGACTGACAACTTGATTTTAAGCTTTTAGTATTGAGAACTGTGGTGAGAATAAGTTTCTGATGTTTAAAGCTGTCCAGTTTGGGGAACTTTGTTATGTACCTCTAGGAATATAGTACACCAAGTATGGAAACATAGTAATTACTTGCTGGTTGTAAGATCAGTAGTATCACTGTGAGGCTCTTCAAAATGTAATTTTATTTAACCCTGTCCTATTCTGATTTGAAATCCCCAATCTTTTCATTTACCTGGCCAGTTTCCCAGTGTTACTTTATTTTCTTTTAATTTATTAAATGACGGTCCTTTCCAAATTAAACTTCATTTAGAAAGAAGGGCAGCTTTGAGCCTGGCATTCAAGAACAAGAGAATAGTTGTAGAAGACCAGATGGGAAGAATGAGATCTAGTTGGCCTCCTGGATGAGCACTGAGAAGAGGGCATACAAGCTGCTAACACGCTGCAGGTAAAGTAAAAACACCTGAGGTTATGTTGTTTACTCAGAGAAGTACCACGAGGGTAGGAGACATGAATCCTGTGGACCTCTAATTGCCTGTGGCTGTGTCTGAGTGAATAATGCCAAGGTGCACCAGTCACTTGGGGCTCTATGTCAAAGGGAGACATGAGCTCCCTGGTCCTCCAGATTTTAACCTGTTTCTATGTCTGTTCATTTTTCATTCTCATCACCCCTTAGTCAGGCTCAAGCTTGTAGCCTGGTTCCTACAAATGGCAGCAGTGGGAGATACAAAAGCCCTGTTTACATCATCGCTAAGGTCCAAGATGCTTCAAAGACATAGACTTCAACTAAGAGTGTAACGGAATGGAACCTCAGAATGGACTGTTTTAATTGGCTGTTCATAGAAGCTGGGTTTCCCTGAGAAACAAGTGTTATACTAGAATGAAGTGTATAGGAAATATGCCAAGGAAAAATATCTGAAAAAGATAAAGGGGAAGGAGCTGGAGAAGGTGTAGGGAGCCTTCAGACTATACCACTGATCTGACACCTGTGAAGAAGATTTAGAAATAGAAGAAAATTTGGATAGGAAGACTCTGGCTGTACCACAGTTTCAGGAAATGTTTTGTCAGGCCAGTGGGAAGTCTTACACCAAAGTTACCCATCAGAAGAGTCCCATGTCCCAGAAATGCATTAATACCCTTACCAGGGAGCACACACAAGAAGCATAGCTTCAGCCGGATTTGGTGTCCAGTGGGACAGTATCTGGGCCATCCAGTCAATTGTGCTATAGGCAGCAGGACATCTGACCAGCCTAATTTTATAGCTGAAACCAGAACAAATTTTGGATATATCCTAGAGACTACTGGGGCTAGAATCTTGAGTAATGAGGCATCTTCATTTAAATTCTATTACTGATCATTGCAATGATGGTAATTTTGGCAACAGCTGGTCAAAAGGAGTTTTCTTAACAGCGTGCTTGGGGGCACCAAGTTCCTGTCAGTGGCTCCCAACTGTGCTACCAACCAAGAGCCTTTGTCCCAGGCACTCCAATTGAGAAAGGATCTATGGGATCAGGTCTTTGGTGAAATCCATGCTGTCTTTCAGAGTACTTCACTGTGGCAGTCCCTGACTGCAGTAGCTTCAGCTGTTTCTCTCAGCAGCTGGAGTGGTTTGCTCCAGCAGCTGTTCCTAGTGCCCACCACCCCTTCTTTGCTCTCATTGTGTTCTTGCCCATGATACTCTTGCTCAATCAAATGCTGCCTGGATTTTAAAGTGCAGCTCAATTCCAGTGGCCCCTTGTTTCTAGAAGTCAAAGACACATCATTGATATAGCCTGTTACTCATTTAATCAAGTGCTTCCTGGGTTATTAACTTTTCCTGTGTACCTAATCTTATTTCTCAAATACTGAATATGATACATTTTGAAATGTATGTGCCAAGATATATACTTTTCTACCTAAAAAATTAGTAAAACATCGACACTGTTGATATTATTCAATAGTTATTAGTCCAATGAATACCTACAGTGACTGTGGCACCAGTCACCCAGTAACTAACTATTCCTGGCTCTGTAGGTGCTGATCACATTGTTCATGTTTCCAGACACAGATGACTCATTGTGAGATGACATTGCAGAATTCTGGATGCTGAAAAGTATTCCAACTTATTTTCTAGTCAAAACAACTTTGCAAATGTTGAATTAAATGATTATAAATTATAAATTTTTTCTACATTTCAGAGCCTTTAATATATTCATTGAATATATTAAATGAATATTAAATGAGAAATAAAGTATTCAACCAAAATCTTCTTTTATTCTCCTTTTCCTCCTGCTTCTTTTGCATCCATGAGGGACTAAAAGTGTTTTTTGTTTTTTGGGTTTTTTCTTCAGAAAAACTACATTAAATGTCTGACTTTCTCAGGGGTGATTTTATTTTTATGAGAAATTCTAGAAGACTAAAATGACTTTATGATCTAAAAGAGTGATGCTGATTCTGTGATGCTGGAACTTGGGGGATTGCGAAAGTCAAGGAGGTTGGAAGAGGAGGAGAAACTGGTTTGTAAGGGTCTGATGCTGGCTGGTGTTGATCCTTCTAGTGACCTTGTGGAAGCTCATATTAAGCAGTTCAATTATGTAGCATGCTGTTCTGATTATATTATTCACTACATGTTATCCCTTGTCCCTTCTCTCCCCCGCTTCATAGCTGAGGTCTTTCCCAGTGAAACACCCTGCAAGCCTAGACAAACAAAGGAACTGCACAACTGCTCCATTCTCAAGAATGATATCCTCAGTTTTAGCCTAAAGCCAGGACCCTATCTGAAGAGCTGTGGCATTTCCTGTCTGGGTGGGAACACTTCAAGGTTATCAAATCCAACAAATAGCTATTGAGCAACCAAAGTGTGCAAAGTCCTCTGTTTTATGTTTGCCTAAGGTCATAGTTTTCTCTGTTCCTCCAGGCAATCTAGATTAATGGAACAAACCTAAAGTTGGCAGATTATTGAATGTGTTTAACTAAATATCTTGTTCTCATTTTGAGTGTTAATTGATAGTAGAGATTCGTTATTCTTGGGACTAAAACTATTTTCTTTTTAACTTGGGCATATGCCATGATTTTTCTCTAAAGCTTAATGTTTCAGATGTTTGTTGTTAGTCCGTTATTTAAAAGTTATTCAAAGTTATGGGGTTCTCGAAACTGTGATCCTTAGTCCTCTATGAATTCTTCATAGCTGGTAAATGCCAGCTATGAAATATGAAATGCCAGTTATGAATAAATGTATCTGATATATTTATTTTAAATAATCAAATTAATTTCATGAGTACTTTTCTGCTAGAAATGTTATTTTCCATTTAAACTTATTGTTTAAAGATAGCTTTATTATTATTATTATTTATTTATTTATTTATTTATTTATTTATTTTTTGGTACGGGGATAGAACTCGGGTCCTTGCGCTTGCGCAGCAGGCGGCAAAACTGCTGAGCTAAATCCCTGGCCCTCATTATTATTATTATTATTAATGTAATTTCTTTTGCCAAGGAATCAATAATGCTTCATAAGTTCAATATTATTGCTTTGTTGCACATATTTCCGACATAGGGCAGATGCAATTATCAATACTCAATATCAAAGAGATGGCAAAATTCAAGCTTTATTTATATATATATTTATATAAGTAAACTTATTAAATTACCCTGGCCAAGAAAAGTTATCCTCTCTATTCCCCACCCTCCACCTCCATTTGGAATAGTATGCTAATTTCAAGTTGAGACTGGGTTGCTACTCTGTGATGTCTCGTTTTGGGACTTATTTTGGATATCTTGGCCTTGGTGAATCTTGGGGAGAGGGAGGGCTGGTAATGTGGAGGCTGATGAATCTGGCAGACAGGGGAGAGGACAACATGTGCCTGCTCCTTACCCCATCCCTGTGGGGAAGAGGAAGCACTGTGAGGATGAGGAAGAAGCTCTTTCACCCAGAGGACTAAGAAGGAAGCAAGGCAGATTTAGTGCTGGAGGGATGTGGATGAATAAAGACACCATGTATAGATGAACTTATATATCTCAGTTTTCCCATGACAGTCCCATTACCCTCCTGACTTGAAGTAACAATTAGTTGAAGTCTCTCTTTCATTCTCAGAACTGCTGGAGTAAAAATATATATTATATTATAATATTATATATAATAATAATTATAATTATATTATTATAACATAATAATATAATTATAATTATTATATTATAATAATATACATATTATATTATTATATACTATATAACATATTATATATTATAATTATGTAATATTATATTATAATATATAAATATAATATTATAATATTATATAGGGTTAGGGTTATATATTATATTTATAATATATATTATATATTCACTCTCAACACAGAGGAAAAGGAGATTCAATCCATCCTTTGCGCTCAGCTCAAGGAAAACAGTGTGCATCTGAAGCCCAGAAGGGTGGAGAGAAGACAGAAACATTGTGGCCACTCCTGGATCTGTGGCTTTAGGAATGCTGAGGGGATCACCTCCATGACCACTGTCCCTATGTTCCTGGCTGATGGTAATTAGTTTCCCCTGAAGGTCTTCAGAGGTGGTTTGCATCACAAGGAGGTGGCTGCAGGAGAACCTGTGATTTGTTTGGGAACAGGTAGTGAAGCCCTTTGAAGAATGCCCCAAATCCTGGAAAGAATCTTTCATTGGGAGGAAAACTTGTTACATGACCTCACTTTGGCCTCTCCAGCTGGTGAGGGCCAGAGAAATTCACATATGCGCTCCAGTAGTAACTGTATGTGGAAAATGAGGAACATTTTGAGTCTAAAAATTTATTCATTTAATGCATTCAGCAACCTTGGAATGAATGAGATTCAATAAGAGTGTATCATATAAAGTTTCCCTAAGTTAAGTGAGTCTAAATAATGCAGAAACCTTTATCAAATAGTAGAAATTGTAAGTCTGAATCTTTATCAAATAGTAGAAGTTATAAGTCTGAATCTTGGTCTTTTTTAAAATCTTGTGATTCCTCTGTCTTAAGGAGTCACTCAGAAATTCTCATAGTGATGACAAGATGAGGATGATGACTAAGTTTGCTTCCAGGTATGGAACTAGCTTGAAAAGAACTACAGGGCATTTTTGACTGATTATCTCATACGCTTACTTTAATATAGTTAAGTCTGTCTGACTTATTTTTATTGTGTTATATAACCAAAATCTTTTTTCAACACAGAAAAAACGAAAGAGCTGCTAAGCAGGTATGCATTAAGTCTTCTAGAGATGGTTTTATATTTTATTGGTTCTTAGAATGCTACTGTAAGTTTACTTGTGCTTCATTGTAATGAGGACTAAAGGTAAATTACCATCCTTTTGTTTTTGATCATTTAATATCTGCATTGAAAAGGGTCTTTGAACTAGTACCCTAAATTAAGTTAATTTGAGGAAAGAATCAACTGACCTCAATGAAATGATATAACATCCCAGGGTAAATAATCATTCTTTTCTTTCTCCCTCTACATTTTTTATTGGTATATAGAGATGTTGTAATATATATTAATGTTAATAAAAAGCCAGCCTTCCTTCCTTCCTTCCTTCCTGATGCATAGGATATAGTACTTTTCAAGCATTTTTTTTTTATTCCTTGTAGTGCAAGTACCAAATGTGAGTGTCTATAGATGTCATTTCTATTGATGTACTTTAATTTTGTACTGTATTTTTATTCTCAGAGCATTGACTAAACATTTTGAATTATTTTATTTTTAAGTAAGTGCTTTATTTTCCTAATAGTACATTTAATTTTTCCAAATTTATGTATTTTATATTTGCATTACCCTTTCCATTGTATGATATTCCAAATAGAAGTAATAGTTTTTATTGTTGAATTTTTTAACTATAATCTGAAACTTTTAATAATTAGAAAATCAAATCAGTGAAACAGAGTTGTTTAGTGTTATCTGCAATAAGGTTAGAGATCACTTAAAAATAACCTTATGTGATTATAAAAGAACGCTTACCTTAGGCTTTTGTCTTTTCCTACTTGAAGTAATCTGCTTAGCTATACTCTTTAACACAACTCTTTCATCTTCTCAGAATCTTCCTTTATTAAAGAGCTTTTTCCTGAAATAGTCAACTTTCTATCGATTGGCTTTTCCTCTTCCTATAATCAACCACAACAACCTTTCCTTGTTAATAAAAACAAATGAAGAAACAAAACATCACTACTCTTCCACAGTCCTGTGACTTCCTTTACTTTCCTGTTGGTGCTGAATGTCTGGGAAAAACTACTTCTGCCAACTGTGCCTGTCCAGCCTCCATCTTACCAAATGACTTTGTCTCATGCTATATAAAAATACCACAGATTGGGTAATTTACTAACAATATAAGTTTATATCTTACAGCTCTGGAACTGGGATCAAATACCATGGTGCCAACACTGGTGCCTTGTAGAATCTGCTCTCTGCTTCCCATGTCCTCACATGACAGAAGGCAGAAGGGCAAGTGGGTGCTTCCTTCCACTTGAAGGCCTTTTGTGAAGGTGCTAATCCCACTCGTGAGCATGACTCACGACTTGCTCTCCTACCAATGGCTATATCTCTTAATATCACTTCAAGGGCTTATTCTGCAACATGGATTTTGGAGAGGACTCACATTGAAACCCTAGCAAATTTGCTCAGGTCTTAATAGCCAGTTCGTTGAGCATGTGGTGATATTAACCACACCCTCCCTTCCTTGAAACCTTGTTTTCTCTTGACACGACATGATCTTGTTTATAATTGTTGAACTATTTTGGTTCATTGCTATTTCCCTCAACTTAATTTCATGTACATAGCTTACCACATAGGAAAAAATAATAGTTTAGTTATATAAATACTTAAAACTAATGTATAATTAAAAATGGCATAGGATTTAGAACACTTTCATCATCCAATTTCTTGAAAGTTAAGTTGAAGTTGGTAAGGCTTCAGATTTTGAGAAGAGATACATATGGGCTTCAGGTTCCTAGTATATTACAGAACTTTCAGTAATAGAGATAGCATAAAACTGTGAAATGTAACAGAATTTTAATAATCTTCTGAGCATCCTTAATTTTTATTTATTTATTTTATTTATTTATTTATTTTTGGTACTGGGGATCAAAATCAGGTCCTTGAGCTTGCTAGGCAGGCGGGGAAACCACTGAACTAAATCCCTGGCCTTAATTTTTATTAAAAGAGAGAACGTAAGATTTACATACAGTCTTGGTGTGACTAATGTCAGCTGAGTGGGCAGTCACTGTCTTAGAAACCTCTTCAAAGTGATTGTAATGTTAAAAGCTGCTTGGTTTTAATATTTCTGATCCCTCTGCATTGCCCAGTACTGTCAGCCTCTGCACATACACTCTGATGTGTTTCAGAGTTTCTGCCAGAACCATCTTTCCTCTCTCTCTCTCTCTCTCTCTCCCTCTCTCTCTCTCTCCCCCTCCCTCCACTCCCTAGATAGTTACTTATATCCCTTTGCCTAATATTTATTCAATCAACACTTATTGAATCCTGCTATAGGTGAAGTTCTGTATTTGTCACTGAGTATATAGAGATTAATAAGATGTAAGTCTATTCTACTTTGTAGTACATCAGGGGAAAATAGATATGTAACAGAATATTCATAAAATACTTAAAATGGAACTTTGGTCTAAATGGTAAGTGTGGCTTTGAGAAACAACTCCTTCACCACTCCATATTTATTTCATGGAACTCAGATTCATCTAAAGATAAGAATGTGACCCAAACAATTCCAATCAAATTTTCATAACATTTAATATATGAATAACAGGAGAATAAAGTCTATTTTAAAAAAAAATTTGGAACAACTAAAATCTTCCATATGGAGGGAACTAGTCTGAGGATAAGGATATGAAACAGAGAGAACTGTTGAGTAGTGGATGGAATGAAACCAGGTCATCATGACATCATTTAATCATTATGTCCCTTGTTCCTGTCTGGCTTCCTTGAACCTTTAAAAGTTGAGACTAATACATACCTATTAGTATAAGGTGAGCAGCACATAGTCACTGGCTTCCTTTATGGAATAACTACTTTTTCTTAAATAGTCAACACCTTCTTAACTGGGATCCTCCTCTTCTACCTATGAACACCATCAACCTGATAGTAAAGGTGCTAAGCAATCATATATGGCTATCGCAGGAATCATAGCTTCAGAGGCCCTAACCAGACAAATAAGGCCAGGCTGGATGAAGTCCGTAACATTTTCCAGAAAGGGATAACCAGCATTCTCTGAATAGAGTCTGAGGCTCCTAGAATGTTATGTATAAAAGTATGAGCATCCTCCAAATATTAGGTTGTACTGTTACAATTCAAATGTTGCATTATTTTAATTTAATCATCAACTGAAATGAATAACTTGATCAGTGAATTATTTAAAAATTTTATCAGATATAGCATAAATGGAAGTTTGACGTATTACAGATAGAATAATTTTTTAAGTATATAAAACTGGGGAGGTTTGGCATGAGATTCATTGGGCTGAAAACGCCTCTTCAATCCAACTCATGACATTAAATTTTGTTATCAGCTGCCGTATCTCTTGTACTTCATCTTCTTAAAACTCAGCACACTCAAAATGACTTTCCCTAGACAGAATGAACTTTCTGAGAGTAGAGTTGGAGTCCCTCCTGTGTTTATTGGGTCTCCCATGTCTGGCCTAGCATCTGACACACTGAGAGGCATTCAGCACATCTGCTGTACAGAAAACTCTGCAAGTGGGAACACTGCACGCTGTGTCAGGTAAGGAATCTTCCGTTATCCAAGGTAGATGTCAGGATAGAGGATAACAACACAGAAAGAAAGAAGAAATGTCTGTGACGGCGTAGAGGGCAGGTGGTAGTTTGGCTGGAGTGAAGTGGAAACACCTTCTTACTCTTGCCCCCACATGCAGCACATGCTCTGAGGAAGGCCAGCTCAGAGGGATGCACTAGTTGCCCTGGAGGAGCTATAACTAGCAAGACTTTCTAGGGGCCAGAGAACATGTGTTCCATAGAGTTACAAAATGTCGGGGAACCTAAGGCTCATCCTAGTGAAAGGCTATGGTCAAAGAAAAGAAAGATACAGGTGATGTCTCCACATAATATGTAGTGTCATGAAGGCTACCAGTTTAATAATTTCTTTTCCTCCTCTTTGTTTTTTTCTCTCTTTCTTTTTTTAAGTTATTATAATACAATTGTGATATTATTGACAGATATGTTAGCCTTTGTAAAATTATCAATGATATAAGTGACCTAGGAAAGTACATATTAAATTTTACTTAGAGCAATCACATATAAAAGTAATATAAACATGCATATTTACTATCCCAAATTTGAGAAGCCCTAAGTAGTCCATAGGTATTTATTAATTTTTGAATACAAAAATTTGAAAAATAAATGTACAGAATGAACATCCATGATTCTTCAACAATTATCAATTTATGACCAATCTTGTTTATACTCTCACCCATTCCCTACATACCCTCATATATAATTTATCAAAATATTTTATGCATTTTGAATGATAAAAGCTTTAAAAAAATATGACCACAGTGATTGTATCACTGTTTTTAAATTTTTACTTGTATAGTTTACAGTTAACTAGAATTAACTAGCAAAGTTAATTTTTCACTTATAATGGTGGGTACTGATTTCACCTGTTTTCATAAAAAGGATGCCATTTGAAATTAGTAATATGTTTTATATTTAAATTTTTTTCCTTTAAATAGATTAAATATGACTTTCTATGGTCTCATTAATAATGTTAATTTGCACATGACACATTTACTTATTCATGAGAAAAATGTGTTCCTTAATTCTGATTGCAAACTCATATTAGCACTGTCAGCTGATAATATTCACTCATTCCATGACTTTTTCAGTATTTCATGCTTTGCAAGCTAAGATGTGCTTAAAATAGTTCTTCATTTTTCACAAGAATTCTGTAAGCTGCTCAATACTATATTTATCTTATTTTTAAAGAGGAGGAACTAAAGCTCAGAGAGGTGAAATGAGGCCCTCAGTCAATTTTCAAAATAGAAATTCTGTCTCTAACCCTGAGTCCTTTTCACCGTATCATACTGCTTTGCTATGAAACCTTCTACACTTGCTTTCATTCAGAGATCCACATTTTACACAATCAAATTTTCAGACTTTTAGGAAAAGGAAGAAGGTAAACATGAGACTGTGTGCCACCTTTTTACCCTGAGCAGGCTGCAGTTGCTCAACACAACCTTTTTCTTCATCACACACATGCCTGTGACGCGGCTTGCTGTGCTAAGCTAGCAGTCTCATTGGAATCAGAAACACTTCTGCGAAGAAAAATGATCTCTTATCTGAGAGAGATTTTTCTTCCAATAAAAGTATCTTCCTTTAGCTTTGCCAAAATCATGTATTTAATGATTTTAGTACTGTATATAGAATTTACTAAAATAAAATATGCTTTAACAAATTTATAATTTGTCCTACTACTCCTTTTTCTGGTTTTGTTTTGTTTTTCTTGCTACCATACTGATAAGTCTCATTCTTTTTTTTTTTTTTTTTTCATATGAGGAGTCGAACTTCGAGACCTTGAGCTTGCAAGGCAGGCGGTGGAACTACTGAGCCACTGAGCTAAATCCCTGGTCCCTCATTCTCGACAATTTATTTTCCTCATTTCTGTTTTCAATGACTATTTTGTTTTATTGCTATGGATAGATAAAAGATTTGATTTACATTATACATACAGAATTGATTAATAGAACACTCACAAACAAGACAAGTTGAAATTATGACAGTTCTTAGAGACATTATTGCTTTTAATCAAATAAACATTTGGAAAAATGTTTTTATATAAAGGAAAAAAAGGATTTTTGAACATCGGAGAAGGAACAATTATACTGAACACTTGAAAGGATTTTGAAATTAATATACTAAACAATTATTGTATTTTAGCAATCATGATGAATTGTTTTGTCTGTCCTTTCTTTTTGGAACAGCATTACTGCCCCTTCTCTCTTGTGATGTAATTGTAGTGAGAGTCTGATCATAATCCATGGTCCTGGTTCCTGGGCAACAGTGATGGTCTAACTATAGTACCCCACACTGCCGGACACAGTGATTGGTCGAGGGGTGATCTTAGACCCCATCCAGCCACAAAGAGATTCTTCCACAAAGGTTTTGTGGTTGAGACTGGGTGCTTGTTGTGAATCATAGGTAAACAAGATGGGAATAGGAGTTTTTGAAACCAGATTGCTTACTTTCGTCTGAGAGAATGCAGCCACCTACGAAGAGAAGTGGAGAACTCACCTGGAGGAGGGGAGCTGGAGAGGGTGGGGGTGCCTGCAGCTGCTGGCCCGCCTGTCATCCCTTCCCTTTTTCTGCCCACACTTTGAAATGTAGCCCAAATCACTTCCCTCTCTGCTATTTATTTTTTTGGTGAGCGGTTTAAATTTTTATCATTTGCAAATTTTAAAAAATTTCTAGTACTAGTCACAGTATTTTGTTTCTAACACAGAAGTATATATAGATCAGAATTTCTTTTTGATCACTGGATGGCTATGTATTATTGGGCAAGTCATTCACACTCTCTAAACTGCAGTCTGCCATCATAAGAATAATATTTATTGGGCCAGGGATTTAACTCAGTGGTTCTGCCGCTTGCCTCGGAAGCTCAAGGTCCCGAGTTCGATCTCTGGTAGAAAAAAAAAAAAGAATAATGTTTATTTGTCATGATTTTCTTACAGAGTGGCTGTATGGTTTTAATGAAATGTTATTTTATATATATCTAGATATATATATATATATTTCATAACTCAGTTTTGTTTACTCGTAGAGTTAGAAAATGCTGTAGGTTGGATTCCTCATCTCTTTTGACTGTTGTTGGAGGATTTAATAGTGCTTGCATAATGCAGTCTGTTCTCTCAATTGCCCTCTGAGATTGCCCCCAGCACATCCCAGCTTCTCCTCTAGGATGTGAGGTTTGAGGAGCAGAGTTGCTTCAAGAGACCCAGAGTCTCTCGAGTAAAATAAATGATTTCTGTTCTATGCTTTTGTGGTTATGTAGTTATGATACAGCAACAACTGGGGTGATCTAGGAGTTAATAGGCAGTTCCAGTAGATAGATTTTTATTTTTTTCGTACCTGGCATCAAACTAGGGTCCTTGCGATTGCTAGGCAGGCGGCAGAACCACTGAGCTAAATCCCTGGACCCTCCAGTAGATAGATTTTAATTCATACTAATCCTTATAATAGGAAAACATTCAATACAAGTGTATGTTTTTTCCCAATAAAATCTATTCATTAAAAATCTAGTACAGAAGGGTTTCACATCCATGGATATCATTGTGAAAATTACCAAGGATACAGATTCCTCATGAGAATATAATCAGAACCCTGAACCCCATGAAAAATATTATAAACATGGCATCTTGTAAAATTATGTGAACTAATGGGTGCTTTAATGCCCACTATTAGTCTGTAATACTCAGATTCAGAATCCTCTGTCTAGTGAGTCATAGCATAGAAACACTGAGAGAACTATGTAGCACAGAAAATCTAGTTTGAAAAAAACCTTCTGCTTCTGACAAATGATATAGAAATAAAAGCTGTTACTGATATATGTGTTTTGGCCTGTTCTTGTGTGATGCCCTACATATTGTTCAATCTGAAGAATATGCATACAGCAATTATTTGATTTATTCTGTATATTCAGTTGGTATTTAGCACCTGCTTTTGTATATGGTGTGTTTCCTTTTCTCATATAACTGTACTGTATGTGTCTACACATCAATTTCACAACAGAGTTCAACAGGAAAAAAAATGAATAGGGTTGAATGATTGAGATGGTGCTCATGAAAAAGTGGGAAACAGGTTGTCCTGTGGAATGTAGGTGGGCTTTATTCAATGAGTGGATAGACTAAATAGAGCATAAAAGCTAAATAAGGGAGTATTTGCTCTTTCTGCCTATCTTTGAGATGAAACACTGCTTGTCTGCCTGCAAATGTTATTCAGATTTGAACTGGCTTTCTGGTTCTCAGAACTTATGAAATTGCAGCAGAACTATACTGTTTGCTCTCCTGGGTGTTTCTTTCTCTCCTCCCCCCTCCTCCTCTTCCTCCTCTTCCTCCTTCTCCTTCCTCCCTCTTATATGCATTATATAATCTCTGAAGAACCTAGACTAATATATGTACTGAGTGGGACATTGTTATCAGAATGTGAATCTGGTGAGGTGAATTCATTTCTAGCAGAAATAAAGAGGAGTTGAACAAAACAACAAACTGGAGGTCAGTCAGACTTTGTAGGAACAGAGAAACAAAACAAAAGCATAAATCTGCAGAACTATGGTCTGGTTTGCTTACTGGTGCTGATTAGAGTGAGGGTAGCTTAGAGATAGTGGGATTTTGACTAGGACTAGTAAAGTCTGCCAAAACTGCTTTTCACATTCACCTCTTTACTGGTCAAAGGGACGTCTGCCTAATGGCAGCTGTACTAAGCGTAGGTGAAGTAAACAAGACTTCAGTGTAGTTCTGTAGTAATATAAAGTTTCTATTGGAGATGCTTTGTGTTAAAGGCTGAGAAGAAAGAATTTCTAGGCACAGTGAATTTTGTTTCTTTTGTTTTTCTGCTGTTGCCACTTTTGAATGAAGAACTTTTGAGTATTTTATCTACATTGTCTTGTGTAGTGTCCTCTGGGTTTACTATTTACAAAGAAATGCTAAAAGTTGGAAACTTGGCATTTGGGAAAGGTGAAAAATCATTCTTCTGTGCCTGCTGTTGCAGTTGCTGGTTCACGTAGAGACGTAGAGAGAGAGGAAGTCAGTTGCATCAACAAGGAACCAACTCTGCAGGGCCTTGAATATAAGGTAAAAATAATTTTAAAAACTGTGTGTCCCTGTTCCTTTTAATTAGAGGAATGGTGTAAAAATCATGACAACGATAATCACATGAGAACATAGATTGATGGATTGGACATTTAAAACACCATGTGAGTTAGTAGGAGCACCCCACACCACCATCTAGGCTGTTTATAACATTCAAAACCATACCAAGGACTTCAAAGATAAAAAGTCAACAATAGTTTGCTTCTCCCATGGAAATGACACACTGGACAGTACCTATATTAGAACAGCAAGTGTACATTTAATGCAATATTAAAATGCCTGTAATATACTCAGAAAAAAAATGACTAAGATAAAGAGAAAATGAGTAAGCACATTCTTTCTCAATACTTTATCTCCCAAAAAATAAGTGATAAGAAGTAGTTTGAAATTTAATGAAACGATGAAAGAAGCAAGACTGTGTGGGTCAAGACTTATAAATTAGGGGACCCATACACAATAGAATGCAAGATGAGGGAGTAGTAAATATGTTGCTAAAATAGAAGAGAGGCAGCAGTAATAAGGTTATTGGAAAATGAAACTGTAGTTATAGCCACCACTCAGAACTTGCATCTTGCAAAGCTGAGTCACTTTAGGGACTAAAAAAGCAAGTCATGTGATGATGACTACACATAGGATGGATGACCAGCAGCCAGTGTCACCAGAAGACAGTGAACTTACTTTCTTTGAGTATAGTTGGTGTGGGAGAAAGGGGAGCAATTTGCTATGATGTGCTAACAAACCAGAGGTCAGCAACAAGGAGAGGGTGTGCGAAGTGTGGGGAAATAAGGTGTGAGTTGTAGATATAAAAAGAATTACTTCTTTTGCAGTTGAGTGACATAAAAGAATTACTTTTAAAAGATTTAATTAGATATAAACATATCTGGCATATTTCCTATCTGAATGGGAAACGTAATTAATAGAAAAAAGTTAACAAAATTATTTCTCTCTGTTTAGTTTTTTGAGAAAGGGTCTCACTATGTAGCTGAGGCTGGCCTCGAACTTATGTCACTCCTTCTGCCTCAGTCTCCTAAGTGCTTCAATTATAAGCACACACCAACACATCCTGCTTCTTTTTTTCCCCATTATTGAAAAATTCTAAAGAAAAGCTTAATTTTGGCATATATATAACATGGTAAATAAGTTTTTCAATAACAGTTTAAAAATACACATTATTTCTATAACATTTTAAAGATTTATTGACAATATTGACTGTTGTCAATATTGAAAATATTGTGTTTAAGGGATGTAATATTTTATTGCTTTAGGCTGCAACCCCCAGCACTGAAGAGCAGAGCCGCCCCCAGCTTCTAGGAGGTGACCCATGTGGGTGCCAGCAGCACACACCCAGCCCCACCCCCCTTGAAATGAGAAGACACATAAATAAATCTCAAAACCAGACTCCCAGATCACCTAAAGCAACCCAAAAGGGAAATGAGATGGAATAATCTGATACTCAACCACCTGGACTCCCTGAACTGGCAACAAAAGAGGATCTGGAAAAAATAAAATCAGAATTAATTTCTCAGATAACAACAGAAATTGTGCCATAGTGCAAGACATGATTAATAAATCTAGAGTGGACACAGATAAAACAAATAGAGGAGCTGAGGAACATGATGGAATCCCAACACAGGAAACAAATAGAATCCATAAAACAGATGCAAACCAATTTCTAGGAGATTAACAACTCTATTGAAAGTTTACTCCAGATATAGAAGATAAGATTGCAATTAGTCACCAGGAAAAGAAAAATCTCTTTAAAATAGTAAGGTACCATGAGAAATAAATCCAGCAGTTGCTAGACGATGCAAAGAAGACTAACATAAGACTGACCAGAGTCAATGAAGAAACAGGAGAGAGTGCAGATGGCATAAAAAAACTGCTCACAGAAGTGATGGCAGAAAACTTCCCAAGCAGGGGAAAAGAACTTGACATACAGATAAATGAGGCATATAGGACTCCAACTAGCCACAATAAAAAAAAAAAAATTACACATAGGCATATAATAGTTAAGATTCCAGAAACCCAACAGAAGAACAAAATTCTACAAGGAGTTAGAGAAAAGAAACAAATCACATACAAAGGAAAGCCCATGAGAATCACAGCAGACTTCTCCACACAAACCCTCAAAGCAAGATCTTGGAGTGAAGTATTTCAAGCCCTAAAGGGAAACAGCCTCCAACCCAGATTGATATACCCTGCAAACTATCTTTCAAAATTGATGGAGAAATAAGATACTTCCATGACAAAGAGCACTTGAGGAAATTCATGAATACCAATCCAGCACTCCAAAATAGTTTAGACAGTATCCTAGGAGAAGACCATGAGGATCACAACCCCGGGAACCCCAGCAGAATGAACCCATCAGTCACAACAAGAAATTAAACACAAAGGGGGGAGAATCCAACAAAAAAGAAAAAGTCATGACAATGATAAGTCAATACACATCAATTATAACCATCAATGCTAATGGTCTCAATTCACCAATCAAAAGATATAGACTGCAGCCAGGGATTTAGTTCAGTGGTTCTGCCACCTGTCTTGCAAGCATAAGGACCCGAGTTCGATCCCTGGCACCAAAAAAAAAAAAAAAAAAGATATAGACTGGCAGAACGGGTTAAGAAGCAAGATCCAACAATATGCTGCATACAAGAAACACAATTCAAAAAGAAACTTGTGGGCTGAAAATTAAAGGGTAGAAAAGAATACTCCATGCAACAGGAACCCCCCTCCCCCAAAAAAGCAAGACTAGGTATCCTCTTTGTAGATCAAATGGATTTCAAACCAACACTTATTAAGAGAGACAAAGAAGGACATTACATCCTTGTAAAGGGAACAATCCAAGAGGAAGAGATGACAATCATAAATATATATGCACCAAACACTAGTGTTCCCAACTATATAAAACAAATACTAATGGGCATGAAAAATCAAATAAGCACTAGTACAATAGTAGTGGGAGACCTCAATACCCCATTGTCACAAATAGATATATGACCCAAACAAAAAACAAGCAGTGAAATACTAGAACTTAATCAAACTCTTGAACAAATGAACTTAACAGATGTTTACAGAGTGTTCCAGCCCACAAAATTAGAAAATACATTCTTTTCAGCTGCACATGGGTTGTTCTCCAAAATAAACCACATACTCACTCATAGAAAATGTTCAAGTAAGTGCAAAGGAATTGACGTTATCCCCTGTATATTATCAGACAATAGCATAATGAAATTGGAGATCAATAGCAAAAGAAACCACAAGAATTTCATAAACACATGGAAATTGAACAACACACTTCTGAATAACCAATGGGTCACAGAGGAAATTAAAGAAGAAATCAGACAATTCCTACAATTAAATGACAATGGCAATATAACATATCGGAATCTATGGGACACAATGAAAGCAGTATTATGAGGGAAATTCACAGCAGTGAAGACTCATATTAAGAAAACAGAGTGAGCCCAATTAAACAATCTGATGCTGAACCTCAAACTTCTAGAAAAAGAAGAGCAGGACAAACCTAAAGCTCATACAAAGGAGGAAATTATAAAGATCAGAGCAGAAATCAATGCAATGGAGACTAAGAGAAAATACAAAAAATCAATGAAGCCAAGAGTAGGTTCTTCAAAAGAATAGACAAGGGGGCCAGAACGCTGCCCCAGGCTGGAGCCAGCATGGCGGCGGAGCACAAGACCAAGTTGTCCAAGAACTTGCTATGCACGAAGTTCATGCGAAGAGGACTGGACTCAGAAACCAAGAAACAGCTAGAAGAGGAAGAAAAGAAGAACATTAGTGAAGAGCACTAGTACTTGGATTTGCCAGAGCTTAAAGAGAAAAAATATTAATGCTTCAGATGAATGCTAAGAACAAAGCAGAGGAGCAAGAGGAAGATGAAACAGTAGAGCTTGATGTGTCAGATGAAGAAATGGCTAAAAGATATGATACTTTGGTAGGGACAATTGGAAAAAAGTTTGCCAAGAAGAGAGACCTGCCAATTATGAAGAAGATGAAAATGGAAACTTAAAACCAATTAAAACAAAGAAGATGTTCCTAAAGCCCCAAGATTAAAATGGATGCCGTCAAATACAGCTCAGGGATGCCTGTGAAAGCAGCGTATTTTGGATCTTATCCTGATGGTGTCTCTGTAGTTGCTAATATGTAATGTTCATTTGTAAAGAAATGTATAATTTTGGAAACATGCTGTTTTTGAAACAGATGTGTGGTAGATGTTATACATCCTTTTCCTAATGATATTCATCAGGAATATAACTCCAGCCCTTGACCTTTCGGTGTACATAGGCACAGGGTTACTTACTAAAGATTTTTTGACCTCACATTTTAAAAAAATATATAGTTCTCCAGTCACTGATACCGAATTGACTCCTACAAATTAATGCCAGTGTTTCATTTACCCTTAATGTTTATATTTTGCTTTAAATTATTAATCATGTCAATCCAATTCATGCATTCATTTTGGAATCAAATGTCATGAGTATTTATTATATACTCATTCATCCAGAACAAACATACCTCTAGCCTGAAGCATTTGTATACTACCAGTTAATTGTCAGTTTAGGGTGGTATGTTTTGTTGTTTAAGGCATTTAATTAAAAATTGTGCAGTAAACATCTTTCACATAAAAAAAAGAATAAACTAAATTGACAAACCCTTAGCCAACCTTATAATAAAAAGGAAAGAAAAGGCCCAAATTCATGCAATTAGGAATGAAATAAGTGAAACTACAACAGACTCAGCAGAAATCCAAAGGATCATCAATACCTACTTCCAGAACCTATACACCAATAAGATGAAAAACACAGAAGAAATGGACAGTTTCCTACATATGTAGGAATTAACAAAGTTGAACGAAGAACACCTAAAAATTCTAAACAACCCAATATCAACCAATGAAATTGAAAACATAATTAAAAACTTAGCAACTAAGAAAAGCCTGGGTCCTGATGGCTTCACTGCTGAATTCTACAAGACATTTAGAGAGGAACTACTGCCATTACTGTTTAAACTCTTCAGTGAAATTGAAAGGGAAGCAATTATCACCTTGATCCCCAAAGCAGAGAAAGACTCAACTGAAAAAGAGAACTATAGGCCAATCTCACTAATGAACAGAGATGCAAAAATTTTTAATAAGATACTGGCAAACAGAATGCAGAAGATCATCAAGAAGATCATACACCCTGATCAAGTGGGATTCATCCCAGGGATGCAGGGATGGTTCAACATATGCAAATCAATAAATGTAATAAACTGTATCAATAGAGCTAAGGACAAAAACCATCTGATCATCTCAATAGATGCAGGAAAAACATTTGACAAAATCCAACACGCATTTATATAAAAACCATACAAAAAATTGGAACAGACAGTCTCTACCTCAATCTGATAAAAGCATTCTATTAAAAATCAACAGCCAGTATCATATAAAATGGTCAAATCCTGAAATCTTTCACACTAAAATCAGGAACAAGAAAAGGAATGTCCACTATCACCACTCCTGTTCAATATAGTTTTAGAAACATTACCCGCAGCAATTAGACAAGTGAAAGAAATAAAAGGAATAAAAATAGGAAGTGAAGAAGTCAAATTGTCCTTATTTTCTGAGGACATGATACTTTAGAAGTAGAAGACCCCAAGAACTCCAGCAGAAGTCTTCTAGACTTAATAACCAAATTCAGTCAAGTAGCTGGATACAAGGTCAACACACAAAAATCAATAGCTTTCCTCTACGCAAATGAAAAACAGACTCACTGAGAGGCAAATAGGGCAAAGGATTCCTTTCACAATAGCATCCAGAAAACTGAAATATCTAGGAATCAACCTAAGAAAAGAAATCAAAGATCTCTACTCTGAAAACTATAGCACCCTGAAAAGAGAGATTGAAGAGGATTTGAGAAAATGGAAAGAAATCCCTTGCTCTTGGGTGGGAAGGATCAACATAGTGAAAATGGTCATACTTCCAAAACTGGTATACAGATTCACTGCAATCCCAATTGAAATCCCAGCAGCATACTTCACAGACCTTGAGAAAACAATCCAAAAATTAATTTGGAATCAGTAGAGACCTAGAATAACAAAAGCAATTCTAGGCAACAGGGACCTGGCAGAGTGTATCACAATCCCCAACTTGAAACT
>NW_004624730.1:30888510-30905497 GCF_000247695.1 Heterocephalus glaber
AAAGAACTAGGACTGCAAGTCCCATTTGACCCAGCTATTCCCCTGCTGGGTATCTTCCCCAAAGAATTAAAAGAATTATACCACAGTGATATATGTGCACCCATGTTCATAGCAGCACAACTTGTAATAGCTAAAACTTGGAAGCAGCCCAGTTGCCCATCAACTGGAGACTGGGTATAGAAGATGTGGTTTTTTCATAAAATGGAGCACTACTCAGCCATAAAAAATGAGAAATTGGAGACATTTATAGGTAAATGGATGCACTTTGAGGTGATACTTTTAAGTGAAATAAATAAGACACACGTGCAAATACCAAATAGTTTCTGTAGTGTGAGAAACTGAAAGTGTAAATAAGGTCTAAAAGTTATAAAAGATAATGTGAAATAGGAAGAAAAGAAGCAAAGGGGAAGGGGAAATCAGAGGGGTAGGGGAAAAGAAAAAAGGAAATGGAATTAATATGAGAAAATGAAAAAATGGAAACAAAGTCTTTGAAAATGGGGAGGGGTGGAAGATTGAATGGAGGGCTGGGGACTTGGAAAAAAATAAGAATCAGGAGAGATTATGTAAAGGTGCAAATTTCCAATGATAAATGTCATTATATTGTATACCTAAAATGTACCAAAAAATTAATTTTAAAATATTTTATTGCTTTAAATTTAATGCTTCAGCCTATATCATTCTTAATGCACACTTAATGTGATATGATAGTTAAATTAATAAATAATTTACATAATGAATATGGTAATAATGAAACAAATGATGCATTGCCAAGTCATTTTCAGTGTATAAAAACATGAGTTCGTGGAGTCTACATCTTTGAGTTATAAATGTGCTTGTCTTTGTAGTATATTCTTTTAAATCAGACTTGTGCTTTATTTTATGCATTGTTTTGTGAGCCAGTACAGGAAGAAAATTTAAAATTTTCATTTGGCGTCACCTGTGAAGGATTATAGCACATTGGAAAATATAAAAAAGCATTCCATCCTGCAGAAACCTTTGGCTGAAGAAAACAGCAGTCCTCCTTGCTGTGATGTCTGGGAAGAAGGAAATAGGAGCCTGTGGTTGAGAGATGGTAAATAGGAAGATCTTCATAGAAATAAATATTGAAGTTATTTTCTTTTTATAACCAAGAGCAGATGAAAAATCACTGTCATTGTCAATATCCTGTTGCCAAAGAACAAATATAAGCAATCTTCAATATATTCATGTGCAGCTTTTCCTATCTCTTTCCATGAGTGTTGATTTTGTTTTATTCTACCACATAGTGCATATGTCTTCTGCTTCTGCTTCAGCTATACTTAATTGTATTAAAGCTTTTCCACTTGGCTGGCAGAACTTCAGAATAAACATTTTAAAAAGAAATTTTGCTTTTGAATACTAAAGAGATTGTTTCAAAATCTCATCATTTATTTTAGTAAATAAGTGTACATATTTAAAAGATTTTAAAGAGGTGGTGTTTAGGGGACATATCAGTGAAGTACCTGAAATAAAGTCATAGAGTAAAATGACAGAGGGAAGGAAACAGTAGCTGGAGCCATACAGAATGGGCTCTGGGTTTGTTCAGTTTACAAGAAATTTCCACTTCTAAACAATAGTTATTATGAGCATCTATTTCTTAAAAACCTTTAAACACATTTATCTTGGATATCCCTACACTTGGATAACATGGAGGAAAAAATATTTTCTTTTGATTTTTTTTTTCTAATTACAGGGGGCTGATGAATTTGGTTTCTTGCTGGACCTCTGATTAAGTCAGTAGAGGGAGCCAGAGTTACTGAGCCAGTGGTCCTGACCTTTGACCTGTCCTCCCATCAGACAAGAAAGATGCACCAAGCAAGTCTCCCTCATGCTCCAATCAATCGGAGTAGATACAGCAATGGTAGGTAGAAGTTTCCTGAATCAGATATGGCAAGATTTTTATTAAGTGTTTTGATGTTTATAAAGAAAAGATTTCATTCAAATGAGGCCTTTATCATTTCCCATTATGAAGAGCAAATTCTGCAATACATGTGGAATATGCTTACTATAATCTACTTATAAATCATTCTTGGAAATACATTGCAAATTTGTGGAATATTATCTGAGGCATTGGTGTGCAAGTAGGTGTATAGAAGAAGTAAATTGCTGGGCTTTTTCTTAGTTCTCATTAAGATTCCTGCCCAAGCCACTAGTTTTGCTCTTCTTGATGACTGCAATCATATTCTAATAGATTTCTTTGCTTCCACTCTTACTCCTATAACACTATTTCAACATGAGAGCCAGAGAGGTCTTTACAAATACACCATTCTGCTCAGAAAGCTTTCAGTGGCTTCCAATTTAGAGACAGAGCTGAAATCTTCACAGTGACCTTCAAGAACTTCACTCTGTAATGATCTCATCATCTGCTACTTTGGCAATTTCTGCACTTGCAGCTTTCCCTCTGCTAACTCTGGTCCCACCACCTGCCCTCAACAACTCTCCCCAAACTCCAGCTCATTTCTGAGTTAGAAGCTTTACAATGGCTATTTCCTCTGTCAAATTTTCTTCCCACAGGCAGACTCTAACTTCCTTGGTCTTTGCTCAAATATCAATTTCAAAATACTGTAAAACTAAGTTACCCTGGTTTTCCTTATCCTGCTCGTTTTTTTTTTTTTTTGAACACTTAATCACTTTCCAATATACTGTATAATTTGCTTATTTACTTTTACTTTTTGTTTCCAGCCATTATGATACAGGGTGAAGAGATGAAACTCCCAAACCTACTAGATATCCAAAACATGAGTTTGTGTTCTCTAAAATCAAGGAATGAATTCTAGGAACAATGGAGGTTAAGAGTAGGAATAATTTATTGAAAGAGAGCTTCTGTCTAAGAGAGACAGAAGGGGGACCAGAAAGTGGATTGCCTTCCCACCCCACTTTTTAAAGATGTTTTATACAGCAAAGCCATGTGGTGAGGTGGGTACAAAGTGCGACAAAACTATAAGACCCAATGGAAATTTACAAGGTGGGCATGAAGTGGGACAAAACCACGACCAACCAATAAGATTACAAGTACAGTCACCCGGGTAATATTGATTAAATGGGGATACAATGGGGAAACAAGTCACATGGCAAGCATACAAGGAATGAGCAAGGATTTTTGGTGGAAAGGGGTGGGTCAGGAATCTTTCTTGGAAGATATTTGTCCCCCACGCAGGTGATTGATACCTGTTTAGAGTATCGATCACTGCTATTCATCCTACATGGGGGTGGTAGTTTCCTCTCCTTTTATAATTTTGGCCTTCAGAGAATGTGTCTTGATTGTCCTCCATGTTGGCTCCTTCTGGGCTGGCCCTAACTGCCTACAAGATATCTAATTAACTTACCTATCTGCAATAATTAGAACATAAGCTCCAACGTAGAGATTTTTTTAAAACTTTCACTTTTAGGTGATCTCTGATTCACATGCAATTGTCATACAAAAAATTTCTGCACCCAAGTCACACATTATTCCTCAATGGTAACAACTTGCAAAATTATAGTACAATACCATAGCCAGAAAATTGGTATTGATAGAATCCATCCACCTTATTCAGACCTCACTAGTTTTGTACATACTCATTTCCTTGTGTGTATTTATTTTGATGCAATATTATCACATGTGTAGATTTGTGTGACCAGCACCACAATCAATATATAGAACAATTTCTTTACAAGGATCAAGGGTAAAAATTTTTGTTTTATCATGACTGTATTTGAAAGCCCTAACACACAGTGAGTATCTAATAAATATTTGCTCAATAAGTAAATCAAGTTATTTTTGCACTAGGGCTTATATAAAATATTGTAATCATTGTTTCTCAAACAATTTGAAACCCTACTCTGGTTTTTTTTGGTTGTTGTTCATTTTAAATTATTCCTAAATATTATTTTTTAGAATACGTATATCAGTCTATTGTTTCTAAAGTGTTAATTCTTACACTACAATTTCTAGAAGTATGAATTAATGTGAATCATAACAGCACTGTTGTTCAAGATTATAAAATTTATTAAATATCCTCAATATTCTAACTCTCCATTTCCTTTTCATTCTTTTGTTTTGGGGTGAGGGGAGAGGTGGTGCTGGAGCCTGAACCCAGAACTGACCTACATTCCCAGGCAATTCTCCACTCAATTGTAATGTTTTAGGAAATAAAAGACAAGTGTTTTACTGACATACTTTACATATGTCCCAGAAAAGTTGGATGAAGGTGAGTATGGTAAGGCAGGTAAATCATTCTGTCATCCTGGCCTCTTTCTTGAGGAAATTTATTAATACAGCAAAATTGGCATCAGACCAAGTCTTTTCACACTGGACTACCATTCTAACCATTTTTATCTTCCTAAATAAGATTTTATTGTCATACTGACTGGCTCTCTAGTAACTGTGATGGTTGCTCAACTTCATCATTAATTTATGAAATGGCTGACTCTGTTGTATGGAGCCAAGAGTGCCCTCCTTTTTTGTAACGCTTCTGGAATGTTCAGACACTGAACTCAGATTTTTAACTGTATTAAAATAACAACCCTGGGGTGGCTGGAGAGATAGTCACGGGAGACCTTCCAAATTCAGTACTTTCTATCAAGATGATTCTCCAATAAATGAACCTTAAAATCTCTCAGGTTCTTTAAAAGCAGAAAGCCTCTTCCTCTCATGTCCTACACACAAGAGTTAAAGATCAAAAATCTGAATGCAACCTAACTTCTTGCTATTTTCCTAAGATTTTATATTTGGAAGACATTGCTTATGATTAGAAAATAAATAAATAGAACAAACATAATTGAGGATCAGAGTAACAGCTTTTTGAGAAATGCATCGTTCTTAGCCACTTAAGAATTTTTTTGAGCCAAATACATCAAATTTTTATGAAGCCCGAACTAATTTTAATAACTTCAGTTTTTGATCTAGATCATAAGTCTAATTAGCATTAGAATGGCAGAGATAAGTGTAGCCAAATCACATGAGATTAAAAAATAATCTAAGACCTATGGTTTAGCAATATTAAATGAGGAAATAGAAGAAAATATTAACTAGCTGAGGAAAAATTTCATTAGATGAAAAGTAGTAAAAGAAATTATAAACAAAAGGGTTAATAGTTGTGATTAAAATGAAACATTTTGTTTTAAAAAACTATATATGTGTGTGTTTATGCATATATGTATATATATGTATATATATTTTATATATGAGAAAAAACATAACAGAATAATTTAAAATGGAGAGATAGATAAAAAGTATCATTACTCTATGAAGTATTTAATAAGATTCTATGTTTTAAGCACTGTTCTAATTACTTCACATGGTTTATCTCATAGCAATTTGAAAGAAATATATATTTTAAGCATATTTAGTGTGGTTGACCAAGTAACCCCATCTATGAAATTCTATTCAAGATAAATAATTACAAATGCAGAAAATAATTTTTTTCCTTAAGTTTATTGGTACATTTTAGGTATACATTATGATCCCATTTATTATTGAGAATTTGTACCTGTACATGATATATCTTGGTTTTTTATTTTTCCCATTTTCCTTCCCTCTCTTCTACCCCTCCACACCTCTCTATTTACAAAACCTTTGTTTCTAATTTTTCCTTCTTTTCTCATTTGTTTCCCTCTAGAAAAGAATTATTTTAAAAAGCACTAATCACATCAAAAATAGACATAGTAGCATACCTACAGAATGGCCTTTTATAAAGCCATTACATTATATTTAAGGAATTTAAGTAATATAGAAAATTTATATAGTGTAATATAAAATGTGGTAAAGTTTAATCTTATTTGTGTGTATATGGGAGGTCAATAAATACATTCATCATGGGGAATTGGTACATAAACACACTGCAACTTGATCCTTTTACTACACTTCCCATTCCCCATTTCCTTCCTCTCATCTACCTCTATCCTAAAGGTCTTTCCTATCTTAAATACTGGGCACATAATTTGAATTGGTGATACATGTACTTGGTTTTATCTTTAAATTATTTTATAGATGAAGGAATCAGTAAATTTTTTACCTTCCCTTCTGCTTCTTTTTGTTTCCAGGTACTGCTATTTTTAAAAAAAATAATTTCTATG
This sequence comes from Heterocephalus glaber, assembly GCF_000247695.1. The sequence goes on from NW_004624730.1 coordinate 30,894,586, forward strand.
TCCCTTTCAGTAGACATAATTCCTACTTTTGTGTTTTAGTTCCTACTGCCATGGTATTTCCAGACGTCTCTAGGATAACTCAAGTTTGACCACCAATAGCTCATGAAGGAGTGGTGGGAAATATACTTTCTAGGTTCTTGCATATTCACAAATATTTGTCTTAGACTTTATGCTTGCATGATATTGGTGCTTTAGCTTTTTAAAAAAGTTGTACTAATAAGTTTGAATACATTTTTTATGTTTCTTGGAAATATTTTTTTCTAATTTCTTTACCCTCTGTTTATTTTTACAGTTTCTGTCCTCATGTTTTTCTTATATTATTTTTGTATTAATGTAGCAGTTGGTTTCTTTCTCATTTTTATTTATCTTTAAATTATATGATCCCTTTCTATGATAGGTATTGGCTAGAATTTCATGGAAGGGAGAGGCAAAGCCATTATTTTATTTTATTTGTTTATTTTTTTTCAAAGCCATTATTTTATAGCGGTAGAATCTGAGTATCTCAAGATTGGTACAAGTGAATTCTTTTAGTGCCTCTCCCCAAAAGAACTACCAGGATTAGCCTTGCAGGGCTCATGATAAAACACAGGATCTCTGCTATCCTTGCCTCACTGGTGGATAGTAACTACAAATACTCTTTGTAGTATATCATTAGTCCCTCTGCCCCACCTGACTCCTAAAGCTATAACGAGGGTAAAGAAGTATCCATTACCAAATCTTTCACCCTTTTTCTTAACACCACAACAAAAGCAGTTGTTTGTTTTGAAATAACTTTCTCTTTCTTTACGAGGAACATGGCTTGCCATCTTTTTCTGAGAATGTGGACCTAGAAGAATCGTGTTTTCATACTTCTCTACCTGTTTGCTTGACTTGCACAGTTTCTGGTAGTCTTTCCTCTTATATCCTGCTTTGGGGTTTTACTTATTTTTTAGATTTATTAAACATGGAGGTCATATATTGTTCCTTATTCTTCTTGTGGGTTTCAGGTAATTTCTGAAAGGCCAGCGCAAAAAACCCCCAACTTTACTAAAGCTAGAAGTCTGGCTATAGGCATAAGTGTTTACATTCAGAAAAACAATTGTGATAAATAATATATCATGAAGATTTTTGTGAAGTTTTGATTTATTCTTGATCTATTTCAAAAAGGATGGGCTGTCCTTAACATCTTTATGTTTTTCACTTTTTACCAGTCCCTTCTATTTGTTCTTTGGATAGGAATTTCTTGGTTTTCTGTCCACTTACTGCCTTTCTTCTCTCATTTTGTTTTCATTCCATAGCATGTTTAGACAGAGCACCAATTTCATGATGGTGAGTTCAAAGAGAATAATTTCGAATGAGGATAAGGCTGAGCTGGAGAAAGCTATTGAAAATGAGCCATAAAGGAAGCAAGTGGCCTTGACTTCTGCTGCTGTCAAAAAAAGAGAAAAGCTTCTATACAGAAAACAAATCTGAATTGCTATCAGTAGGAGTCTGAAGTTTTATACTCAGGTAAACTGTGCATGAATGTTCAAACTTCAATTTTACAAGCACAAGAATAGGAAATCATAACATCAAGAATTTATTTTTACAAAAATGTCAAAATAATCGTGGAAGGACATCAGATGTTGAAGTATTTCACATGAACTTGCTGTTTAGATACTTTCTTTAGGATAGTACTATATAATATAATCTTAACCCAAATAATGCATCATAATCAAAGCCTAGAAATTGAAGAATTACATATATCTCTAAGTATGCATATCTCAATATAAAGTAAGAATTATATGAATATTTACTTTGAAATAAGTACTTGAATTCCTTTGTCTTTTTTTTTTTAACAGTATTGGAAATTGAACTTAGGATATCATTCATGCTAGGCAAGTGCTCCAGTGCTGAAATAGGCCCCAGCCTTTTTAATATTTTATTTTGAAATAGTTTTGCTAAGTTCCCCATACTAGGCTTGAACTTCCTGTCCTCCTCCTTCAACCTCCAAAGTAACTGGGATGACAGGTGTGTGCTACTATTCCCTGCCTTTATTTACCTTGAGGCTAATTTGAGAGCTACCCTGCAAAGAAAGTGACTTTTTTTGGGCACACCTTAAGAAGCCCATGGCTGAAGTCCATTGAGAGCCTCAAACTCTTGGCCAGGAAGTCCTTCTCTGGAGGGAACTCTAGACAACATATCTCTGCATCAACTACAATAATCAGTTTGAACTTGCTCTTGCATTCCAGCAAGGTAGTAGTCAAGGTGACATACTCCTAGCTGGGGTTTCAAACTTTTTGATTCTTTTTCTTTGGGCACCTCTTGATCCTTAATCATCCTCTGCCACCTTATTGTTTGTTTTATTCATTCAGAGCTCACTGCCACTAGGATGGAACAATGACTGGGTTGTTTGTCTTTTCTAAAAATTTCTGTTTTATATGAATTTTTTTTTTTATTTGGCAAGAAATCGCAGTCTTCTTACCCTGGCTTAGGTATTGCCAGAGCTGACAGCTCCTGATATATTTAGTGCTACAGCTATTATCTTTTGTTTTTATTGCTTACTTAACTAGCTCTTAGGATTAGGTATGGAACCTTCCTTTTTCACCAAAATCCTTAACACCCAAGAGACTGAAATAGGATAATTCCTTATAGCATGAATACATTGCAATACATGATTAGTAAAAACTACTTAGCTTCCTAGAACCATGATAAAGAGATGGCACATTTAGGAGTACAAGGCCTAGAGCTAGCTATGAGCCTGGATGTATTTCTTACTTCTCTTTAAAAAAGAGATGAGTATTAACTAAATTAAGTTAAATATAATTATGATTACACTTGACATGTGATATAGCTTCTATTATTACTATTATTAATGTTGATATTGTTATTTTGGCAGAAGGAAACTGCAAATTTGCCAAGTCATATCATGGAAATAAAGTAAAAATCAACCTGCACTAGCTCCTAGAAAATCACAGATACCTAGGGTATAAGACATTCAGTAACATAAAAGAATTAGTTGAATTATACATAAGTGAAAAGTTTCATAAGCAGATGAACATAGATTAAAAGTAGTTTTGTTGGGCCGGGTATTTAGCTCAGGGATTCTGCTGCCTACCTTGCAAGCACAAGGTCCTGAGTTCAATCCCCGGTACAAAAAAAAAAAATAGTTTTGAGGCTAAATATTTTTATTTTCCCCATCATTTGTTAATTAGCAAAATGAACCACGTACAGCAAAGAGTTTCAGACAGAACTTAGTTTTCAAGCACTTTAGTTCCACAAGTTATCATCTCATTTCCTTAAATCCATCTCGAGGCCAGGGATTTAGCTCAGTGGCACTGAGCCTGACTCACAAGCACAAGGTTCTGAGTTCAATCCCAGGTACCGGAAAAAGAAAAAAAGTGAGCTTAAATCCATCTCAAGTTATCATTCTTTTAAAATTTGAAACTGACTGTAATTATGAGATATTTCAAATGTAGAATAAAATATAAAAACAATATAAATACTCCCTCTTTATTTTAAACCTAGTTCTCAGATATTGATATTTTGCTATATTGTTTCTTTTAGTTTTTCTTGGACTTTTCTCATCATTAAACACCAATATTACCATACTCCTTAATCTTCCTGTTACAATAATGGATTAGTTAAAGATATTATTTCAAAGCTTCAAGGCAGGAAAATGCCACAGTTCCTCATTACATACTTTATATAAAAGCTTCTTAACTTTGGATTCAATAATTTACAAATATGCTTAGGAATGCTTTCAAGATAAACTCAAAGCATTTGCTAATTCATCCTTTTGAAAATTAGGCAGGCCTATTCCAAGATGTATGGACTTTTTACAGTGGAAAAATGGTAAACATATTCACAGGTTGACTTAATGGGATTCTATGTGATTATGAGTACATATATTTAATTATTTGTTCAACAAACATTTATTCATCACATATTGTATGACAGGCATGACTCAACTCTAGACACTGGGATATATAAGACAACCAATCAGAAAAAGAATATTTTGCCTGCATAGAGCTTACAGTCTAATAAGGGTATATTGATAATTGTCTTAGGTAACCATACATTTTCCTTCAGCCATCTTCATCTATGAAGCAGCTATAGGTCAGGCAGAGTTAGATTTAAGCAGGAAAGTGTTTTGCTAAGTGAGTATGGAGAGGAGAAGTTGGATAAGGAAGTTGATGGTGGGTAAAAGGAAATAAGGTAGGGATGAGCATGGAAATGAACATTCTTGGATGAGAAGTAAGTGTATAATTGTGTGTGGAGAAGGAGGGGCAGAGGTAGAATGCCAGAGGAAGTGTTCAGTTCAATGGTTTGTAATTCTGAGTGTAGTTGAAGGGCTGAGAAAGTAATATGTTTGAATAAGTGCTTGGAATTAAGATTTTAGAAGGATTGTTTAATTAATAGTGATAAGATCTAAAACTAGATTATGAGAGCTATTGGCTGAGGGGGTATAGAGGACATGTCAATTGGATCACAGGAATTCAGAGAATTAAGTGACAAGGATGTTGAAAGGGTAATTCAAACAGATTAAACCACTAAAGGGATAGTTAATTAAGAGCTAAAGTCTTCCAAGAATAAAGCAAAATAATATACAGTCAGTGAAAAACTATAACAAAGCAGTGTAGCATTATCTCCTATCTTCTACACGAGCGCTCTCAGGTCTAAAACTGTGGACCAATACACTTAGGGTTACATACCTGTGACTGTATCTCAGCTGTGCACTCACACTCGGGTCATCTGGCTCCAAGCTGAGTGTTTCCCCACCTCCTCATGCTGTCAACCATGATCAGTTCTGTGAGTTAAAAACTGAATGAGGGGCTGGGGATTTAGCTCAGTGTTTTCGCCCCCTGCTGTCCAAGCTCAAGGATGCGAGATCTATCCCCAGTACCAAAAATAAATAAATAAATAAATAAAATAAAACTGAATGAAGATAAAACAGGAAGAGGATGTTTGTTTAGTAGTAGGTGGAAAATGATTTAATTTTTTGTAACTGGAAATTGAAGTACTTGTGGGCACTATAAAAAAGTGTTGATAATTAATTGGGGTGGTCACACATTCAAGTGGAGTTTTGTTGGCATGTGGAGGTCATAGATGTCTCAGAGATAGAGCTTTGTGAAGCATCCATCTTTAATGACATTTGAAGCTATAAATATGGGTAAGATAAAACAGGAGAGTATAAGGAAGAAAAGTCTAGCACAAAATCAGGGAACAACACATAAGTGGATAGAGATAAAGGAATTGCACAGGAAACTTATAGAAGGGAGCAGAAGAACCAAGAATTTAAGAATTTTAGGTACTATTAAGTGATCAGTGACATCAAATGCCTCAGAGATTAATTTGGATAACCAGGAGAAAGGTTTTTGAACTGGTCCCTAAGAAGGGTATAAGTCTGCAGAGTTTGGGTACTATTACATAATGAAAAAGATTAAACACTGCCATTTCAGAGAACAAAGCAGAAGAAGGAAGAAAGTACTTTTGACCACTACAGTACTTGTGAAATTATTGTCCACTAAATCTGTGGGAAAGCTCTACATGTTTGGTCATAAGAGAAGGGTCATAACAAAGTATCAAACATTTGCAGATACAGTATTCTTCCTTATCTGCAAAGGATTTGTTTCAAGACCAGGGTTGGAATCCTGAAACTTTGAATACTACTGAACCTTATATATACTATGCTTTTTCCTATACATTCATACCTATGATATATTTAATTTGCATATTAGGAACAGTAGCAGATTACAACAATAATGATGTAGAACAATTATAACAAGATACTACAATAAAAGTTATGTAACTGTGGTGTCTCTCTCAAAATACCTTATTGTACTTTCCCCTTTCACTTGAAGAACCATTTTGCAACTTCTCTTTGGCAGATATGAATTGCTAACATCCCTACCCTTGCACTTTGGGGTCATTACTAAGTAAAATTATGTCTGCTTGTACAAAAGCACCATGATATCACCACAAAAGTTCATCTATTAACCAAGATAGCTACTAAGTGACTAATGAGTGAATGACATAAACCGTGCAGTTACTCTGGATAAAGGAATGATTTATGTCCCAGGTAGGATAGAGACAGAGCAGACAAGATTTCATCACAGAGCACAGTATAAAACTTATAAATTGTTTATTCTGAAATTTTGACTGTAGTTGAACATGGGCAACAAACCATAGAAAATGAAACTTAAGAGATGAGTGACTACTGTAAGGAATTGCAGAAGTATTTTCCAGAATTTTTGTCCAAAAGATATCCCTGAAAATAATGGTTTAGTGTTCAGAAAATTTGGGAAACTGGTATTTAATTCTCCTTGGAAATTTACAAATCTTTTAGCACATTCCTAGCTCTGAGAAGTCTTGCAGAAAAGGAGCTAAATTTTTATTAGCCTAATCTTTCTTAGGCTTATTGAGCAAATAATTTTATTATTAGCATTATTATTAAGAGCAGAATGTTTGGGGTTTTTTTGGTACTGGGGAACGAACTCGGGTCCTTGCACTTGGGCAGCAGGCAGCAAAACCACTGAGCTAAATCCCTGGCCCCATAGCAGAATGTTTTTTAAGATTCTAATATTAGCATTATCAAAACACACTTGTAGGGTGCCAGGGATTTAGCTCAGTGGTGAGGCTGCCTGCCTTGCAACCGCAAGGTCCTGAGTTCAATCCCTGGTACAAAAAACAACAACAACAAACAAACAAACAAAAAACACACTTGGAGAAACAATTTATATTATGCAAGATTCTATTGGTGGAAAGAAAATCTGACTAGATAATGAAGTATATGCGATCATCAAAGTGTTACAGGGTGAAAAATATGACTAAATGAAAAGGAAGCACTAGAGCATCCCCTAAATGATACATTACTCTCATTTACTGTTATTACTATCATCACAATTTAAATTCTTAATAAACTAGACTTCGGTGTCAATAAGATTGTATATACTTTAATTATTAAGTCAACTCAAATCATAAAGCTTACAGTAGTGATTGAGTTGGAAACCTCATAAAAGTGCTTTTAGTTCACAATAACAAATTGATCAATTCAGAAAAAGGAAAAATAAACCCCAACAGAACTATGAGGAAAGTATGCTATTCATCTGTGTCTGTCTGAGACTTTCTCTAGGATTTATAGATAGTCCCTGCTGAGTGTAATAAAGAAAGAATTTCATTAGAATTATTTGTGACTGACATTCATCAATTTTTTAGCTTGGCATACTCCTGATAAAATAGCTAGTTAAGAATATTCTTGGTGATGACAAATGAAATAAGTATTGCATTTAATCTACCTGAGAGCAATGGCCTTAAATCCAATATCACAGGAAGATGTTTTCAAACTCTTACCTTTAAGTGGGTAATTGTAGGATGAAGACTTATTTGAACCATGGAAATTCACTTATCACATGAGCAATATTTTGATTTGTTTCTTTAGGTAACATGATTGTAGATTAATTTGTAAACAGTGTAGATTAAGTTTTTCTGAACCCTATGACTATTTCTCTCAGCAAATTCAACACATACTTTAGAAGAAATCAGAGCACCCCCCCCCAAAAAGGTAAGGTATTTAAGAGAGCCAAAATAAACATTAGTGAATGGGATCTTGAAAATGTGATCTCGCTCTGAAGGGGTAAGTACTTCTCATTTGTTTGTTCAATCTGCAAATGTGCATTGAATGCTTACTGTTGGAGACAGTAGCAGATATTATTGGAGATCAGAAGATAGGGCATAAAATAAATGAAGTCCATGTGTTCAGGAAACTTCCCTTTCAGTTAGGGAAGCATACAAGGAGAAAATGAAAATAATGTTGATTTAAGCAGGATGAAAGAAGATAAAGAATGTGTTCGAGAACTCTGATCCCCAGCACCTATGAAACAAAACAAAACTCAGAGAGGGTGAGATTTGAGCAGAGACCTGAAGGAAGAAAGAAGCATGACAGTAAGAAGTTGTAAGGAAAACCTTCCTGTCAAAGAGAGGAAGAAGGTAAAGGCTCTCAGGCCCACTATGAGGTGTAAGCAGGAAAGGACTGGTCAGAAGCCCTCTGTGGCTGAGCTTATGGAGAAGTTGGAATTGGAGTAAGAGATGAGGTTGGGGAGTAGATGGGGCCAGTTTCCCAAGACTATGGTGAGGAATTTGGAATTTGTTCTAAGCCTGAGAGTGATAAAGGGCAGCAAGTAATCCAAACAAAGGAAATATTACAACTTCTAATCTACTAGATATCCGAAACTCCAGTTCCTGTTCTCTAAAATCAAAGAACGAGTTCTAGGAACAATGGAGGTTAAGAGTAGGGAAAAATTTATAGAGAGAAAGAAAGCTTCTGCTAAGAGAGAAGGAAGGGGAACCGGAAAGGGGGGTGGCTGCCCATCCCACTTCTCAAAGGCGTTTTATTGCACAAAGCCATGAGGTAAGGTAGGTTCAAGGTGGGACAAAACTACAGTCAACTAATAAGATCCAATGGGAAATCATAAGGTGGGCATAAGGTGAGACAAAACTATGATCAACCAATAAGATTATAAGTACAGCTGTCCGGGTAATATTGATTAAATGGGGATCAAATGGGGAAGGTAGTCACAGAGCAAGCACACATGGAATGAAAAAGGAATTTTTGAAAAGAAAATGGGCTAGGGAGATTGATGCCTATTTAGAATATCAATCACTCCTATCCCCCCCCCCCCAGGTAGGTGGGTGTAGTACCTTTTCTCTTTTTATAATGGTAATCAATGAATAGGCCTCGATTTTTTTTTATGCTGAGGGACTAGCCTTGTACTAATTTAGCTATCTCCAATAAGAGGAAGCAGCTGATCAGCCTCAAGTATAGGGAAAGGCAGGATCTGATTTGCAATTTTTAAGACCCCATTTGAGAGCTGAAGGAGGCATTCACTGTACAGAACATGGAAAACAGCAGCACTGGCGAGAGGAGCCTGTGGTGAGGACTAAGATGGTAGCAGCAGTGTACCCATCACGTTCAGGACCTGTTTTGGTGGCACAGGTGACAAGCCTTGCTGTTTCATCTGATACGGGGGTCAAGAGAAGAAAAACAAGCAAGGATCATGGCTCTGTTTGGGTCTGAGCCACTGGGTTGATAACCACAGGAATGGAGAATACCAAGATAAAATCAGGTTTTTACCAAACATGGAAAGCAAAGCAATTTCATTAACCAGAAGTGGGGGGGTCCTTAAAAATTCCTTAAGGCTTTTTAAAATAAAGTTTATTAACTTTGATAACAGAAATGCCACTAGAATTTCAATCTTTAATTACATAAATGCCTTCACTGAAGTGATGGGTGGCAAACGTGTATATTTGGGCAACAAATTGCTATTTGCCAAGATTTTTATTACTTTGGGAACATAAATCAGAACAAAAAAAGTTATAATAAGACATAGATTTATATCTCTTAACATTGGAAAGATTTGAAAGTGTTTTGTGTATGTCCTTAGCAAGCTGTTTTAGGCTAAATTAGATACTGTTTTCAGTAAATACAAAGCAGTTTACTTATACTTAAAAAAAAACTATTTTCCTCAAGAAGCACTATTTTCCCCAGGAAAAACAGATCAGCAGCTAGGGAGTCTTACTTGCCTTTAAAAATAAAGGTAGCTATATTCATACTAAGTATATATGGAGGAGAATGACCTACTCACCCCAGCCTTTACTGAAAACATAACAAAAACAAATTATGGAAGTAGTGACTGGAGTTGGGCACAGAGAAATAATTTTTTGGCAGTAAATCAGTCTTATAAACTAGTAGATGTTAGCCACAGACTAGACATTAGATTCTAATGAAACATTTTGTGTGGCAGGCTGATAAAAAACAAATTTATTTTATCTCTGCAGAAATCTGTTCTTATAATTGTTATTACATAATAGAAGAATGGGGAGTAATTATATTTATCTAAAAATACAACCAAATTTTCTCCCATAATGCTGACAATGTGTGAGGGCTGTTATATCTGTCGAAATAATCTGGCAAGTAGCATATGGAGACTGGTTATTGTATAGGTAACTTTCCATAGCACTTTCTCATGGTATACTTTGAATGATAAATAAACTGAAATATGTGTTTTGAGTTAACAGTTTGACTGGACAATCTTAAGTGAGGGTTTCTAGGTCAATGTCAACATTTACTTTTTCTCAATTTTATGAATTTTGGACATATAATTACCTCAGACTAAGACACAGTTAAAAAAAAAACTGTTCATGGCCTTATGGATTTAAAAGCAAATAAAACCTGCGCACTCAAAGCTTTCATCAACTCTACTGTATTTTTTTTAAGTTGTTAAGGGTGCAACTGAATTATGAAGTATTACATTCTTTAAAGATTAAGAATTTGTAAGAAGCATAAATGTAAGATTTTCCAGGATGACCATCTCAGGGACTAAAGAGAAAATGTTTGGTTGCCGTTCTCTAAATTTTCCGAAGGCACCAAGCATTGATTAGATCACTTTGCTTAGTGTGATAAAAAATATATAGTGTATACTTATTTTAAAGAAAGAGAAATATAAAAAAGAGAGAAACTAGTTTTTCTCTGTAAAATGCTTCCAGCAACAAAAACTATTGCCACAAATTATGCTTTCAATTTTCCTATATGTTTTTTGGCTAGGTCAGAATAGAAACTTAAATTTAATTTATGATACGTGATTTCATAATTGCCATTATATTTACAAAGGCAGTTTCAAGTTATACTTTAATAGTGCATGATACCAAGAATAGCTTGTCTAATTTATTGATTCCTTGAGTTAATATTCAAGGAAACATTCTCATTTATCATATCATAGGTATGTATTCTCTGTATCAATTTTATGTTTATTGCCTCACTTTACATTCATTGTAAATGGATAATATCAAACTATTGGCTTAATTTATCATAAATTACTGAATACAAATCTAATTCAATTTGCTTATGTAAGAGTTAAACCAGTTCATGGTTGTGTTTCTTTTTTTTTTTTTTTTT
>NW_004624730.1:30905597-30944040 GCF_000247695.1 Heterocephalus glaber
AAGGGAAAACTCCAAATGTGATATATTAACCCTACATAAACCCCAGGAAATATTATACAACTATTCAAATGGACTGATATGGAAATAGTAAACATCTACAAAATAATGGTAAGTGAAACAAGTAAACTACAAAATAGTATGCACATAGTAGTATTAAGTAAAAGAATAAAGTATAATACTCTTATGTTAACCATATTTATAACTTGGCCAAATTAAATATACACTGAAAGAAGATATAGAAATTAAAAGTACCTATTGCATCAAGGTGATAAAATTATGCATAAAACTTATCTTTTAAATTTACTTTTAAGGCTATTAGTCTTTTAAAATGTTTTATAATGGGAGATAGTAAAAAAAATAAATAAAAATCACTCATCTCATCACCTAAATAATAATGAATAAAAACCATATCGAGGGCCGGGGATTTAGCTCAGTGGTTTCTCCACCTGCCTTGCAAGCGGAAGGTCCTGAGTTTGATCCCCAGTACCAAAAAAACCAAAAAAACAAAAAAAACCCCATATTGAGCAAATATCCTTAGTCCTCCTTTGTTCATATACAAAGTCTGCTAAAAATATATATATACACACTCCAGCAGTTTGATGTACTAATAAATGTCTGGAAGCTAATGGCCACCACTTTGAGCACCTCTTATAATTGCAGAGGCTAAAAGTAACTTGTATTAATGTCATGATATCTGAATAAATTTAGTGGTAAAATATTTATACAAACTTTTCTTTACCTGATGTACATACTTTTGGGCAGACTCTATATGCAAAAACTATATATAAAAACAAAATTAGAACCATACTATGCATACTACTTTTTTTTTTGGTATGGGGGCTTGAACTCGAGTCCTTATGCTTGCACAGCAGGTGGCGAAACCACTGAGCTAAATCCCTGGCATATGCATACTACTTTTAATCTTTTTTTTCATTTAACAAGTGGTGGACAGGCTCACTAGCGTACTGAGCACAGCTGATCCAAACTACCCCACAGCTATTTAAGTCAAGCACTAAGCATTTCTAAGGCTCGATGATTGTATCTATAGAACAAAGCAAATAATGGCAGGAGGTGAGGATTGATGCTTCTTTACAACTATAACAGTGTGGTAAATTTAAAATATATAGAACCAATGCAGATAAATGAAGGAATGAAATATACAGACAAATCCTAACCCCCAAAACAGTCTCCCAAGAATGCCATCAGATGATAACATACAACTCACACCATATCCCCAGGAGAAGTCCGAACTCCCTTCTGTAGAGATCCCTGTGCCTGTATAACTCGGAAAAGCAGACCTTGAATTCCCAGTGTCAGTTGATGTAAAAGGTGATTCTTGGGTGATGTCAGATTCACTAAATGCACAATTTGGAAAGATGGGAGAAAAAAGAAAAATTCTCGTATTTCCTCAGGTTTTTGCAGTATTAAATACTCATCAGCTTAGCAGATAATAAGCAGGTGTACAAATACAGCCACAGAGGCAAAAATCAATGAAGAACTTGAAATTAAACCATCTTACAAAAGTCTTACCTAATTGATGGGATTCATTCCAAATAATTCTAGTCATAGTTTATAATGAATATTTTAATATTCCACATATAACATAATCTTGACAACTAAAGATATTTCAGAGCTGGGTGTAGTCATGTATGCCAGTAATCCCAGCACGTTGGGAGGCTGAGGCACAAGGATCGCAAGTTTTGTGTTTTTTTTGGTACTGGGGATTGAACTCGGATCCTTGCACTTGCGCAGCAGGCGATGAAATGAGGATCACAGGTTTGAGCCCAGCCTGGGCAACTTAGCAAGACCCTGTCTCAAAATAAAAGATCAAAAAAGACCTGAGGATGTTGCTTAGTGTAAGGTCCTGGATTCAATTCTCAGGACTGGGGAGAAAAAAAAAAAGAGATTTCAGAAATGTTAATAGTAGTAAATGAACTTGTGTGGTATTTTACCAAGTACTTTCACAAATATTAACCTCATTTTATCCTTAATATCACTTAGAGATGTAGAGCTCAGTTAACTCTATTTAAAAAACAAAGAATCGGGCCAGGGATTTAGCTCAGTGGTTCCACTGCCCGCCTTGCAAGCTCAAGGTCCCAAGTTTGATCCCCAGTACCAAAAAAAAAAAAAACCCCCCAAAAAACAAAGAATCCAGGACCAGGGATTTAGCTCAGTGGTGCCACCGCCTGCCTCAAAAGTGCAAGGTCCCGAGTTCTATCCTGGGTACCAAAAAACAAAAACAAAAACAAAGAATCTGACGTTTAGTTCCATGTTTTAAAACTAGAGTTTATATTTTTCTATAATGACATAATGCGTCTCAGAACCCTCTTTAAAGTTATAGCCTCCTCTATGCTATTTCTTACAATAACTGCAGTTAATATTTACTCAGCATTTATTATATGACAAAAATTGTATGTATTATATACATACTTTATCTCATTTTGTTCACAACTCCCTAAAAAATGTACATTATAATGTAAGTAACTTCCCCAATGTCACTCAACTAATACATATTAGTACTAGGGTTAAAAATGCTAGGACTCTTCCTGAATCCATGTTCTTTTTTTTTTTTTTTTTGTACCAGGGATCAAACTTAGGACCTTGCACTTGGGAGGCAGGCAGCAGAACCACTGAGCTAAATCCTCAACCCATGGTTCCATGGTTGTGTTTCTTCACATTTAGCTATCTGTAGAGTGGTGTGAAGTGCTTAATTAATTTGTATATTTTATGCAAATAATTGAAATTTAAAAATTCCTTAGTTGTTCTTAGGTCTTACTGAATTATATGTATTCAATAATCAAAACTAGCTTTTTCAAAGGAAACCTGTCAAATTCTAATGACAAAATCTGTCTCCATCTAAAGTGTTTGTTGAAAGTAATCATAACTTTGCTCAGATCTGAGGAACTAGGTGACTCCATGTGGAAAGCAAGGCTTGATGTAGAGGTTTGGACTGACCTTGTCTGGCAGGCTGTGCCATCTGTTCTGCAGGAGCATGACTTGGCTGAAAAAGCAGGCCAGTGGTGACTTTCTCCTCAGAAAATATAAACTAACAATGACCTATCTCAGTATGTTTTGCAGTGAAATATTTTCCTTGAAACATGAACAGTTTGATTCCCATTTGAGGGCGTGAAGTAGAAAAGTTGGCAACCTCTGTAATTACTGCCAACTAAGGAACCCTGCCAAGCTTCAGAAGACACAGAAAGGCCAGGGTAGCCAAAAGACACTATAAAAAAGTAAATCTTCAAGGTAAAGTTGACAGATACTGGCGAGAAGGATAAAAATGGGTTGTATAACAATCTGGCTCTGCTTTCTCGCATCAGAGAAAGGGACCTTGGAAGAAGAGAGCCCTGAGGATGTTCATAGGAAATTGCCTCTTGGGGAACTATAAACATAATGTAGGGTGAGGTAACTCTTGAATATAGTTCTGAGGAACATCTGACTGCTCATAAAAGGCTTACCTTAACTAAACTAATTGAGGGATGTGATGGAATTAGGCTAGGAAGCTGTGTGCTATCCTATCTTTGAGAGTTGCCACGGCAACTCAGAAGGATTGAATTGGATATCTGTGGGGTACATTTTAAAAATGAGACCTGGAGGAGGTAGGGAAGGAGGAGGACCAGAACGAACAAACAGCTGGTATTAAACAGTAGCTGAAGGCAAAAGGGCTGGTAAGCTCAGCTTGTGAACAAAGCTGATTGGGGCTGCTGCTCCTGCTGAGCCTTTGGGATTGTACATAAGAGAAATTTAGCAAGGCACTGGTTGGTCTTGCCTATGCTCCATACCAAATGGTGTCCAAAAACAGGGCAAAATATTAAATGTGATGCAATAGAACTCTATCTTATTGTATTGTTAATTGTCCACGTCTCCATTTGTTTTCAACCCTTTTTCTTGTGTGGCTGTAAGACTACTGAATTGGAAGCAGACAAAAGAGACTTCTAGAAACTTGTTTATATTTAAACTATGTAAGAAAATAAAAATTTGTACCTCTACATAAAAATATACTTTGCCAAAATGTCCTTCATTTTCTCCAACTTCTCCAGGGTCAGGGTCATGGTGTCTTTTGCATGGCAATATACATGTTGAATACTTTTTTTTTTTTTAAGTTTGAACCTAAGTCAATTAAAAATAAAAAGCACTTCTTTTTTTTTTTTTTTTTGGTACTGGGATCAAACTCAGGTCCTTGCACTTGCGGGGCAGGTGACAGAACCACTAAGCTAAATCCCTGGCCCTGTTGGTTTTTGTTTTTTGGTACTGGGGATTGAACTTGGGTCCTTGCGCTTGCGCAGCAGGCGGCAAAACCACTGAGCTAAATTCCTGGCCCAAAATGCACTTCTTTTAACATGAAATAATAAAATGTGATTATTTTAAAAAGCCAATCTATTTTCCTCAGGCTTGTTTTCTAATTTTTTTTGTAGATGTATATGAAGTTTTAATTAACTACTATGTACGGATCCCACAGATTTTGTAAAATATTAGATTTTTAAACAGCTAGTCCTAGAAAGCACACAGAGAAGTTTATGCTGGGCTTGAAAGTGACCTTTTACCATCAGCTTCTTGTGGCAGTTTGAGTATAGACTGGCATGAGCTCTTTAGAGTTATTTTGAGTAGATATAGCAACAGTATCTGCTAATGAAGCTTTGAGCTGAGTGAACATTACTTATACTCCTGCTCTGAGAAATGTGTATGTGTGATATGTTCATTATATAAAAGATTTGAAGCATATGACTTATAAATATTAATAAAATGTACAATATTCTTTATTACAAATTCCATCTTGCCAATTGATACGCATGGACTATGTCAGTAACTTTGGCTAAACTATTGTATGTATAATCAAATTATGGTTGCAATTGACCTACACATTAATATTTGTTTATGTTAGTGAGTAAAATGAATGTAAAATATTGAAATAATGTCGAAATTTTATTTTGTCATGAATGATACAAATGACTTTGCTGAAACAGATGAGTTTTCATATGCTGAAATATTTCTTTTGCTTTTTTATACTACTTACTGTGTGAAATGAGTATGGATATAATACATTTTTAAATCTTTTTTTTTTTTTGGTACTGAGGATCGAACTCGGGTCTTGTGCTTGCAAGGCAAGCTGCGGAACCACTGAGCTAAATCCCCAACCCCTTATAATACATTTTTAATCTACATCACTGACATTTTCTGAATTATGTTCTTAAGATAATCAACAAAATGAAGCACCAAACCTTGATTTGTAGGATATTATTGACAGGAATATGGATAACTGAAACACTTACAATAATCACTTTTAAACAAGCTTTCTGGCTAAAGGTTAGTGGATGAAGTCACATACTATTCATTTCTGACTAGAATATTCACAACTTCAGAATTACTGCATAAGCTAAACCATACATACCTGACATCACACTGTGTATATTAAAGCATTTTAACATGCATTATAGCTATCATAACACTGCAATTTGTCATCACTGAGATTTATGTGTCATGTCAACATGTCCATAGTTAATTACACATGTTGATAATAAAATATAACTTCCCAATATAGAAACACTGAATTTCTGGAGACTCCATAGAGTAAAAGCATCTATGTAAAAGTGTATGCTATTTTTTAGTATACAAAAATTAATAAAATCAAACCATATGGAAGTATATAAATAAAAAAACATGAAAGTACCTTGTTTACTGCTTTAATTCTCAAAGTTAATTATTCTTCTTCTTATTTTTTTTTTTGGGTACCGGAGATCGAACTTGGGACTTTGCCCTTGCAAGGTAGGCACCAGAACCTCCGAGCTAAATCTCCGGCCCCAGTCTGTTTCTTTTGATTGGTGAATTGACACCATTTAGATTGATGGTTATAAATGGCTTATCTTTGTCATATTATTTTTTTGCTGTTGGTTCCCTGTGCTTTTCTTCTGTTTAAATACTTGCCCTGTCTGATGCTTCTTTCTATTGGTGTTCTTGGAATTGTGATCTTCATTATCTCTTTCTAAAATATCCTTCAGGGGATTTTGTAGAGCTCCTTTGGTGGTCATAAATTTCTTCAGTTGTTCTTTGTCATGGAAGTATCTTATTTCTCCATTGATTTTGAAAGATAGTTTTGCAGCGTACATCATTCTGGGTTGGAGGTTGTTCAGAACCTAAAATACTTCACTCCAAGAGCTCCTTGACTTAAGGGTTTGCATTGAGAAGTATGCTGTGATTCTGATGGGCTTTCTTTTGTAGGTGATTTGTTTCTATTCTTGAATAGCTTTCAGTATTCTGTTCTTGTACTGTATTTCTGGAATCTTAGTAATTATATGCCATGAGTAGATTTACTATGGTCATGGCTAGAGTTCTGTATGCTTCCCTTATTTGTATGTCAAATTCTTTTCCCATGTTTGGGAAGTTTTCTCCCATTCCTTTTGTGGATAGATTTTTTTTATGACATTTGTGCTGTCTCCTACTTTCTCATTGACTCCAATCAATCTTATGCTGTTATATTGTTCATTTTTGCATCATCCTGCATTTTTTGGATTGATCATGGTCCCTTGCTATTTTTAAGATATATTTCCTTTTGTGATCGCTAACCACAATCATGTCTTCTAGATATGAAATTCTATCTTCACCTTTGTTCAACTGGTTGCATATACTTTCAGTGAAATGTTTAATTTCCTGGATGTTTGTTTAAATCTGTTTCATGTATTCCATTTCTTTCCTATGTTGGGCATTCATGGTTTCCATCATTTTCCTAAGCGCCTCTTATTTTTTTATCTGTATCTACTCTAGATTCATTGAGCAAGTCCTTCATTTGATCATCATTTCTTTTTTTACTTGAGAGATTATTTTCTCTATACTGTCATACATCTATTTTTTTCTTCTGCTGATATCATTTCAGAAAATTCAAGTGGGTGGGCTCTGATTTCCAATATCTTGTTGTCCTCTGAACTTGTCTTAGGTGGGGTGGAGGTCTGGGATTGCATTTTGCTTTTTCATCTTGTCATTTTCTAAAATTTTATTTTGTTTTTTTATGTTAATGCTTATAAATAAATTTCTTATGGCAGATAACTTTATCACTAGTATTGAGGCTTCCCTAGGAAATGTCTATTCCTTGGAAATATCTTCTTAGAGTATGTAGTTCTTGGTCTTTGTGTCTGTCCCAAGATCCTACCTTTCCAATTTATTAAGGATGAGAAGTTGCTATCTATTTGGCTCAGCACCCAGTCCTTTGGTACTGGACTATGGTGATGTTTATGACTTCAAACAATTGCCGTGTTGTTATACAAGGGAGAACAACTGATTACAACAGGTGTGACATCCTGGCTAAAGTAGTAAAATTAGCAATAACAATAGCATCAAGCACAGCCTAGAAACTGACAAACTGGTAATGATTAATTTGGTACCTTTAATCATGCTGTTTTATTAAGTCCTGTGCCAATATTTTGTTTGATCTACAAGTCTTTTATTTCAGATTGATTTTGGCATCAGGATGTATGTCCCTCCCTTTCTTCCAGTTACCTGTGTTTTTAGTTGATTTTTCTCTGAATAGCTCCAATAGCTTCTCCTCTATTCTGCCATGTTGAATCTCTCCAAGACACTGTCTCAGAAAAAAAAAAAGAAAGAAAGAAAATGGAGCTACAGGTGGAGACTGGCACAGGTAGATTCTGGAGTCTTTGTGAATGTGAATTTTATAAGGTCTAATTACATGAAGGTCTGGTCAATTTGCTCATATAACACATTTACCTTACAAATACATGATGTTTGTTTTTTTTTAGATACACCAGCATTCTTATCTGCCATGAAACTAAATGATTTGCAACATACACTTGCTTCACATATATTGTTGATTTTATTCAATGAATTTAACTATCTGTTTCAATTTGTTTTGAAGTATTCAAGGCATTCCTTTCTGTCATCTTGAAAAGCTCAAGTTATTTAAACCCAACTAAATAGAAAATGAGAATTCTACTGGGTGAGGAAGAAGTGGTAAGTGCATGTGTGTGTGCACATGTCTGTGAGGGGGCGTGTGTGCACAAAATTGCTATGTATATTCATAATGGTGACTTAAAAATCTGATAATGCTATGGTTTCTGTAAAGACTACAAAGCCCATTAAGTATTCCCTGTTGATAAATGAACCAGAATGAGGAAATCCAGCACTGTAGGAAATATTCACTCTGGGGAAGGAAAAGTCTGATAAGGATAACAGAAAGAACTTTGAGAATTCTAGAAATAAAATTTCCAGGTTCATTCAATCATTATTTATGTAGTTTTTTTTAGCTCTTTAAAAGCATTATTTTTTAAAAAAATTTGTCGAAACTACTTCAGTTTTTCATTAAAGAACAAAGAATAGACGTGGAATCTAATAGGGCTTTGCAAATCTTGTAGGTTTTTCTGTCAGTTCTTGGTTCCAGATGGAAAAGAGTTGAACTCAACAGTCTCTTTCCACAGCTGGGTAAGCTCAAACTTCCTTATCTGTAGGCCTCAGGCTGTAGTCAATACAGAAATGGAAGAAAATCTCTTGGGCTTTCACTCATCTAGGAAGTCTGTAGCCCCAAGCAAGGGGCTGTAACAGAATTATAACCTAGGATGATTAGGATAATTTCTCATTTTACTAGAAAGATCATCAATATTTGATTTAACATAGAAGCCTTCAAGAAAAAGCAGCAAGATGGAAAGGTCCTAAAATAGGATTTATTTCTGTTTAAAAGACTTTAATTCTGTGATCACAATTATTTAGGGCACTTAATTTAAGGACACTAGACTATTGGTTTTCTGAAGGCCATGAGAATATCTCTTTTGCCCTTCTGATTTCCAGGGCCTGGCACAAAACTGATGATCAATGAATATATTGGATGAATGAATAATGAAATTAGTAACTGCCTCTTTCCCAGATAAGGGACTGGATAATCATCATTGTGGGAGGCATCTGTAGACTGGACCTCATGGTCTCTGCCACCACATTACTTTTGTAACCTCTCTGAGTGCAGCATGGACCTAGGGACTTGTTTCTAGTAAGGAGAGAAGTGTAAATGTGATGAGATGCCATTTGGTTTCTCTTTTATTTTTCCAGGATAACCCTCAGGGTGCTCATTCTAGAGAAATCATGCTGCCATGTCAAGAGAAACCCTCTGGAGAGGCCCATGCAGCAAAAGCTGATGTTTCTGCCAGAGTTATGTGCCTGGGCTCAGAAATGGAGTCTCCCCAGTGGGGCCTTGAGGTGGCTGCAGACCTGACCAGCACTTTGACTGTGGCCTCATCAGAAACCTTGATTTAGAGGCACCACCTACACTGCATCTGGATTCCTGACCCACAAAAAATTGTGAGGTTATAAATGGGGTTTTAAGTCATTATGTTTTAGGATAATTTGTTACACAGCAACAGATAGTTAGTATGTTTTGAGTTGAATTAATAGGTTATAAAATCTCCATCTATGATAACTCCTGAAAGACATTGATGTTGAAGCATGGTGATAAATATAATGCTCTCATTTTAAGCTTATTTTAAACTCTAAAACTAAATTACTTCATTCAAAAGCAGAAATTACTTAAAATAGAAAATATAGGGAGTTTTACTGTGAAGTATTTAGCCAAGACAAAGAGGTAGAAACTTGCTGATGGTCTTTTTACTGTTATGTGGGTAAAGATTGGCTTCAGATCAAGGTGAGTAATGCACTTATTTAGACATTTGTCATCTTCCAGGGGCTGTGCCCATACATTCAGAGGTAGTTCCCATGTAGAGCACTTTGGGGAACCTCATGATCTTGGTCTGTAGTATTACACAGTCTGGATTTGATACCAACTTTGCTACTTATTAAGTTAATTCAGACAAATAACTCATTTCTACATTAGTTTTCACATTTATAGGGGAAAGAGAAGAAGTTCTAAAGGTAAGTGAGATATAAAAAGAGTAGTCTACATGGGTGGTAAAATCTATGTCCTCGTAATAAATGAATGTATCTATTCATGGAGTTTTCCCAAGGAAGTTCCATTTTCCCTGATCTTTTCATTATTTCGTCTCCTAGTTAGGTGATATTAGAAAATCACAAAATTTACATTCACAAAATAAGTGAAGAAGTGGTCAACTCCAGTGTTCCTTTACAATTAAATTATCACAGGTACATATCTACATAGTTTAGAGTTCATTGTTAAACAAGGTAGCCCTAGCCGTGGGTGGTTACTGAGTGCTTGAAATATAGCTAATTCTAATTGAAGTAAATTGCAAGTATGAACTATGTCCTGGATTTCAGTCTTCTTATGAAAAACAAAATAATAAAAATATCTTGTTAATAGTTTTATAAAGCTTACATGTAGAAATGTTGATATTTTGGATATATTGGGTTTAATAAAATGTATTACTAAGGAAAAGGGTATTCTCTTGACTTCACATCCAGTGTCCCCTCTGATGTTTCTCAGCCCCCAGGATTTAATTACCATCCCACGTGGTAGATGTGGTATTGCCATCATTATCAATACAAAACAGGTAGGAGACCTGTTCACAACTGAGCCTGGTGGGGAACCACAACTGACCACCTTTGAGTACAGCCTTTTTCTTTTTTACCTCCATTTCATTTTTGTTTTTATGTGCTTATAACCAATATAATCCCAAAACTTTTGGCCTTTTTCCAGTCTCTTCTTCAGATCTCAGATGTATCTGGTATTTTTGCTGTTTCGTCTTTTTGCAGAAGTCCCTCCTAGAGCCATATGCTTACTCCAAACAACATCAAGTGCTCTTTTTCTTTGGTGCACATTCACCATTTGGGAATTTTAATTCTTCACTGTCCTTGGGGTTCCTTTCTTTGTGTTTCTTGGTTGAATCAACTGGACTCCATACCAGAACTTCCTCAGGCTTGGTTCAGTTCTTCTCTTTGTTGAATTACATTTCCCAAAAGCTTCAAAGAAAGGGAACAACGAAGGTAAATTTTTTTGAGAGCTACTGTCTGAAAATGTTTTCATACCTATTATAGTACAGTTTAGCTGTAAAGAATTTTAAAGAATTTTTCTTTTGAATTTTGAAAACCTTCCTTAGAACCTTTTAGCATTCAGTCCAATTCTCTATTGAGAAATGCAAAGTTACTATGGTTTTGTAGATTTTTGTCTGTGGTAATGTTTTTTTCCTCTTACTGAGATCTTATATGATCACCATTTTATCCCCAGTGTTAGCAATTCCACTTTGCTGTTTTGGTTTGGTTCTATGCCTGTTCTTTTTATCTGGAACACATTTACCCCAGGCATCTGTTGGGTTAACTCATTCACCTTTCTGAGTTACATCGGCTATCACAGCCCTCTTAAAACTGCACAGAGCCTCCTGTGCACATTTGGACTCCTGATTTCCCTGACCCACTTTTCCTAACAACTAGCATATTATGTTATTAGATCTATTTTCTAGTTCACTAATTCTTTATTCAGTTTGGCCTATTCTGCTGTTTAACCCATGCACTTTGTTTCAATTATTGTATATTTTCAAAAGTCCCATTTTTAAATTGTATTTAAAATACATTTTTGATAGTCTTTGTCTCCTAACTCTTTCTTATTCTCTCATTCATATCTTTAAACAGAAATATACATCTTTTTTTCCCTCAAATTCTTTTATTGGTACATTTTAGGTTCACAATACATTTACGTTTATCACTGGGAACTTGTACATTTACATGATATATCTTGATTCTTATTTTTTTGCCCCTTCCCTTGCCTTCCCTTCACCCCCTCCACCCTTCCCTATTTACAAAGACTTTGTTTCCATTTTTTTCTTTTCTCATATTTTTTTCTTTCCCCTACCCCTCCCACTTCCCCTACCCCTTTGGACCTTTTCTTCCTATTTCGCATTATGAATTATTCATTTTAATCCTTATTTACATTTTCAGTTTCTCAAACGAGAGAAATTATTTGGTATTTACCCATGTTTGTCCTATATATTTCATTTAAGAGTATGGCCTATGTGCATTCATTTAGCTATAAATGTCTCCAGTTTCTCATTCTTTATGTCTGAGTAGTACTCCATTTTATTAAAAAAAAACCCACATCTTATTTATTCAGTCTCCAGTTGATGGGCACTTGGGCTGTTTCCGAGCTTTAGCTATTACAAACTGTGCCGCTATAAGAAATATACATCTTTATGTTCAGGATCTAATGATTCCAGTGTCTGCTGTGTTATCTGTTGAGACTTCTGATTCCTAGTTTGAATATGTTAGTAATCATGCAATCTTAATTTTAAAATTCTGTGTAGGAATTTTGTGAAGACTGGGTTGAGGGAGAATCTAAATTTAGTTTTGTTAGGGTTCTGGGGGCATGATATCATCCAGTTTCTTTAATAATTCTTTGGGGCCATTTTGGGATGACACAGATGGATGGGTCCAGGTTTTCACTGGCTGGTTTGTCCTCCTGACTAAATCCTAGGGATCCTTCCTGCCTTAGCTAAAACACAGAGATTAGAGAGTTTTCTTTTTAGATCACTATTACTAAAAGGGCTTTTTGTAGTTTGCTCTGTTTTCACATGCATAGTACTAGAAAGGTCCCAGTTTCCTGTGTGCAGGTTCAGATCTTTCATCCTGCTGCACAGGGTGCCTGAGGTGGCAGCCTACCTTTGTGAGGCCCATAGATGCCTTCAGGCTAGGGTTGCACACTCAGTTGTCTGCTTTTTTTTTGTCCTTTGCTGAATATCTTAGGATACTAGTCAACAAATTTAAAGATACACCATGTACCATTTTTAACTATTTATGATTGCATTTTACAATTATTACTGTATCATAACATTAGAAATATAAGGCCTTTCAAAATTGTAATTATTTTTCACATACAAAATGTACATATAGTGTATAAGACAATTTATATAACATCCATACCCTCACCAATCAGCTTGAGTAGCACACTTGCAATGCTTGACACTTGCTGTCTGTCCCCAAAAGATTTTAGTATCTCTCAGTATCATTTCTTTGCCCTTTGTAAGTTTACCAGGTATCTGAGTATCCTTTAAAATAATGTTTACTTTTGCATGTCTTCAAATATGATATGAAAATAATATGGCTGCAATTTTCACTCTCCTTTCTTTTATTTTTTGAAGATTGTGAGATCCTATAAAAGTTTTTCAATTCTTCAAGAATAAACTTTTCATTACCCACAAAATTGTCATGTCAGTGCGTGAAGGCCATAAATCAAGAAATTATTAGAGGGCTCTGGAATTTCTATATCTTCCTTTTATTAGAAATAAAAGTTCATTAGAATAGTTTAATATTGACTATCTTCCAAATTAGAAAAAAAAATCCCTATTACATGAAAAGACATGTAAATCTTTCTGTTTTGGCAGCAGTTTTTGTGGGGTTTGTTATTCTTCCTATAAACTCAACAGCAGTCTCACAATTCCAGATGAATTAAATAAAGTATAAGTTTAACTTGGTGTTTGAAGATTGCAAAACTAAGCAAGAATTGAAGTGATAAATAACATTATCCCTGCTTCTCCTCCATGTGTATACAAACACAATTTTAATTTAGGTTAAAATTAAGTTAAAATTGTGAAATGGATGAAATTTCTTGACTTTGTATTGATCCATTCCATTTCAAACAGACTTAACAATGTAATATTTCCTTCCTCTTTGTTTAGTCCTGTTTTGAAAGAAAGGCTAAAAATGTTTCTTAATGAATTATACATCTTACAAAATCCTCCTCTTTTTCTCCAGTCTGTTTTCAGATATCTGTGAGTTAATTTCTGGGGTGGTATGAACCAAATGTAGGGAACACAATAAAGATTTTCTTCTCTTTGACAAAAATAACAGAAGGAGAATGGGAGAGCTAACTTTTTTCATCTTTCCTTGAGGCAACTGTCATCGTTTGCCATGCATATAAATCGCTACAGTCTGCCTGATATTCATCAGACCAGGAGAAAGGAATTTTTCTGTAAAACAGAGGCCTGAGGTCATAAACTATCATAACATATATTCGGCCTTAAACCAAGTAGGAGTAGGCACTTAGCAATGTATGTGAGTACATATATATATATATATATATATATATATATATATATATGTATATGTGTGTGTATACATATATATGTATGTATATACATTTGCTTTAAATAAATTTCATGTTTCTATCCAGATTTTCACTTACTATTGCCTCTTAAAGATACAAAACATACACTGTAATACCATTCAGTAACATAAAGATGAAACATACTTTATAGTTTTCCCTGTGTCATTTAACTGAGTTTCTATCACTATAGAGTTTATTTTAGCATCAAATTTACCATGAATATTTCTGATGCAGATATCATATTCAAAACTTTTGTATATAGGGTGGGAAGAGGAGTTGAGGGGAGGGGGAGAATGGGAAAAAAAGGCAGAATATATCATGTACAGGTGCAAATTCCCTATGATGAGTGTTATCATTATGTATATCTAAAATGTACCAATAAATGTTTTGCTTAAAAAAAAATCTAACAGTTACATTTTCCTGTGAAAGTTACCATATTAACAGTCTTTCTGAAACACTGCCTATATTACTCAGCACTATTATGTACAATACTGCCCTCTATTTATCTGTTTTCTTCATTTGTGTGTGCTTTCTCTTCTCAACCAGATGCTCAGTTTGCTTTGTTTTCTAAATATTATGCATTCTCTGCTCTCACTAATTTACCATTGGATATCCCATCATCCATCCAGCATTTCCTGAGCAACTATTGTATGTCAGGCATTGTTTTAGGGGCCTAGATATAGAACAGGAAAGACAAACACTCTGCTTTCGGATAATTTATGTTATAGTGGAGAGACAGGCAGTATATAAGAAATCAAAAAAGAATGAGATAATTTCATAGAGCAATGAGTGCAATGAAAAATAAATAATAAATAGACTGATGGAGATGCTGCATGTCAATCTAAACTTTTTGGTTAGCATGTACTAATTGTACATACTAATGGGATAAAGTGTGATACTTCAATACTGTATTCAGAGGCACTGATCAGATCCAATTTACCTTTATCCACTCTACCTTCCCAACCTCTGGTAATTACCACTCTGTATTCAAATTGACTTTTCCCCTTAATTTTCACATATGAGGGATAATATGTTGTACTTGCCTTGTCTGAGTCTTGCTTATTTCACTTAATATCCTTCAGTTTTATCCATTTTTTTGTGTTAAAATGATTAAAATGAATAATTGATAATTTGAAATAGGAAAAAAGGTCTGTACTTTTCTTTCTAATGCCATGCTGGATCACTAGTCCAGGGGCCACTCAAAAATAATTTAATTCTCTAGAGAAGTGTTTTGTTTGATGTAGTGTTTACTAGTGATTAGAGGCCAGATTCTGCAAAGTTGCATGTTATTACGAAAATTATTATTCAGTAGTGATATAAATGGGCTTATCTGGCTGAGATCTCTCCAAATTTCATGATTTATTTTCTTGTGCATATAGTCTGTTTAGTTTATAACATACAAATTTATTTCAGTATACCTTTCTTTGATAACAGACGTTTGTTCCTTAAATTCTTAGAAAAAGGAAAATCATCTTTCTCTTCTTATTCATGCTTTAAAAATCTAACATTTATTTGGCACTAGAATAAGATGTGATTTTAACCTTTTGAAAATTATAATTTGATCAGAGGATGAAAGATGAAATGTTTCTGAAAAGGGAACATTTGGTCTTAAATCTAAAATGGCAAGTCAACAAATAAAGACAGAGTCCTCTAGGCAGACAGAATGATGGTACCTTTAAAAACCTACAGCAGGAAAGAACTTGGAGTGCCAAAGGTTCAAAAAAATTATATGTAACAGAAGAGGAGGAAATTATTTTTTCCAAGATTTAGTAAGGGACAGATTAAAATGAGCTTTGAAGTCTGTGAAAAGTGACTCCCATAAATACTTTTTAAAATTATATATTGTCTAGGAAGTCTTCATTTCACACTTCAGATAACTTCAATTTCTTTTAAAAATTGAGATAGAGAAAAGAAACAAGGTTTAGCACAAGTGAAAAAAAGGAGAAAACTATAATATTTACAATTAAGAAAATACATTAACTCACATCTTCTGAGACTCATTTTATTTCAATTAATGGCTTCAGGTGAATCCAAATAGTCTAATAGAGTGCCTTTCTTTTTTTATTTTTCTCAGCAAAGAAGAGAAACTTTAGATTCCAAATTGTCAGAGAGCTGGGACAATGGAGATAAATACAAGTTCTGTGACCAATTCTGCCTTTTACTAATTGTATTTTTTAGTAGTGATTTAGCTCCTCCATTTCTATAGTGAACACAAAATTGCCAAGAGATCTGTATGGGTCTTCTGTGGAAAGGTTTGAAGGCAGATGTAATTAGCTGCAAATCTCCTTGACATTCTGAGGCAAAAGTTACAGACCCTGTGGCTTAGATTTGTTTTTCTTCCTTGCTTTCTCTCATGCTCCCTCACATGGTAGGAAGAATGGCAAAGACAATAAAAGGGCAACTCCAGTTTTTTGCTTTTTATTCCTTGTGACCACAATACTCTGTGCTGTTAATGTTTCACTTCTTAATTGCTAAAAGGTCATAATATTGTGTTTGCTCTATGTGTTATTTTAAAAGTTTATCTTATTTTGTTAGGGAAAGATAAGAGAATTTGTGTAACAGGGAATTTTATTGTTATTAATTTTTGAGCTTGTCTTCTTGTCCTAGTTTCTTTATCACTGTGTCCTGACCTTTTTGCAAAGTTCATTTTCAGTTTCTATTTTGTTTTTCCCAGACGGCAGAAATTCACCAGCAAATCCAAACTGGGGAAATCCCAGAGCTGAAATGAAGAAACTTAAAAAAAAAAAAAAAAAAAAATGAAAGAAAATCTTAAAAAAAGAAACATGCATAAGGATATTGTTGTTTGCTAGTAAGATGATCTGTAGAAAATTCTGAGATGAGTGGTGATAAAATACAGGCATAATTAAATTACTCGAATATCTACTTTTTCTTATCTGATGGGGCCCCAAAAATAATGTTTTAAAACCCAGCTTCAAGATGAATTATATATAACCAAATCATCCTATGTATTTAGATCCTTGTAATTTTTGTATTCAAAAATTCTCATGATGGTTTCCTAGTATCCAAATCACACAAGGATACATTTCATGCCAAAACCAGTTTAGGAATTCTGCAGATCAAAGGAGAAAGGTGTGCTACAGCTGAGAGTAGACACTTCTAAGACATCTTGGAAGGGCAATTTCAGAACTGGATGCTCTTTTGAATACTGAGTATTGACAAGAAGATTCTAATAGATTCTGCAAACAATGAAGCCCTGAGAATTAGGTACATCATAAGAAGTAATTTGAGTGGCATACATTTAAGATCTTCCATTCATATTTGAGCAAACTCATGCAATTTATATATCCTGGATGTCAGTTTAAATGAGATTAGGAGAATGGTGATGCTCTACTCTCATTTTTAGTAAAAATCATGGATAATCATGTATTTATACACTAATTTATGTCACAGGAGTATGTCAAATAAGAAAATAGCATGTCTACACACTGAGGCTGAGGGCATAAATTGTTCCAAACTTCCATGAATAGCAATTTGGAAATGTGTTTTCAAAAGCTTAGAAATAGTCATGATATTTGAATCATCAGTTTTTCAATGAAGTAAGAAGATGAATGTTCAAAATTATATAACATTTATTATGTTGTTGTGTTTACAATAATGAAAATCTGGAAAGAGCCTACAGAGACAAAAATAGAGGAATTTGTATGAATTCATTCACACAGAATATTTTGTACATCTTCAAGTGATAATGTTTATATTAGTAATATGGAAATGTATTTTTATGAAAGAATAAGCCTATAAAATTGCACTTCAAACATGATCCCATTTTGGTAACAATATGATTTTTGCACTTGCCAATAAATATGAATGTAACTTTTAAAATTATTTAATGATATTTTAAGTTCTGTTATTGTTTTAAACTTTTATATTTTGTTCCTCACCAGTACATTTTTGGACTCTTGGATAATTATGGTTTGTAGTCAAGAAGATATGATTTCAGTAAAACAATCAAGTGTTAAAATTGTAGAGTTGATAAATAAAACCTCTAGAAGAATACAAGGGTGTTTTCCACCTACAAAAATTAGGAAAATTAAGTATAGATCCAAAGAGATAAAATATTGCCCTTTTTGCTAATATAGATTCTTGGTTATCCTATGGATTGTATCTATGGTATCAAGAAATATCAAAGCCCATTTAAAGTATATAAATTATCATATGGTTTCTGTAAATATAAAACACAAATATCACAATGCTTTGTTCCAGTTGAATTCTAATATATATGAAAATTAAACTCTGCTACAGCACATGAAGATTTCATAAAATATTTATGAGCAGATCAGTCGTGGGGAATAACAAAATGTGAGGTGTGCAAATTAGCTATCATAATGGTTTAAAAAAATCTCTGCTTGCCTTTTAATCTATTGGAGGATTTAGGCTAGAAATAAATGTAGGTTCCCCCCAAATTTGATTCACAGTATGCTGAAATAGTTTTAGTTTTTTGATTTGCCAAGGTATATTGGAAAATTATGAAATATAATTGTTGGCTGTGACATGATTTTAAACTGTATTTAGCTCAGATTACAATTATGGTATATTTTGTAGTTAAACCAAATCTAGGAATTTCCTGACTTAGAAGCCACGTAGTTTGGAAACTTTTTCCTTAGGAATAAAATGTTGTCCACAATATCTCATTTGGGGAGTTATTATTAGGATTAAATAACCTAACATAGGTAGTGTTACTTATACAGTACAGGGTTTGACATTCAGTAGACACTAGATAAATGCTAGTGCCATTTAATTCTTACATTTCTTTTATCATCAACTTTAGTTATTTTAAAAATATGAATCATATGCAGGAAAGAAAAAGATGCTTGAATGACTTTAAAGACTCAAGTTTCAAGTGTAGCAATAATTCAAAACTGGAAGTGATTATTCAGGATATCAGCAATGTTATAAAGCTCTGCATGAAACAGATTCCTCAGTGGAGAGTCCATACTGAATGTGTGCTCTCCTTCACCCCTCCCTGCACTATGAGGAAGGATGAGTACTCTTACAAGGTAAACTTTTTTTCTCTAAAATGTTTATTTGAAAAATTTACTAGGACAGCAATCCAGAATGAAAATATATACCCATACATATATAGATACTTTTGAAGGTAGAAAACCTTAACAGTGAAAATTTGGAAATATATCAGATCTGGAGAATTGTGACATAAACTACAAGTAAGTCAAGGCTCTGTAGTTGAGCATCTCCTGGATCAAAGAGTGAACCACAGATCCATAATGATCACTGTTGCAGAGCACTGATGTTGAGAATGGATTCTTTTACAGAATTCTGACAGAAATTAGTAAAATATAAAATTGGAATTATTCTGAATCTATACATCAATTTGAGAAGAACTGGTATCTTTGTAAAATATTGAGTCTTACAAGCTACAATCATGGTTTTTCCTTTGTTTATTTAAGTCTTTAAACATGTTTACAACATAGCCATAATTTGTATGTTTTGCTGCTGAGAAGCTCTGATGTGAGTGTTACGTTCCCATGGGATCATGCATGTACCACTGGTGGTTCAAGCCCACAGGAAGGTGTTACTTATTCTCAATAATACTTCATGGTTTTCTATGGGAATGTTTTGATAAAAATTGATTAGATTTTGCTATTTTGGGTCTTTTCTGCTTCTGCATGGATTTTAGGGTTGCTTTCTGTCGTTCTATGAGGAAGGTTGTTGGGATTTTGATTGGGATTGGATTAAATCCATATATCAGTTTGGGGAGAATAGCAAAAGCAATCCTGGTCAACAAGATCAAATCAGGAGGCATCATAATCTCAGATTTCAAGTTATGTTACACAGCGACAGAGATAGAAACAGCATGGTACTGGCACAAAAATGGAAATGTTTACCAATGATATAAAATAGAGGATGCAGACACAACCTGAGACACATTCACCTGATCTTTGCAAAGGGGCCAAAAACAAATACTGGAAGAAAGATAGCCTCGAGCAAATGGTGCTGGGAAAACTGGCTGTCCCCATGCAGAGGATTGAAGCTATACGCATATCCCCCACCAAGTACTAAACTAAAAAAGTTTGAAGAACTAAATATTAAAACACAAACATGTTATCTGCTAGAATATAAGGTAGGTAAGACTCTTGAAGTCATAAGTATAGGCAAAACTTTCTGAAAAGAACCCCAGTTGCAAAAGAAGTAAAGAATCAACAAATGGGATTATATCAAATTAAAACACTTCTGCATAGCAAAGGAAATAATTAAGAGTAAAGAGAAAACCTATAGAAAAGAAAAAAAGTTTACCAGTTACAACAACTTAGACAGGGGATGAATACATGGAATATACAAAGAACTAAAAAAAAAAAAAAAAAAATTAGACCACTCCAGAATAAAAGACCCAGTCAGAAAAACTAGGCAACTGAAATGAATAGACACTTCTCAGAATAAGAAATACAAATGGCCAATAAATACATGAAAAATGTTCAACATCTCTGGCTAATAGAGAAATGGAAATTAAAATAACATCAAGATTTCATTTTTACCTCAGAAAGAATGGCAATTATCAAGAAATCAAGTAAAAACAAATACTGTTGAGGCCATGAGGGAAAAGGCACCCTCCTACCTTGTTTTACATTGAGAATGTAAACTAATACAACCACTATGGAAATCAGTATGGAGATTTCTTAAAGAACTTAAAATAGAAATTTGTCCCAGCTAGAAATTCCATTTTTGGGTATCTTCCCCAAAGAGTTAAAGACATCACATTACACTGCTACATGCATAACCATGTTTATAGCAGCACAATTCATAATAGCTAAATTGTGAAAGTGGCCTATATGTCCATCAACAGAGGAATGGATAAAGAAAATGTGGTATTTGTACACACTGGAGTATTATTAGTCTCCACAGAGAAGGATAAACTTGAGTCATTTGTGGAAAGTGGATGTACCTTAAATCCATAAGGTTAAGTGAAATAAATCAGACACATAAGCTTCAGAACTGTATAGTTTGTCTTATATGAGAGATGCAAAGTATAAATAAATCAAAAAGCAAAATAAAAGACAATAAGAAATAGGAAGCTAGATCTCTGGCTAATAGGAAGGTGACTAAGAGATAGAGGGAAGGGGGGATAGGAGAGGAGGGGAGAATGCACTAATAAAAAACTGATTAGATTTATTCATAGGCAATATTTTTAGGCTATAATTACATTGTTTTTAAAATTAAAATTAACATTTTGACTAGATAGTAGAAAAATAGCTTACAGAAATCTTGTTAAATTTTTTCATTGATTCTGATACTTTATAGGTTGCATAGAATATTTTATGTAAGTCACATTGACAATGATAATAGTTTTATTTATTCCTTTGCAACTTTAAAAAAATCTTTATTTTTGTTTTGTTGCATTAAATAGAGCCTTCAGAACTTCACAGAACTAGAGATAATGAGTATTCTTTATTTACTCATGATCTTCATAGATTTGGTATCCTGGGACATAGATACTGAGATGGAGATTACCATACAGGACATTGAGAGCAGTGCTCTTTGGCTCCACCTGTGTGGATGAAATAGAATGAAAGAGGACTGGGCTATAAGAGAAGTTAAGAGGTGATGCAGTGTCAGTGACTGGGGGTTGCTTTCAAGATGCTCCAAGTTAGGGGAAGGGGGAGGACACTGAACCTCTGTATCAACCTCTGGTTGGTTGCAGTTGAAGTGCCAATCTTGGTAGATGATAGAACCCTGTTGTACAATTTAGAACCATGTTATAGATTTCTATGCAATATAAAATTAAAAATATATGGTTTTGTGTTCACTACTTTAACACAATATTTTGTGTTCAGTCCTATATAAGAGAACATAAGAAATTTAAGGAAAAAAACATTTTCTATGTCATATTCTTCCCTTCCTTAAGACAAAATGAGGAACTTTCTAAAGAGAGAAATTTTATTGTTGTTGAAGTTGTTGTTTTGTTGTTTTATAAAGCGACTAGAATTTTTATCTTCCAGGTGAATACGTATTGAACTATAAAAATTTAGTCTTGCTTTATATGACCCTTGCTGAATTTTAGAGCATTTGGGGACTGTATATTAACATAGAGATTGTTTCTATATCTGAGGAATTTGTACTCTGAGGTAAGTGAGAGGGTATATTATAGCAGGAGAATCAAAAAAGTTGATGTTGTTATCTTGACTTTGCTATCCGCATCATGGGTGCAAACTTCCATGGATCAAGTGAATACAGTGAAAAATTGCCACTCAAGACATTGGTAGACCTCTGTCAAAGGAAGTTGTTATGGAGAGTGAAGGTTTCAGGTGGAATGAATACAAGATGCAGATCTGAGAGGAGTTATGAGAAGTCAGCAGGAAAGTTCATCAGTATAACAGAAAAAAAAAAAGCCATGTAGAAATCCAGAGGGAGTCCAGAAAATCTAGAAAACCCTCAGATATTCTCTAAGAAAAGAAAAAGCCAGTATTTAACACTTGCTATAAGTAAGGATTGATCACTATAGCATTAGACAAGCAAAAGTTTGACCTTTTTCTTTAACAACCTTCCTCCTCCAACTCTCTCCCACCCCCATGACCTTAGAGATGTCAGTGCAGGTCAAATAGGGAAAAAGTACAACAGAGCAACACACCTTCTCAAGCCACAAATCTGACCTGAGCCAATGGGAGTAGCAGCATAAGTGAAAAGAATAGCATTATAGGGATAGATGTTGAAATAGGTATGGTATTAAAACTTGTATTGAGACTGGATTTTTATAGATATCACTAATCTGAAAACCGTAACTTTCAAAATAACCATGGCATCTCCTCATTATATAGCCAGAAGGTAGAGAAGAATACTAGCTACTTATCAGCAATAGTGAGATAAAAATAAATCCCTGATAATCTATCAATTTAGACAACAATAGCAATGGGAGGGCAAATAATCACTAATCTTTGTGCATAGTTTTACATTTACAAATCACTTTCAGGTGGGCCTTTTTTTTTTTTTTTTTTAAGATGATAAAGCAGACTATTCAAGGAGAGCCCTGGTGTTGGGAATAGGAACCACTGCAGAGGTTATTGCCATGAGGGAAGAGATTGGACTCAACTCCCCAAGTGGTCTAATCTATAAAAGTATTATATTCTTAGTCTTCAATACAACAATAATTAATATACTTAATAAATAACATTTCCACCTAAAAATCATAGAGCAACTGTAGCATCTTCCTGGAGTGCTCTTTCTCCTGTTTTAGTCTAGTTGTCTTTTTGCTGCAATTTCAGAGCTCAGATCAATGCTGTTGCCTTAACAAAGCCATTTTTGTCTCTATAGCTAGATTTATTACTCATTCTATGCTTTCATAGCACCCACTATTTCCACTTCAGAATACTTTTCACAATTTTGCATAAATAATTATGTGGAATTAGTTAACACCTATTTTCTCAGATGGATTCTTATTCACAGGAAGGGCTCAGTAGACATTAACTCAATAGGTGGAGAAAGAGTGAATGAAAGCACTGCTCTGCCTTAAGATTCTTTGTTCCCACCTAAGAAGAGGTTTTTGGGATTTCATGGACTGTAAAGCTGGAGGCTACAATGCTTTTGTGATAGTGGCCATTTGTGAGGAGATTTAATATTTCATTATGGCCTTGTAGGAGATACTGAACTGGGTAGAAAAGGCCATCCTTTGCTATGATATGCATATGGGAAGGAGGGTATGTGTAGAGAGTTGAGTGTGAGGGTTACAGGTAGCCTTATTTGCTTGTTTTTTAGATATCTGCTTAGTCGTTCATTAGTAAGAGTGTATGTCTCTTCTTTCACCCTAGTCCATACAGAGATACCAGGAAATTGACAAAATTTTAAAAGATAAGTTTTCTGGTTTCTTTGAAGAAAAGTACTGTATAAGCCTGTCGTACTATTTTTGACCAATAAAAAAGAAAAATATCAGACTAATATCAAGGACAATGCTTTGACAATTTTTAAAAAGGTTATACATGTTATCTTTTATTATGTAGTCAATTAAATACATTCTTTTTTTCTGGTACTGGGGATCGAACTCAAGACCTTGTGCTTGCGAGGCAGGTGTGGCAACAGTGAGCTAAATCTCGGCCCTAAATGGATTCTTTTAAAACATAAAACTGAGCAGCTGATATTTTTTCTTTTAATAGCATTTTTTTACCATGAAAAATTGAACATATTTGTCTAATGAATTATTGGAAAAGATCAGCTTCCTATCCATAAAATCTAATGCAAACGCTATATCCCCTCTTCAGCATTTTGAAACATTTTAATTACTGTGGCAATAATTTTGAATTTTACTTGGTTTCTATTATTTAGAAAAATACATAAGTAAGGACTTACTCTGAGGCTTTCCAACAAGCTTGAACAAATTTTACTTCACTGAAATGTTATTTTTTCTTTGAGTTTTGAATATGATGATTGTTACAACTCCTTTCCGGTGTCAAGATAGCATCCCTCACTTTTTTCCTAGATAAGCTGTCCTTTTAACCTTTATTTTGATGACTAACTTTGGACTGATCAACTAACAGACACTATAGTAAACAAGGAAAAAACATAAAGTTAGGTAAATTTAAGGAATTTCTTGGTATATTTATTATCTTATTAAAATATATTAATTTGTTTATTCAATCCCTTGTATGTAAACTAAATTCAGCACCTTAAATAAATAATTGGGTCACATTATTTACCTTTATCAATGATTACAGAGCTCTATAGTTGCCAATAATTTCATAACATAATTATAACAGTACGTTTCTTTTCTTTAATAAAAATTAAATGTATGAGCTCAAAGTTATGAAAAATTTATAAACAAAGAAGATATTTTTCTATTATTCTGGTTTAATTATAATTGTTAGCCACATCTTTCTTGGGAAAATAAAACACATGTAGCAAAAATTTTGTCTTAACCAAAATTTTCATGATAAGCAGAATAGGGATCGAAATAATTAAACTATAAAAGTGCTGTGCCATATATGCACACACACACACACACACACGTGCACAAAGAACTATAAGAAGTAGTAAATTCAGCAAAGTTGTAGCATACAAAATTAACATATGAAGTAGTAGAATTGCTAAATGAAATAATGAATTATATGAAATAAAAATCTGCAAAGTAATCCCATTGATAATAGCTAGCTAAGAATATACACTTAGAGATAAATTTAACCAAAGAGCTGAAAGATATGTACAATGAAAAATATAAAACAATGATGAAAGAAATTAAAGAGAGTACAAAAAAGTGGAAAGACATCCCATGATCATGGATTGGAAGAATCAATATTAGGGCTGGGAATCTGGCTTAGTGGCACCGCATCTAACTTGTAAGATTTCTGGTGCTGAAAGTGAAAGAGAGAGAAAGAGAGAGAGAGAGAGAGAGATCAATAATAAATTGTCCATATTACCGAAAGGGATCTACAGATTCAATGCACTCTATCAAAACACCAGTAACATTCTTCACAGAAGTAGAAAAAAAGCCTTACAATTTGTGTAGAACCATGAAAACCCTGAATGACCAAAGTAATCTTTTGCAAAAAGAGCAAAGCAGGAAATATTACATCACTTAACTTCATAACATATTACAAAGCTATAGTAATTAAAATAGTGAGGTATTGCCATACATACAAACACATAGATAAATGGAACATGGAGGGCATACAAATAAACCCACACTTCCACAGCCAAATGATCTGATAAAGATATAAAGAACAAATATTGGAGAAAGGACAGTCTTTTCATTAAATAGAGCTGGGATAATTGTGTATCCACATCCAGAAACATCTGACTATCCCCCTATCTTTCACCAGGTACAAAAATAAACTCAAAATGATTAAGGCTTAAATGTAAGACCTGTGATTTTGAAAGTGTTGGAAGAAAATACTTCAGGACATGGGAATGTGAAAGATCCCATAGACACAGAAAACAAAAGCAAAAAGGGTTATATAAAACTAAAAAGCTTCTGTTTAGCAAAGGAAACAGTGAAAACACAATGGAAAGCAGGGAAGAAAATATGTGCACACGGTATACCAGACAAATGATTGATATCCAAATATATATAAGGAAGCAAAAAACTAAATGTCAGAAAACCAAATAACATGATTTAAAAATAGATCTAAGTAGACATTTCACAAATGATGACATAAAAATGTGAAACAGGTATATGAAAAAAATGCTCAACATTACTAATCACCAGGGAAATGCAAATCAGCACCACAATGTGATATAACTTCTCAGTAAGAATGGTTACTACCAAGGAGACTAAATGTAAGTTTGGGTGAGGGTGGAGAAAAAGGGGAAACTTCTTCACATGGTTGGTGGGAATGCAAGTTAGCATGGCTATCATGGAAAACAGTATGTCTGGTACTCAAAATATAAAAAAGAGAACTAACATATGATCCAGTAATACTACTCCTGGGTACACATCCAAAGGAAATGAAATCAGTAAGTCTAAGAGACAGCTGCATTTGCATGTTTATTGCAACACTACTCACAAGAGCTAAGGAATGGAAATGGCCTAGGGGTCCATCATCAAATAAATACATAAAGAAAATGTAGTACATGTCCATAATATTGTACTACTCAAACATAAAAGAATGAAATTCTGTCATTTATGACAACATGTATGGAGCTGGGGATTATTATGCTAAGTGAAATAACCCAAGCACAGAAAGAAAAGTACCACATGATCTCACTCATATATACAGTTTAAATACATTGATCTTATTAAAGTTGAGAGTAGATTGGTGGTTACCCAAAGGTAGGGAGGGTTACTCGCTGGAAGTGTGGGAGGAAAGGATGGAGAAACTTGTCAATGGATATTCTAAGTTACAGTTACACAAGAGCAGAAAGTCACAGTGTGCTATTGCACATTCAGGTGACTACAGATAACAATAATCTACTGTGCATTTCAAAATTCTAGAAGAAATGCTTTTTTAATATTTTCAGCATAAGAAAAAGATAAATGTTGAGTAGATAGATGCTTACCCTCATTTGAACATTACACTATATATGAGGTGTGATTGAAAAATGCAGTGAATATTTAAATTTTTAAAATCTATTACATGCTAAATCCCAGAAGCAGCCTGTAAACCCAGCAATGGATGACTGGATAAAGAAAATGTGGTACCTATATATAATGAAATACTACTCAACTATAAAGAATGACCCATTTGAGACATTTGTAGGAAAATGGATGCACGCTGGTAAATGTAAAGTGAAATAAACCAGACACACAAGCTTAAATATCATATGGCATCTCTCATTTGAGTGAAGCACATTACAAACAATGAAAATGATAAAGGATGGATAGAAAAGTACAAGAGGATGGATTTCTTGCAATAGGGAAGTGTTTCAAGGGAACAAGGGTGAGGGGTGAGGAGGGGAAGAGGAAATAAGGAGAATAAAGATATGTCATGTACAGGAACCTAATAATCCCAATTAATGTAAACATTATAGGCCGTAACATGAGCTGAGACAAATATCAACAGGAATGAAAAATAGGATGAGGAGCTGGAGGAAGGTGGGGGGGGAAGGAAGGGCATTAAATAAAAAAAGAAAGAAATATGCTGTAATAGGTACATGCAACCATTCCCCAAGACAATTGTGAACTACATAAACTGAATATACATACACCTAAAATAGAAATTAAAGAAGATTGCTACTGTAAAAGACATCGTGCCAATAATCTCTCTCAAAGTACTCCCTTTCATTTCAAATACACTTATTCCATCATTTTTATCACTTTCTAAAACATTTCAGGTAGTCCTCTTTTGTGAGTGTCTTTAGTTGTGTTTTCCTGCCTGTCTCAATGTCTGGAACAGATACAAAATATTTACGTTTCATGGTCATTTTGACTTGAGGGAAGAGCCAGAAGTTACATCGTACCAGATCCCATGAATAAGATGAATGAGGAGACACAATGTTTTTGTGTCTGTTTTTCTGTTGGATGGCACTGGACAGCAGCATGCACTGTATTTTTTATCACACTTCAAAATGACACTCACAAAAGAGGACTTTTAAAGAACTGCTTTAAAAAGTGGCAAGAACAATGGAATGAGTGTGCTGGGAGTAAGGGAGAGTATTTTGAGGGAAATGATTGGCAATGTGTCTTTATTGTAATAAATATTTTTAAACTTAGACATTCATCATATAAGTTGATCACACCCCATACACATATCAAAACATCACATGATAAATAAATATGTGTAATTTTTATGTTTTTATCTATCAATTACAATTAATTTTATTTAAATTTTTAAAAAGTGTCGTGACTTTATTTTGTGCCTCCCAAGCTGATGATGCTTGACAGATTGGATAATTATTTAATTTAAAGAAGAAATTGATCTCATAAATGCTATTTAGTTCATCATTCAGGCATACAATATATATATATATTTTTGGTGACGGGGATCGAATTCAGGAAGTTGTGCTTGTGAGGCGGGTGGTGGCACCACTGAGCTAAATCCCCGGCCCCAATATTGTTATTTATTCAAGTAAATTATTTATATTTTTAGTGCACTTTTCGGCTTAAGTTTAGGCAAGGCATATCTTGGAATTCTGACAAGTATGGTAGTGTCTGGGAAATTTATGGGGAAGTCTTTTAAGGTGTAATTGTATGAAAGAATGAGGTATCAACTGTAACAGAATTGATTGTCAAGGAAGAGGATGTCAGGCAACAAGTAAATAAATAACAAAACCTTAGTTGAAAGTAGGGATCAGCAAGCCTGAGACGTCTGAATAGAGCATAGTATTTATCTCCTATTGCAACATTTCCCTCACTTCATTCTTCAGTCATATCTAAATATCCTAGAGGAGAACCACTGTAATTAAAAGGAGAAACTACTGTGTTCCTATAAACTGCTTATGAGATCAGGTAACACAGGGATTTCTTTGGTATTTTATATCATTTGAGATATATATGTATCTTGTGTATGTCACTTGGGAATATAATCCAAGTGATAGAGGAGTTTTCCATAATCTTTGTTTTTTTTTTTGGTACCGGGAATCGAGCTCGGGTCCTTGCGCTTGCGAAGCAGGCGACAAAACCGCTGAGCTAAATCCCTGGCCTCAAGGTTTTTTTGTTGTTGTTGTTCAGGATTCATCTTGGGGTTTTGGGGGGTTTTTTTGACCAGGGATCGAACTCGGGTCCTTAGCTTTCGAGGCAGGCGGTGGAACCACTGAGCTAAATCCCCGGCCCTGAGTTTTCCATAATCTTTACCACAGAATACATGTGGGGCAGCACTGAACAAAGAGGGGTTAGTGAGTAACCAAGATTGAAACAGTAGACTCAAGGAAGTAGCTCATCAGCCCAGTAGAAGTAGCAGATACATAGGACATTAGAGAGGGCAGGGAGAAGGCAGTTCTTAGAGGAGGTGCTATGACTGCCAAGAGAAGACACAGCGCCTAGAAGGAATGGCGTGTAGGGTGGTTGTGTTGGAAAGGGTGGAAGACGGTTGGAGCAGTTTTTAAGAGAAAGGAATTGAGAAAGAGCAAGAAGTACAGGAGACCGTGAGTGTGAGTTACTGACATTGGTGAAATATAATTTTAATTTTTAGATTTGAGTCCTTGGAGGAAACAGACAAAAATACTCTGAGCAATGGGTTGGTTATTTTATATTTTGGTATTATAGTAAATTTGGATTTTTTCTTGTTTTGTATTCTAGTTTCCACCAATTTTTGTTCCATTTTTTTCTCAAAACCAAGAAAAATTTGAAAAAAGTAGAAAATTATAATAAAAGATATGCCATAAATATATGTACAGTTGATAGCTAAATAGGAAACCAGAGAGAAATTATATTTAAAATGTAAAAATACTGTGAGGTTTGAGTTTAGGTTAGTTATTTTAATTGGATTTAAAATAAAGTTTGAATATTCTAGTAGCCAAGGGGAATACTATGACAGGTTGTACAATTATTTTATATTTTTAGGTGATCCAACTCTTTTAAAATATTTTCTTTAATAAGCAACACATAGATACATTGCATTTAGATAATCTCAGCAGTACTGCACACACACACACACACACACACACACACACACACACACGATTGTACTGTTTTTTCCTGTCAGAAGTAAGTCCTGTAACATATGTTTCCTTGAATTCTTTTTTCTACATGCTTTTCATTCTCTTCTTTGTACTTAAATGTGAGGTCATGAAAGATGTATATTAGAAGGTTTCTGTGAAGGAGTTCTGACCTAAATCAGCCTTGTCCTTGGGGATTATAATTTCTGTATTAAAAACTTTTGAAAGATGATAACTAAAACATCAACATATACCTTGAGTTGGAGAATAAATTTTTCCAGATTGCTGCACTTTCCAAATTTTTAACATTGACTCTCCTATCTTAAACTAAAAACAAAACAAAACTAAGTGTCAATTTAAATAAATAATACCAATGACATAAAGGCACAGATACAAAAAGAAGACTCTAAAGCACAGCCTTAAATTTTAACCCTTCTGGGTAATATTTGGGTGGTCAAAATCTGTTAGAGGCTTATATAAAATTATTCAGTGGTACTAACTAATATACTACACACGTCTTGTTTTTCTCAGTTCTGTAAATAATTTCTGATTTTTTAAAGTCAGAAGACAGTCAGTAGACAGCTCCAGCTTCAGGTTTTTTTTTTTCTACACTCAGATTTAGCTCCTTCCCAAGTGGGTTATTTAGGCATTGAACATTGGGGATATTATTTATAACCTGTATATATTCCATATAGATCATATAACACCATGTAATTTGTTGAGGTTAAATTCTGTACAACAAATATTTATGAAGAGTATACTGTATTCCAGACATTTTAATACCAGTAATATAAAAATAAATAATAAGGATCTCACTTTCAAAAGTGGTAATAAAAATCACTTAAATGACTTGGAAGTTAATATTTTGTGTGGCTCTAGTATAGACAGAAGTACAAAACCAAAGAGCTAACATGAATCCTAGTAAGGTAAAATTGCACTATACGTAAACATATTTTTCTTCGTTAATAACAAATATAATAGATTCATCGTTATAGGATTGGCAAAAATATTTGAAAATTAATATGAATTTCTTTATAATTTTCTTTTGTCCTTAAACTCCTGAATATTAAGTGTTTTACAACTGAGCTTCTGATTGTAGATTTTACTTATTAGTAAGATTTTTTTCCAGACTTTGAATCAAAATATTCTCTAATGGTTTTATTCTTTTTTTCACAGATCAGCTTAAAGGTGAAGCATAATTCATCAGGCTTGTCATTGGACTATGTCTGAAACATTTTTGAATTTGAGATGAGGAACTTAACCCACCCTAGATACACAGTGTTTGGCAGTTTGTTGACTTTTGTCACAGAAAAAGAAGTCAGTAAGAGGTATCAGATGGGATTTATTGGGCAGAAATTGAAAGGTATATACTCAAACTATACTCAAATAAATAGAGTTGGGAAAAAGAGAGAGAGAAAAAGACTTTTTGAGCCAGAGGTGCTTATTTATGGGGTGGTCTTGGGAGTGTCTAAAATGGATGATTTAGGATGTATATTTTTATTGTTTGTCTGGTTGCCCATCTGGCAGGTTATGTTAGAGTATAAGTTATTTATATGTGTTTGAAGTTGAGATATGTTGCCCACTAGTGTTGTTGTTTTTTGAAGATGGAAGAAGCATAATTTATAGGTTAAAAAAAAGCCCAGAGCCCAATTTACAGGCTTTTTGTGTCTGTAAGACCTTTAGAAATATTTTCTAGTCAGTTTCCAGGAAAGGAAAAATATTTTGAGTCCTAAAACTGCATTTTTCTTAAAAGTACATTTTTGAAATCTCGATTTCCTTGTCTTCTTTTTTAAAAATTTTTTTTCTATCCTACTTCATTTCTCCCCCTGAGATTTTGATTTGTTATTTTTAAGGGGCAGAGAAGGCCTGATGGTCTGTTTTTGTGTAACTGCTTTAGGTTGAGGAAAGATATTGAAAATTAAAATCATTAAAACTTTATTATAGGGTTCTATTTTGTAGACTGAAGGCCTCTTGTAATGACTGGCTCTAGATAACATATAGCAAGAATGTCTGCTATCACCAATTCTGTTCAACATAGTTCTTAAAATATTACCTACAGGAATTAGACAAGAGAATGAAATAAAAGGGATATGAATAGGGAAGGAATAAGCAAAATTATCATTATTTGTAGATGACATGATCCCCTACATAGAAAACCTCAAAAACTCCATGAAAACTCCTAGAACTAATAATCACATTCAGAAGCATAGCTGAACAGAAAGGCAACACTCAAAAAGCAATAGCATTCCTGTACACCAGTAAAGACCTCCCCAAGAGGACACTGACTGACTCTGGTCCTCTGGGGCCTATTCATCCTCCTGCTCAGGTGGTTGAGTGACTCTCTGGAGTTGTGGGATCTTTTTAGAGGTGTATTATCATGTCTTGGGTCCTGGGTGACCTTGGAAGGCAAGGGTCAAAACATTGGCTGTCCTTTAAGGCCAGTTTTAGCTTTTTTTAGCTTTGATCTATAACCTTTAGTTGTTAAATACCCAGAAGGTCAATTACACCAATCTTGAAGTGGAAACACTAGGCTTTAATCTTAGCTATTATAATCTATCTTGAATACTGGGTAATTTGAAAATTTAAAATAGGACTAGGAAACAGTTACCTCTTTTATTAATTAGGGTTACCATTAGTAATAAGAATCAGTGTCATATTTTATTTGTATTGTAAGTGATAACTTATCATCTTAACATATTGCTTAAATTTTTAGAAGTCACATTTTTGTAGAATGTTAGATAATATTTCCAGTGTTTTGTAAGAGAAATTTTAAATCAAGAGCAAACATAGCATTTTAGCATAACAATTATATTGATGTATTAGAACTAGTAACTTTTTGTCATTATTTTTAAAAGCTATTTAAATTTTTATTTTGTCAATAGGTCACCTTTATCCAACTTTAAAATATTAAGTCATAAATTTTTATCTAAATTTGTTAATTTTTAACAAAGTGTCTTCTTAAATAGAACATATTTGTTTACACATGTGCTTGACAGTTTACTAATGTCTGATCTTTAATCACTATAATGACATTATCTCAACTGTGTAATAGTCGCATCTAACAATCATAATATAATTATGTAATAATCACATAAACATAAATCTGATAAACTTTATCGTCAGAAGCAACTTTAGCCTAGAGGTCATCAGTCTGATAAAATGTTACTCTAGGTTCCACATCTTAGAAGGCTTTTACAC
This sequence comes from Heterocephalus glaber, assembly GCF_000247695.1. Next base: position 30,938,776 of record NW_004624730.1, read on the forward strand.
TTGGATTTAATATACTATCAGATTATCAATAATTAGTATCACAGCTGTATATCAATCTTTATATATATTTAATTTTTATTTTTAATGTGAAATTTAAATTTTAAGAAGTTTATATTGTGTAACCGTACTGAGAGTTAAAGGACACTCTCACATGCCTGTAATCCCAGCACTTGGAATGTTACAGCAGGAGGATCACTGCAAGTTTGAGGCCAGCCCAGGGTACACAGTGAGTTCAAGGCTAGTGTGAACTACATAGTGAGACCCTGTCACAAACAAACAAACAAGGACTTCCTTAGAACTCTTACGGAGACTGGTAATGACCACAAATAGACATATTACCCAATATATAAATGTATCCCACTTACATAATAACAAAATATTTATTTAAACAAAACCAATAGATGTAGATCAAATTTTTAATGTAGATCAAATTTTAAATGGTGAGACCAAATTTAAAAAGATAAAAAAAAGTTCTGATAATTTTGTATGTTTAAAATATAGATGTAATGTATACTAAAAAAAAGCACTTATTAGTTATTTTGTATGTATTAAATTTATGTAGTCTTGGGCTGGGGATTTAGCTCAGTGGTTTCGGCACCTACCTTGCAAGCACAAGTTTGAGTTTGAGCCCTGGTACCCCCCCCAAAAAAATTTATGTAGTCTTACCTCTATAAACTTTACTTTAAAGTTTAGATTCACAGCATATTTTGTCTTTAGATGTACATAAATCTCTAGTTCTAGATATAAGGTGTGTTATAAATTATAATAGTTATTCATTTAATCAATTATCAAGTTATTATTTGAGAGCATTTTTCAAATCAATATTTAAATAATTTTAACTTGTGAAACTCAGCTTTTTAAGTAAAAATATAACAGTGGAAAACACAAGTTATCTTAGTAAAATGTAAAACTTTTTAATCGCATTTTTGTACATTTAATCAAATCATTTTAATACCTTAAAAATTTTATTATTATAGACATAGAAAGCTTAATCTTTTAAATATAGCCAATTTAATTATGTATAATAATTTTTAAACATTTGTGAGGGTGGGGCTCAATAAGACTCTTGGAAAGAACCAGAGAAACCACCTTTTAGTGGTGAAAAGTGAAGCACATTATTTTAGGCAGATATTATTTTAGCCAAAGAGGGGAATTTTGTCTGGTAGTTTTTCAGGCCCAAGGTCCCCACGAGGGGAAATTTTTTAAAAAGTTATTTTAGTTTAAAATAAAATATTAGAAATTTAACTGTTGGTCAACTTAAGGAAACAATCTTAAAAATTTTCTATATATTATACTTTATAAAATACATTTAATAAATCAAATACATTTTTATAAACCTGAAGAAGCCAAGAATATTTGAATTTATATTTAGTAACTAATGACTTAGATAATGTTATGAACATTTAGAAGAATTACTCTTAGTTTTATTTACCTACCTATTTTAACAATTATTTTAGATGATTTTTGCAGACTAATGCATAGCATAATTAAACTTTTAAACCACATGATATATTATTTTTACCCAAGGAAAAACTTTTAAGTTATTTTTCACAGAAAACAATAGATCTTGTATTTGTAAGGCCAGTTTTTAAAAGATAAATATGTCTTGATTGGCTAATAACCTGAATAAAAACATGGCATACCAACTTTAAAGACATCTTTACTCTTATTTTACCAAACAATTTAAATTAGCTCATTGTTAAACGATTAAACAAAAAGGATTTGGGCTAATGTCAGGTGTGTTCATTTATCTGTAAGCCAGTGTTGTAGTCAATGCTTGCAAGAGAACAGATTTAATTCGGGACACAGAAATTTATAACAGTAGCTGACAGTATTTGCCCGGAGAGTCAGATGTAGAAGAGTCCAAGAGATCTGTCCAGGCACTAGATACCTGAAGAATCCAGCCAAAGACCTGCCTCCCACTGCAATGTCCCATAGGAGTCCAGCAGAAGGCCTTGATCCTACCGCAATGTCCCATGCAAACCAATATCAGGATGCCCAGGAATCCAGGATGGAAGACTGGAGGGTGTGCGCTGGAAAGCCGAGGGCTGGAGCTGGAGGCTAGAGAGTCTGCGCAGGCAGGCCGGAAGGCCAGTGCTGGAAACCTGCGTCTGTGCCAAAATCCAGGAGACGATGCTCCAGACAAAGGTGCCAAAAAGGACAGCCTAAGCTTCTCCAAAGAAAAGCAGCTGGAAGGAAAATCAGCATGGTATCTGCCCCTCCCATTCCCCTTTTATACTGCTTTCCCAACAATCCTCAAGTGGGTCTTCCATGCCCAGAACCATGCTAACCGAATTCAGCTGGGGGTTCCCATGCAAGTTGACCACTAATTAATTAATAGCTAATTTATATAGAACACACAGAAACACATATATTAACCAAATCATATATAACCTTTAGGTTACCGAACTTTAAGGTATCTATTTGTACAGTTTATGTAAGCCTTGAGTCCAGCAGTTGTTTTTTTTTTAATCTCTAATATTTTAAGTGAATTTGGTTATCTTTGAATATTTTTATAACTTTATTTTTATGGGAAGCCCTAACAGAGCCAGAAGTCAATAAGGAATAAGAATAAATTGGGGCTGGGGAGTTAGTTCAGTCGTTCCACTGCCTGCCTCGAAAGCTCAAGGTCCTGAGTTTGATCCCTGGTACCAAAAAAAAAAAAAAAAAGAAAAAAAGAAAAAGAATAAATTGATAGGAGCTCAAAATTAATTATTTTTTAAATGAAGTAGTAGCAGGTACATTAACCAATTTTTATTAAAACAAATTAACAGGCAGACAAATCAACAGGATAACATATAGACCTTGTAAAAAATTATATTAAAACAGAGTGTGCTCTAGATCCATTGGCCATGTAGAATTATAATCATATTTTTCTTGATTATAGGTTTATAACTATAGACTAGTCAGTTGGGGTTTTTTCTAGGGCTTATCAATGAGCTCTCTTATTTATGTAAATCAAAACATTATTTAAAAAACCTTTTAAGCTATTATGAATATTTTTTTCTTTACCATCATAGAATTAATTATAATCAAAAGGAGTCAGGAAGGGAAGGAGAGAAGAGCTATAAATTGTTAGATGGGATTTTTTTTATTTTCCCTCTTTATTATAAAATCAAATTTAAGACCTTGTCCTTTTATGCTTTAACTTATATTTGGAGAAAAATCAACCTTTTAAAATCTTCCATCTCAAGTTGATCCCAAATTTATAAAATATAAACTAAAGGTAATGTTTTTGGGTCAATGAATCACCTATAATCATTTAAGGTATACTACATGGCTATAAGATCTCTCTTGTGTACATGTGAGAAGAGATAAAGGGAGAAAGAAAAGAAAAAAGAGAGAAAAGATAGGATCCTATTTAAGTTCCCAAGGTCGGGTCATGCCTGGCCCCACCTCATCCTGGGGTCAGACTGTGTAAGCAACCTGCTCCAAATGGAGGTCAGCTGCATGCACAGCCCACCTAATGTCAGAGTCATGCTACACATGCAGCCTGACCTGAATTTTAGAGCCAGGTCTATCCTATTTTTTTTTTTTTTTTTTTTTTTTTGTGGTACCGGGGATCTAACTCGGGTCCTTGTGCTTGCGCAGCAGGTGGCAAAACCACTGAGCTAAATCCCCAGCTCCGCCCCAGGTCTATCCTATTATCCCACGGTCAGAGCCACCTGTGAGTGGTAGCTCCGCCCTACTAACCCAGAGTCAGAACTTCCCTGCTTTTTTTTTTGTAAATGACCAGTCCAAGGATCTCTGCTAGTCATGCAAAAAGCTGTTGCTCATGTCCAGAACAATTGTCCTTATTTCTGGCACACAGCTATTCTAACCTTCATCAATGGATCAGGAAAGTAGGAAAAAGCAGTTGTATACAACAGCTGGGCTTTAATAAAAATGGGCTTTATTAAAATTTACCCCAAGGATTTTTATATCTAGGGACATGTAACATACACAAGGAGCTCACAGAAGGTTTAAAAAGTTGGGAGATGTCACTTAACAACTACAAATAACATACAGATCTAGATAGAGGACATTGAGGCCAAAATTATAAGAATAGAAGACCCAATAAGATGAAGGGAAGAAGCAAGATAGCATTAGAGAACCAACCATGAGATGCTCTAGGAAAAAAAAAAAACCTACAGGTAGGGCTGGACAGTCAGCCCTAGGACCCAGGAAGGTCATGGTAGACAACTACCAATGGTTGAAATGAAGCCCAACCCATAGGCCTGTGGGTATCTTTACCAGTAAGAAAATATAGAGGCCATGTACTCTCCACTCCCCAACTACACACATGGTGGGACAAACTAGGAAATGTCCTAGGAACCATGAGACAATTTCCTGATTCCCCTAGTTCCCATTGATTCCCCTTGATGGTCCAGCTCCCTGCCTCTCCCTGATAACTAGTATCAGAACAAATTGAAGGATTTGAATTTTTTGACAGATGAAACCTCAGAGTGGGAGAAAAGGGACAAGAAGGAGATTGAGGCTTTTTTTAGGGGAGAAAGGGGAAACAAAGAAAACCAGTGGACTCCTTTTCAGTTTGAGCCCATAGCTGTAGAAGTTTGTAGATGGGATGGAGAAAAAAAGAGGAAAAGAAAGAGATAAACTAGGCTTCTAAAGGCAAAGGATTGGGGGCAGTGGGGAAGAAAAAATGCAAAACCTCTGGCAGAACTTACTGAGGTTGTGGTCTCCATGCCTCTTTTATCTCCTGGATGGTTTGCCAAGGGAAAATGTCACTGGATTGGATCTGAGAGTTTCCTGAAACTGGGATGAGAAACTTAACCCACCCCAAACACAGAGTGTTTGGACATTCAACATTCTGTGAAAACAGAAAAGAAATTTTCAGGGCTAGTCAGTATTATGGGATAGGTTTTATTAAGCAGAAATTAAAATGTACACATGCAAAAAAAAAACATCTGGTGGGGGTGGGGCCTTGTGAGACACAGCTGGTTGTAGCATATTTATGGGGACTTGGAGATGTCTTTAAGATGTCTTTAGGATGTATATTCTTACTGTCCTTCCAGGTACCCATCTGGCAGGCTATGTCAGAATGTAAGCTATTTACCTATGTTTGAAGTGAGATTGGCTGCCCACCAATACTACTGCTTCCTTGATAGGCTCATTGTCTCTTTAAAACCTTTAGGATTTTTTTTTTCAGTGAGTGTTCTGGTGGAGAGAAAAGCTTGAATAACTTTTGAACCCTGAAGCTGCAGATTTCTTTTCTTTTCTTTTTTTTTTCTTTGCTTAAATTCTTTTATTGGTACATTTTAGGTA
>NW_004624730.1:30949179-30965538 GCF_000247695.1 Heterocephalus glaber
TATGCTGGGCATTCATGGCTTCCAGCATGTTTCTGAGCTCATCTATTTTTTTATGTATTTCTGTTCTAGAGCCTCTAATCATGTCTTTTACTCTGCTCACCATCTCTGTAGTTATCTGGGAGATTATTTCTGCTTTGAATTTTTCTGGAGCCTCATTCATCTGTTTTGTTACTTCCTGTGCTATCAGGTCAGGGTGTCCAGGTGGACACCCTGATTATTAGACTTTTCCACCCCATTCCCCCCAGAATTTGCCTTTTGGAGAGTGGAAGTCTGAGTTTGTGACTTGCTTAAATGTCTTCTCATTTTTGTTTTTGGCACTGTCCTTAGTTTAGTTCCTGGGTTGATATTTTGAAGTTGCTTATTGTAAGTATCTTTGTTGATGTATTTAGAGCCCTAATGGAATGATTGCTTCTCAGAGATGTCTTCCAGATATAGCTGATCTTTAGGTTTTGAGTCTCTAATGGCTCTTAGGCTGTCTCATTTTCATTATACCAGGAAGGACCACTGATTAGATCAATCACAACACCTTAGCCCAAGTGATACAATCAGCAACACCATAGCATCAAATACATCTTAGAGAATGACAATTTGTGGTAGTTATTAATCTATCACCTTTAAAAATGAAGGACCTCCTTGAGGGTATGTCTCTGCTGTCACAATAGACAACGTGGGCAGCAGTGTGCAATTATAAGTCAATGAGTCTCAGTAAGCTAGTCCTAGACCTGAAAGATTCAGGCAGATTTCTGGCTGCAAGTCCCAAGTTGAGCTCCCTGTCCTGCAGGGTTGCACTCTGCAATGTTCTATTGCAGGTTTCAGCTGCCTTTCCCCTGAAGAAAGTCCAGTTTCCAATGGGAGCTGATGATCCCCTCAACTTACCAAGCATGGTAGTCTGGTGTGCCTTTATTGCAGAGATTCTCTTCACTTTTCCAGTGGGCTTGTTTTCATCAGGGAGCCTGAGAGAGGCCCTCTCTCTGTTGTTCACTTCTGCAGCTCAGGACAATGGCTTTTATGTCCACCTGTGCCTCTGCAGTGTGGAACCAAGTAGCTGCACAGCCAGAAGGCCAGAGGCAGGGGCAGGGGGGGAGCTGTTGTTGGAGGCGCCCACACTGCCAAACCAGGGCTGGTGGGCATGCCCGGAGTGGGGGGGTCCTCCTCACTGTCTTGGTCACAAGCCTGTTTTGGTTGCAAGCTGTCTTGGTTGCAAACCTGTCTTGATCACAAGCCTCTGCAGTTTTCTTAAATATACAATATTAAAATCTTGAATTCCTTATTTCCTTTCTATTTTAAATTTTTTTCTATCCTTCCTTAGGATGGTTCCACCAAAGCCTTTTAAGCTCCATTCCACACTGTAGTATAAGACAAAATCTATTCTTATTGGACCATATTTTGGACTGACACTTCTATAGCTTAATTTTGCTGTGTAGGTTCACAACCAAAGATACTTGTATAGCTTAATTTTTCTGTGTAGGTTCACAACCAAGCTATGATCTGCATGAGATCCAAGTAGGGAGTTAGTTTATTTGAAAAGAATTAGGATCCAGTTGAGAATTAGCTGATAAATAAAGATTTGCTTAACCAAGTAAAGCACTTACAGGGCAGTGTAAGAATTGTATCTTTTATGTTTAATATTCATGAGTGCCAATCCATGCAAGAGTTCTGTAGAAGGCTCCAGAAATGCTAATTTAATGAAATTCAGGGTATTATATCTGCTACAGCTATTTTCTGACAGATTACATTGTAAAGAGGTTTACCCAGAATGAATGTTTCAACACCTACTAAGCATACTAGTAAAAACAATTCTTTTCCACAAATTAAAGCTCTGATGAATGGTTTTTCCAAGCTAACTAAACAGCACCTTGAATAAATTCAATGAGGTCCATTTTGTTTTGGGAAATATTTGCTGAGTTTCACTGGATAAGAACTGTAAAATTTATTTGAGCAATAACAAGGCATGAATATCTGAAATGTCCTTAGAATAGCTACTGACTCTTGTTCTATTTCCAGATCTAAGAAATGAGGGGTTTAAAACTTCATTAGATTCATTAATTTCATAATGTTAATGTTTTGAATCACTTCTGCCTTGGCAGGCTTGATGAATCATTTTGACTAGTGTCTTTTAAAATAGTGACCTTGTTCTTTACCTGTGTATTTTATGTTTTAAATACAAATAACTAGTAAGTCACTTTCTTCTAAAAAGTTACTATAAAAGTAAAAATTTATATCGAAGGGCCTTTTGGTTTGAGCTCTCTAATGACTATGAAGGATTAGAATTTACAATATAGTGATTAACTATTTTCAATCACCATACAAACTAGATGGGATATATAAAGTATATATTAGGTCTTTGTCCCCAGTTTCTGAAAGAGAGCTCCTAAAACTATTGTAATTGCCAGAGTTATAAGGCAGCTAGGAGCATTTTGCTGTCGTGGCTATTTTTGCTACTGTTACATGTATATATGGTCTTGGTTTCTGACACCAAAGCTTCTGAGATCCTTATAATCTCCAGTTATGAGTGCTTCTTTGTATGATAATAGATGACTGGTGACTGGGACCATGAAATAGCTTCAGGCTAGGAGCTTAAGCTAGAAAGGAAAGACTATAGGTTTGCACCTTTCAGCCCTATCTCTATACTTTCAAAGAGTGGAGAGGGGCTGAAAATTGAGTTAATCACCAGCAGTTGATGATTAAACAATCATTCTTCTGTAAAGGGCTTCATAAATTGAATCTTCATAAAAATCTAGACAGGTGTGGATGGCTTCCAATTAGTGAATACAGGGCCAAGGATTTAGCTCAGTGGTTTCACTGCCTGCCTCACAAGCACGAGGTCCCTAGTTTGATCCCTGGTACCAAAAAAAAAAAAAAAAAATTAATGAATACATCTGTGAGTTGGAATGGTGGCACACCCTGATCTCATCAAGGGGTAGAAAGCTCTTAACTTCTGGACCTTTCTTGTCCTCACACTGTATACCTCTTCATCTGATAACTCATTTGATTTTTTTAAAACACCCTTTGTAATGAACTAGTAAATATAAGTAATGTGTTTCCTTGATTTCTGTGAGCTGTTACAGAAAATTATCAAATAGGAGAAGGAGGTGCTAGAAATCCCCAATCTGTGGGCAAGCTGGGGATCCACTACTTGCAGTTGGTGTCTGAAGGTGGGACTTGGGGACAGGCATGTGACATTGAGTGCCTAATCCATGAAATCTGTGCTAACTCTGTGTGGTTACTGTCAGAATTAAATTACAAGATTTAGCTCAGTGGTTTTGCCGCCTGCTGTGCAAGCGCAAGGACCCGAGTTTGATTCCCCATACCAAAAAAAAAAAGAATTAAATTAGAAGATGCCTAGTTGATGTTCAGAGAATTGGAGTATTCCTTGTTGGCTTGGAAAAAATCCTACATATTCTGTGTTAGAAGTGTGGTAAGCAGAGAAACAGTTTTTTTCATTAGTAGGATATATAGACACAGGTGGAGAAAACAAACTTTAAAAGAAGAAGAAATGAAAACTATTGAAATTAGTAGGATCCAGAATGTGTAATTGAAGTAGTCTGTTTCAATAATAATTCTTTTCTCAAGTCAAAAGTGATTCATTTGTGGCTGAACACTCATATGAATTTAGATATCATGAAAAAGACTGCAGAGATTTTTTAGATCAAGGTGGAGGCATTTTACAATATGCTGATCATGGACCTGGGAACATGATAAATAAATTTTAGAAAAATAAAATTTTCTCTGGCCCAGAACAAGGCTGAGTCAGCAATTTCAAGGGTCATGTTGTAAAAAGAAACAAGTCTTCAGATTGCAAAATTTAGGCTCAGGGATGCAGATTAATTGCCAACCTAGCTTGGAAATTTGTTAATGGGCTCAGTGGAAATGTTTTAAGAATATGAATAAGGAAAAGGAGATGCCAATAGAGCAGGAACAAAGGACCTAGGACACAGTAAAGGTAATGACAGCTTCCTTTAAACTTGTGAGGAATCTTAAGAATATTGTCAGAGTTTCTATAACAGGCTTTAGGGACTCTGCCCACAATCTTCTATGGAAAAAATATCAGCCTGGAATGATTAGGAAGAATAGATATAAATTATAATCAACATGAAAAAAACAATTTAAATACGTTGACTGATACCTATAATTATTTCTTCAATTATTTTCTGTTGGTTACTGATTGGCACAATAGGTCAAATTGCCTATACAAGGTGATGTGGAGAGGGCTTCTGCTACCAGAAGTTTAATTTATTACTGTGGCTTTTCCCTGTTGCTTTTATATGACCTGCTTTCTGTGGCACATTGGCAACAGTCCATCTCTGCTAGCACAGAGTTATGTGCCTGTGGCATTTGATAATGTGGTTTAAGTTCTCAAAATCTTTATGTTCCTCATGAATTTATGCTTGTTAGCCACCCACACATAACCCTATTTTTAGTCCTTCAAAAACCAGGAACTGTTTCTCCCTGAACAGCTGACCTTTGTTGGTTTTTTTCATAGTTTTAGCTGACTTCAGGCATCTTGAATAACTCATTTTTCCACAATTTCAATCTGACACCAAAGACTCAAACAAAGAAAAACTCTACTTCCTAAAGAGGAGGACTCTTGAAGAGACCACTATGTCTGGTTTGAGGACAAAATCAAGTTTAAATCAGGAGGGGACACAAATGGGAGAAAAATAATGGGAGGGGATTGCCCCCCTCCTGCGGAGATCAGGACTAACCAGTGTAATCAAATACAATCTCATCATTTGCACAATGTGTGCCTATCAATGTATTTCTTTCTTTCTTTCATTTGTTTCTTTTGGTCTTTTTGGTACCGAGGATTGAATTCGGGCCCTTGCGCTTTTGAGGCAGGTAGCAGAACCACTGAGTCCCCAGCACCTATCAATGTATTTATAGTGTTATTCCTCCTCACCGTCTTTAGATTACCTTTCTTACATGGGTATTGTAAGTATTTCAATGTGTTTTATGGCATAGAAACATGCTGTTTTATGTCATTGAACATGCTTGTCCTTTGTCATAAGAACAAATGGGATTCTGATGTACTTCAAAGCTGTGTTGCCCAATATAGTTACTACTAGCTACACGTTTCTATTGACCACTTGAAATGTAAACTAGTGCTCACATTTGAGGTGTCATATAATATAAAGTGGGGGTCCACAATCCTGAGTCACAGACATGTATTGGCATGGGAACTATTTGCATTACTGCCTGAGCTCTACTTCCTGTCAGATCAGGGGCAGCATTAGATTCTTATAGAATCTCAAAATCTACTGTGAACTGTTGATTTGAGGGATCTAAGTTGTATGCTCCTTATCTGAATCTAATCCCTCATGATCGGAGGTAGAGTTAAGGTGGTAATGCTAGTGCTGGGGAGTGACCACAACTACAGATTAATATTAGCAGACAGATTTGACTGCACAGAGAACATAATTAGTCAATTGCTTGTAGACTCATAGCAAAACTCTATTAATGAGTGGCAAATAACAAAGAAAGTGCATCTGGTGGCAGGGTTGAGTGGCAAGTGAGATGATGTACTTCAACTATATAGCTGCATCTGGTCACAGGCTTTAAGTGAGAACCTGATTATTTTAGTCTGTGGATGGTCTGTCTATTATATTATTTACCACTTCCATTCACACCTCCTTCTAGGCACTGCACATTTGTTTCAGTCAGTTTTACTAAACCCACAAATAAACTAGCCACAATGAGTAAAAAGCAAACATCATTGAAGAGCTTCTTTGAAAAGGGAAATACCCTATAATGAGGCAACAGAAGACTCTTTGAGACTGGCCACAAAAAGAGAGCTGCATTTTCAAGACCATACCAATTGTCCTACTTAAATTATGGGTTCTTTGCAACAGATGATTCACATTCTCCAAGCTTGCTTTTTATAATATGTGGTGATCAACTATGAAATCTTCAAAATTGCTTTGCCACATGGGGACTAAATACCCTGCATAAATGACAAACCTTTGGAGATTTTCAAGAGAAAAAAGTGAATTAAAAAAACAGGAGCAATTATTGAAGGCCACAACTTCATCAAATATGCCTGCACTTAAAGAATAACTCTTAGAGGCTAACTGCATTGGTAAAGCTAAGAAGCCCTTTACTATTGAGGAAGGGTTGATCCTACCTGCTGCTAATGGCATTTGTTGTGAACTTTTAAGAGAAGCTGTAGTTCAACAGGTGCCAGTGTTTGTCTTTCAACTAACATCTTAATTAGATGAATTGATGAATAGGCAGAGGATATCAAAGCACAATTGTTACAAAGCATATATGAGTCACCCTGGTACAAAATACAGGTTGACTAGTCTACCTATGTTATCAACAAAGCAACGATGTTTATGTGTGATATATTTTTCAGGAGGATGTGTATGGGGATATATTATGTGCATTTTCATTACCAACTAACACCATAGTTGCATAACTATTCAAGTCTTTGAATAATTACATATCAGGAAAACCAAGTTTGTCATTTTGTGTCTATATGTACACAGAAGGAATGGCAGCCATGATTGAATTATTTTCTGGTTTTACTACTTGAGGTAAAGAAGTCACTTATAAATTTTGATTCTATGTACTGTACCACCCATAGAGAAAGGCTAGATGGCCAAAAATATCACCTGAACTTAACAATGTTTTGCAAGATATGATTAAAATTATCAACCACATTAAAACACATGCTTTGAATTCATATTGTTCATGCAGCTCTTTGAGACACACAAATATCTACAAATGAGCACACAAATACCTACTCTAAGACATAAAAATAAGATCGCTTTTTAAAGGTAGAATATTGGCCAGAGTTTTGGAGTTATAAAAGGTACTCCAGAAATTTCTTTTAGAAAAAATTGCCCCTGAATTTACAAAAAATGGAAGAGTAGAGATCAGTAGCAAAATACAACCTCTTTGGTACTTGGAAATGAGACACCTTGGAAACAATAACTTAGTGAAGATTAAAAAGGAAGTAAATCTCCAGGAATTAGGAGAGAGCTGATAGGAAAACTGGAAACTACAGAGAAGCTGGAGAAATGGAACACAGTCCAGAGAAAAGAATGAAATAGTCTGGAAAGCTGACCCTGGATCCTGGGACGTGGACCTGTCTCTACTGACAGGAGGTAAGTCTGGGCATGGTCAGCAACTCCAAAGAGAAACAATGGACCAAGCCAACTCTGCTAGGCTCAAGAAAAGCCCGCAGTCATTGTAAACTACAAAAACAATGTGACATTTTACTCTGAAAATGACTCCTTCCTGGAAGGAGAACTGGAGAAGAAATCTAGTACAGCAACCACCGTATTTGAGAGAGTTTAATCAGGAATCATTTTGGGAAGAGGTTAATTGTCTGTGACTGAGATACAGAACAACTACAGAACAACATCTCCTCAAGTTTTTTGGTATCTCCCTACCACAGTGACTGGGTAGGAGACAGCCACATGAGACAGTTGCAGAGAGGGTACAGCTAGACATAGACCCTCTGAGAAGTTTAAACTCTGTCTAGGAAGAATATTGGGTTCCACCCTCTGTGCTGGGTAGCCAGGCTGATTTGTATGGCTTTCAGAGGGGTCTAGGTGGGTCTAAAAGTGCTAGCATTAAGTTCATCAGTCTCCTTAAACATTTGCCCAATTGCCTACATCCAACACAGTATTCAATGGTCTGTTTGCTTTCCTCATCAATGAGTGCAAGTTATGCCTTGGCTTGGATGGCTGCCATAGCCTTTGGTGTATGGATAGAAGGGCTTCTGCAGCAGGAGGGCATCTCGAATAAACCATAGACCATAAAGCTAGGTGGAAATAGCCATGGATTAGGATGCAAAGAGGGACATGAAAGCTGGGAACTGTCAAGTGACTACAGCCTTAGGGTGCCCACCACTAACCAACCATGCCCAGAGGGAAAGACAGGGCAGAATTCAGAATTCAGCAGTGGAAATAAAATAGGTCTTAGCAGTGACTCATTATTTCTCCCCCATGTTTGGTGGATTCCACTACTGCAGACCATGGAAAGAAACCACTCATTTAAAAACACATAGAAATTTTTTGGATGAATTTCTTTCATTTATTTTTTTTTCATTGTTTTTTGGGAGGTTGGAGTTTTTTCTTTTCTAATTCTTTTTTCTTGTTTTCTATACTTTACTATTTTTTCTTATTTTTTCTTTTCTTATTTGTTCTTTTATATTACTTTATCTAATTATAGCAATTAAAAAAATTCTTAATAGGAGTCTTTGTTTCAATTTTCTCTTATTCATCTTTCTTTGCTTTATTTTTCAAATTTTACTTCTTTCATTCTCCCATTCCTCAGCCCCCTCTACCTTTACTAGTATAACAGTAAAATTTCTTAATTTTTAGATACTTAGTTAACTATATGTTATTATTGTTGAATTATTTTCTATTGTGTATGGTCATATATTTGTTACATTTAGTAGATATTTACTGCATGTCAATATTTGGTTTTTCTTTATGTCTATAAATGTAGATCTCTTTTCTATGGATAAGAGTGGTGCAATAGTAGCTTTTAGTGCTTCTTATGTCAATATCCAGTTTGGCTTTGACGCTGTTATTTTTGCTGATTTTGTTGCTATTCCCAGTGGGGCATACTTGTTGCTGTTATTTGGGTTTTACTATATGCCAATATCAGGTTTATCTTTGTAACCTCAACAATACTGTGATTTATTTCTGGAGAACTAGGTGCTTGGCAAATACATTGCACCCTCCTCTCCTAAATTAAAAGAAGTGGCTGGATAAATATCAACATAATTGTAGTGTGAGATCCTTAATTCTTTTTTGTCACAAATAGGCAAATAACTAGACAAGAAATTAAAAAAAAAATCAGAGTTGAGCTTTACATTCCAAATAATGGATTTAGTAGATATGCAGCATGTTCTACCCAGCCACAGAATAAACATTCTTTACAAAAGCACATGGAATTTTTTTCCAAAATAGACCACATACTAGTCCATAAAACATGTTTACATAAATACGAAAGAAGCAAAATTATCCCATGCCTATTATCAGATCATAGTGCAATAAAACTAGAAATGAATAACAAAAGAAAGCAAAGAAATTATGCAAACACATGGAAATTAAACAGTACACTCTTGAATACTCAATGGATCACAGAAGAAATCAAAGAATTGAGACAGCTCCTACAATAAAATGATACTGCCACTACAACAAACTAGAACTTTGGGACAAATGAAAGCTGTCTTAATAAGAAAGCTTAGAGCTGTATATGACCACATCAGAAACACAGAATGTGCCCAAATAAATAACCTAATGATGCACCACCTCAAGGTTATATAAGAACAAGAACAATCAAAATCTATAGGTAGTGCAAGCAAAGAAATTATAATGATCAGAGCAGACATTAGAGAGAGACCTAAACACAATACAAAGAATCAAGTAAGTGAGGAGCTGGTTCTTATAAACAAAATTGACAAGTTCTTAGTCAATCTTACACACACACACACACACACATACACACACACACACACACACACAAATTACACAGGAAAGAAAAGACCCAAATCAACTATAATTAGAAATGAAAAAGGCAAAATTGCATACCAGAAGATTATTATTACTTTAAAATCCTGTACTCCAATAAATTGGAGAAAGTAAAAGAAATAAATAGATTCCTGAATACATATAAATTAACAAAACTGAACAAAGAGGATATAAAAATACTGAATAGGGGCTGGGGATTTAGCTCAGTGGTTTCACTGGCTGCTGCACAAGTGCAAGGACCAGAGTTCGATCCCCGGTACCCCCCCCCAAAAAAAACCCCTGAATAACCCAATATCAGTCAATAAAATTGAAGCAGTGATACAAGAAACCTGACAACTAAGAAAAAGTTAGGACCTGATGAATTCACTGTTAAATTCTACAAGAACTTCATGGAAGATCTAATACCAATGCTCCTCAAACTCCTTAATAAAATAGAAAGGGAAGGAGCACCCCTAGAGTTATTTCTGTAGGGTAGTTTTACCTTGATCCCAAAGCCAGACAAGGATCCAACTAAAAAAGAGAACTACAGGGCTGGGGATTTAGCTCAGTGGTTCCGCCGCCTGCCTTGCAAGCACAAGGACCCAAGTTCAATCCCCAGTACCAAAAAAAAAAAAAGAGAACTACAGGCCCATCTCCTTAAGAACAGCGGCACAAAAATTCTCAACAAGATATTGGCAACAGAATGCAATAAATCATCAAAAAGTTTATACATCATGACTAAGTAGGCTTCAAACCAGGGACAAGGATGGTTTAACATATGCAAATTAATAAATTTAATACATTCCATAAATAGAAGGAAGGACAAAAATCACATGTAGATACATCATCTCAGTAGATGCAGCAAAAGCCTTTAGGGGAAAACAATACATTCATGATAAAAGTAATCCTGAAGAAAATAGGTATAGAAATATCTCATCTCAATCTGATAAAAGCTATATATGACAAACCTGCTGCTAACATCATATTTAATTGGGGAAAACGTGAAAGCTTTCCTTCTAAGTTAGGAACAAGACAGGGATGTTCATGATTACCAATCCTATTCCATATAATATTTGAAACACTAGCCAGAACAATCAGGCAAGAGAAAAAAGAAAAAGGGATATATATAGTAAAGGAAAAAGTCAAATTATTACCTGCATGATCCTCTGCATAGAAGATCCCAAAAATTCTACCAAAAGACTCCTAGAATTAATATCCAAATTCACAAATATAGCAGGATAAAATTCAATACCCCCAAATAAATAACTTCCCTGTATACCAATAATGAACTCATTGAGAGAGAAATTAGAAAATCAGTACTATTTACAATAGCTTCAAGAAAAATTACTTAGAAGTTAACCAAGGGAATGAAAGACTTCTAAAATGATAGCTACAGTACTTCAAAAAAGAAGATTAAAGAGGTCATTAGAAAATTGAAAGATACTCTCTTTTTTTTATAACAGAACCAATATTGTCAAAATGGCCATACTTCCAAAAGTGATATATAGATTGAATACAATCCCAATAAAAAACTAATGCCATTCCTCACAGAACCAGGTAAAACAATCTTAGAAGTCATGTAGTACCAGAAGAAACCCAGAATAGCAAAAGCAGTCTGAGGCAATAAGAGTAAAGTAGGAGGCATCTCAATTTTGAATTCAAGTTATATTACAAAGCTATAATGATAAAAACAGTAGGGTACTACACAAAAATAAACACATGGAACAATGGAACAGAATATAGGTTGTAAAACAACCCTAGGCAATTCAGCTATCTGATCTTTGACAAAAGATCCAAAAACATATACTGGAGGAAAGACACTATCTTTAGCAAATGGCACTGGAAAAACTGGCTATCCACATGCAGAAGACTGAATATAGACTACCAGCTCTCACCATGTACTAAACTAAAATCAAGATGGATCAATGATCTAAACATTAAAACAGAAACAGTCTGCTGGAAAATGAAACAGGTAAAAATTGAAAACATAGGGAAGTTTTGAACAGAACTCCAATTGCAGAAGAAATGACATCAAAAATCATAAATGAGATTATGTCATATTAAAAACTTCTGTACAGAAAAGGAAACAACAAACAGAGTGAAAAGATAACCTACAGAATGGGGAAAAAATTTGCCACCAACATCTAATACAGAGGGCTAGTATCTAGATAATACACAGAACTCAATTATTAGACCCCTCAAAATATAAGACCTAATCAAAAACACGGGCAACTGAAATAGACACTTCTTAGAAGTATAGATAGCTGATAAACACATAAAAATGTGTAACATCTCTGCCCATTAGAGAAATGACAGAACAATACTAAGATTTCCTCTTATGACATAAAAAGTGGCAATCGCCAAGAAATCAAATAATAAATGGCGGTGAGGCTGCAAAGAACTGGAACTCTTCTACATTGTTACTGGGAATATAAAATAGTACAATCACTATGGAAATCAATATGAAAATTCCTCAAGAAACTAACAATGGAAAATTGATTTGAACCAGCTTTTCTTCTTCTAGGTATCATTCCAAAAGAATTAACATCATATTATAGAAATACATGCATACTCTTGTTTATGGTAGCACAACTCTTAATAGCTAATTCTTGGAAGCTGCCTATTTGTCCATGAATGATGAATGCATAAAGAAAACATGGTATTTATACACAATGGAGTGATACTTTTCCATAAAGGAGGATAAATTTGAGTCATATCTAAAAAAAAGAATACGTCTTGAAACCACAAGCTTCAATATTGCATAATTTCTCTCCTAAGATAAATTCAAAGTATAAATAAATTAAAGAGCTGAATAAAAGACAGACAACAGGAAACAGGAAGATAGATCTTTGCAAAATGGAAGGAGACCAAGAGATGGTGGGAGGTGGAAGGCAAAGGAAGGGAAAGAGAATGAAAAAGAATTAAGATATGCTTTATACATGTACCTACTCCTAAAAAGGAATGAAATTTTGTACTGCAAACAAGTAGTAATAAAAATTTTAAAAGTCACCACTGGCAGTACATTTTGGTGATGTAAAATGTGGCACAAAACTTCCTTACTCATGTGACATATTAGACGTACTCAATAAACTCAATTTGTCACTTTGGGGAAAAATGTGTTTGACTATGTTGAAGTCAGCAGGTAAAGGGCTACATTCAGACACATTTAAATTGCCTGGGTTTCTTTTCTTTTTTTGGTACCAGGGATCGAACTCAGGTCCTTTAAAGGTCTACATTCAAAGACACACTGGAATATGGGGGCAATGAAAGAACATTGGAATTTTTGACATATTTTAGATATTATCAGAAATTTTGAATGAGGCAGGTCCTTATTTCTTCCAGCTAGTGCATGATCTCCTTTCTCAGCTCTCAAAATAGTTTGAGCATACTTGCCAACCACCAAAGGCTACTGAATTTGGCTGGAGTGGTTCCACACCCCATTTGTAAATAAGCCAAGTGAACTGACTTTGTCCGTTCTCAAAGGGGATCAACTGCTTGAGGTCATAAATAATGGTGGCTTTAAAAGTATGTTTGTGACAACTTCATCACGTACTTTCTGGATTAAAGTCAAGTCAAAATATCCTGACATTGCCAGAAAAGCACAGAAAAGCTTGCTTCCATTTATAATATCCTATCTTTGTGAAGCAGAGTTTTCTGTAGTGACAGCAACTAAAACAAGATTACGAAGTAGACTGGATGTAAGCAATACTCTTCAAGTGTCACTGTCTCCCATCAACCCCAGATGGGATCATCTACTTGCAGGCAAACAGGCCCAGGACTCTCACTGACTCTGTGTTATGGTGAGTCACATAATTATTTCATTAGGTATTGCAATGTAGTAAAGTACACAATAAATGCAATCACTTGAATCATACGAAACTCACCCTCTGTCCTCCAGTTCTTTGAAAAATTCTCTTCCCCCAAACCAATCCTTGTTGCCAAAATGTTTGGGAACTGCTGGTATCATGTACACACTGGATTTCAAAGACTGCATACAAAAAAATAGAAAATTATGCAGGGGTCATTTTAAAATTAATTACATTTAAAATCATAATATATTGGATATAGTTGGTTAAATAAAACGTTATTAAAATTTAAATGTCACCTAATTATTTTTATGTTTTCAATGTACCTTCTAGGAAATTATTTATTCGGCTTGCATTACATTTTTATTAGACAATACTGATCTCAAGTTTGAGAACCACTTGTCTATGCTATCACAATTTTCCTAAATAGTATTTTTCACAGTAAGTTTAACCAGAATAATTCTGAGTTTTGGATCGCACACCTCTGCATCTCTCATTTTATCATTATGAGATCCTTCTTTCTTCCTCATACCTGTCTGTTATGGTTTAGATCTAAAATGTCCCCCCAAAACTCTCATGTGTGTGGATCATAGCCTATTATACTAACCAGTGAATTCATCTATTGATGAGTTCAGCAGCTGAAGGTGCTATGAGGACATGGGGTCTGGTTGGAGGTGAGGCATCTGGAGAGTGTATTCTTGGTCATGGCTCCTCTCTTCTTTCTCTACTTCCTGGTTGTCATGGGTTGCACTCTTGTTTCTCTACCATGTTCCTTTGCCATCCTGTTTCTGCCTTGAAGCCAGCTGACCATAGACCAAAACTGCAACCAAATAATCCTCTCCTCCTTTAAGTTGTGGGTGTTAGGTATTGTGTTCTGGTGATGAGAAAGTGACTAAGAAAGCACTGTCTCACTCCAATTGACTTGTGAGCTTGACCCTTTAATGTCTTCTTTTATTTTTTCTTTTATTTTAGAAGAATTTCCCAGCCACTTTAACCTGAAGAATCTCCATCTCTGTTTTTTATTGATGCATATTAGTGATGCAGAATAATGAGATTTGTTTGGTGCCTTGGTCCATGCATATGCACATGATCTAGTTTGATTATTTTCATCCCTGCTACCCACCTCTCCCTTTTCTCCTCCCATGCTCTGATCACCTTTCACATACCTAAAAGTCTACCTTCAAGTTTCCTGTCATCTATCCTTTAAGTAATAATATAATCAATGAATTAATTTTTAGATGACTTACATAACAGAAAATATGTGATATTTAATTTCTGAGACTAGCTTTTTTGCATAATATGCTGGCCTACAGGTCCATCCATTTTCCTGTAAATGACATGATTCCCTTTTACTGAATGACTGTATAACATTTTCTGTATCTATTACATATATTTTATCATATATATACTATATATGTTTATACATACACAAGATTGTGATATATATGTATCACATTTCCTTTATCTATTCATTTATTAATGGGCATCTAGTCTGTTTCTACAGCTTAGCTATTGTGAATTGTATGTATCACTATAGGGAGTGGTTTTCAATTCTTTCAAGAATATACCAAGAAGTGGCACAGTTGCATCAGATGATATATTTATCTTCAGTTTTATAGTTCCTGATTCCAGAAAATAAGAGACATTCGGGGGGGGGAAAGTCTCTGTATTTAGAGAATTCATAGAAGGAGGTCATTTGTGCTTAATCTTCAAGGATGATAGAATCAAAAGGTAGAAGAAGAAGAGAACAGGCTCCCAACAGACTGAGGTAATGAGCTGGCAGCTCCTGGAGGTCATAAGCCATTTCCTACCTGTTTTGTATTCTCCACATAACAATATAGTGTATGTTCCAGTAAGTAGACACCCAGTAATTATGTGTGAATAATGAACTTAATGGAACTTGGAGACTAGAAAGAGGAAAGGAGAACTCCTTGAAAAAATAGACAAAAGCCAAAGGACCTAGGAATAAGGTCTCTTAGAAAAATCACATTTCTCCATTTTATTGTGGGATCATGATAGAAAAGTCACGAGATTAATTGATTTCTGTCACTTGTAGAAAACAAACCATCTACCTAAGAGTTTTGTGACATGAGAAACAGGGGTGGCAGAGTGTCAAACATTTCATAACAATTTGCATAATATTTTAAGAGATTTTCTTATGTTTCATAGGTTTTTACCTTACATCTAACAAAATTTTGCTTAAAGGGTGGAAGAGAGACTAGAGGACTTCAAACCCAAACACTACTTTCTGCTCTACCGCCACATCTTGCAAGGCAAGCTGACAGCACTGAAGGAGAGACATTTGCTTTTCCAGTCTACCTGAAGCATAACAATCGTTTCCTTTTCTAAGTCTTATACTTACCCAACATTCTCTTTTTTATCATGTCCCCAATCAAGCAATATTAAACAGAAAAAAAAGAATAATGTTACTAGGGACATAAAATTAAAATTTCTAAAGTGAAAGAATGAAAATAAATGTTTTTCTTTATATATAATTTACTTGTTTTCCTCCAGACCACTTTAGTTCATGAAACCATGTCATTTCTTCTCTAATCACACATTTTTAGAAAGTTAACATTTAAGATTTCCCAGAAAGGATGCTTAAACCACCAGATATCCCAGATGCTTTAACAGTTGCTTTAAGCACTTCAACAAATTCTTTCATGAAAGCAGATTTGATCTTTGTAGATTCCTCATGGGGACAAGCAGTGCCTTCTGAGTTTATCAGAACTTTCTGCCTGCAGAATCCTTTAATCCTCATTAATAGGAAGCAACATGTCTACTTACAAATACTTCTGGAGACTCAAATAGTGATGTTCTAAACTCAATTAAGACACCCAAATCCTAACACAATAAATATGGTATTATTAAATTATACATTACCAATTTCTCATCACTGCTTTGAAAGGCAAGTTACAAAAATGAACCTTCTTGTAAATAAATCTGTAAAACAATATGAGCCAGGCATGGTATTGGGATAAAGCATTTCATCAAAATGTTCTTAGATTGCTTGTAGTTATAGATTCATGTCTTTCAGGCTATCAAATAGTACACATTTTCCTAGTCTCATTGAAGAGAAATGTTAT
>NW_004624730.1:30990812-31021490 GCF_000247695.1 Heterocephalus glaber
TATATTTTTTTTTTTGGTACCAGGGATCAAACTCAGGACCTTGCTCTTGTGAGGCAGGCGCTGGAACCACTGAGCTAAATCCCTGGCCCCTCTTTTGTACTTTTTGATGTCATCTATTTTTAAATTGATATGTAATATTTATAAATTGATAATTATGCATGTTAATATTTCAGAAAAATGCATTTTCTGTTTCTGATTATGTGGTATAAAAGAAACTAACAGGTTCTAAATGACTTTCTGTTAAAAGTCTAAGTAGGTTACAATTTATTTAGGAATACTTTTTTACTTTCACCTTTAACCTTTTACTCTATGCTCTTGCTTGCTGAGAGCTAACTAACGGCAGCCAGGCACCAGTGCCTTTACTGCCACTACAGCCTTTGCCTTGACTTTGCTCCCCTCATCCTTCCCACCTCCCTCCTCAAATCATTTGTCTCCACTTGCATTTCACCTCTAAAAGGTAGAGAAGCAGTAACAGGCTGCTCACAGGGGTGGTGACATTGTACAGGATTCTTTTCCAAGGCTATGAGAAGGTAGTTAACCTTATGTAATTTTGGTCAATTTTATTGCTTCTATCTTTAAAAAAAAATACATCTATAAAATTTCCACTTGGTAATATTATTGAATTTAAAAGTCAACAATCTGTAAAATATGTTTGTCAGTAGTTATACTCTATATTTTTACAAATTTCTCTTAAAATAGCTTTAGTATCTGCAATGTAGGTGGGATGCAAACATTTTAGAAATGGAGATTAATGATTTGCCTTTATTTATATAATAAGAAAACAGGAACTCCAAATAATTTTTGTTAAATAAAATACCTTTTCTGGAGGTGTTCTTTTTAAATTTTTTTGTGTCCAGGTTTAAAAAGGTAAAACAATTCAGTTAGAAATGGGGGGGGGGCTGGAACCACTTACCATTTTTAAAAAATGTACTATATGATGCATTTTCTTTTTTTAAAAAAAGAAACCCAGTTATTTATTTTTTCTACTTTAATAAACCAATACTAAAATGTGTCAACAGATCTGAATTGAAAATATCAAGATTTTAGGTAAAAACACTTTGGAAAGTGGAGAATAAAACAAAGAATAATGTTGCTATTGACACTGAGGTAGATAGCAAAGTTCAGAGGAAAGACAACAACGTTTGGAAAACATTAAATCATTTGTCTTATAAAATATTTTATTTTTATTTTTCTTGTTTTATGATATAGAATTACATTTACACTTATCTTTCATTCATTAGTCTATTTTCTTTGCTTTCTTATTAAACTATGCCTTTTATAATACTTTTTGAGTTTAGGAAGATGTGTATTTTTAAAAAAATATTGCCTTATTTTAGTACTATCTCAGT
Source organism: Heterocephalus glaber (assembly GCF_000247695.1). The sequence goes on from NW_004624730.1 coordinate 30,992,162, forward strand.
CAGTGCTTATTAGAGAAATAGATTTAATGAAAGATATACAAATATATAAGAATGTACAAGATTGCCTTATAATGGCCACCCACAGAATCAGGTGTGGAAGAGTACAAGAAGGTTGCCTGCATGCTGGATATCTGATGGATCCAGTTGCAGGCCTGGAGCTCAGTGTAGTGTCCCATGAGTCCATATCACAAGGGCGAAAAGTCTGCGCTGGGAAGCTGAAGAGTGCACTGGAGCCAGGAGATGACTCCTAAGGTGAAGGTGAAGACTAGAAATCTTCTGAAGAAACAGAAGCGAGCCTTTCTACTTCATTTCCCCTTTATAACATTCAGGAAACAAGCCACCCTAGTGTGGGTCTTCTGTCTTCAGTAAATCCCCTCAGCCACACTCAGAACTATGCTGGTACAATTTGGTAGGGTGTTCCTTATTCAGGTTGACACAGTTAACTATGACAAATACTTTAATATTCTTAGTCATTTGATTTCAATTTTTCAACTTTGAGTGTTTTCCTTTTACTTCTACCTATTTTCAGTAGTCAATGAGCATATCATATTATGTGTTTTCCTAATTTTCTTTTGTTTTATTGGTTTGACTTTATAACAGCAAATGATATTTTTATATTAACTTTATCAATTACACCTATGTAATAGTCGTAGCTCTCTAAAAAAGTATATTTCACTCTTTTTATTAGTTCTTTTGTTGGTCATCTTAGTCATCATTTTGTCAAATGAAGTCCACCCTTAGTAAATTCCCCAGGAAAGACTCCTGGATCATCTTAAAATTTGAAGAACATCTTGGCTGGATATAATAAAGTATTTCCTGACCATTTCTTGCGGAGAATTTTGTTGCACTACTTTCCTGCTTTGACTGTTGTTGACAAGGTACCAGATACCATCAACCTGATTTTCCTTCCTTTGTAAGTAACTGTTTAATTCCACCTGGAAACCCAGAGGGATCTTTACTTTCAAAGCCCAATAATTTTACTGGAATATGTCTCACACTTGACTGTTCTGTATTGATTTTTTTTTTTTAGATAAAAGATGGATCCACTCAATATATAGACCCAGATCTTCTTCTCTCTCTTAGAACTTTGCTTGAATTGTGGTTTTAAATTTTAGTGCTCATCTATTGGGAACCAGGTTGCTGCAGGACAGGAGACTATTACTCTACTCTGTGTGTTTTGTGTTATATGTTTCCAGTTTAAAAATAAATAAAATATTAGTTAAAAGCTGAATTATTTAATATTGTGAACATTTTATACAACAATCATTCATTAATAGAAATATATGCAAATGTTAAATATAACTGAATGTTGAACAGATGCTCTATAAAGCTGTTTAAGGAGAGTACAATGGTATCTTCTATAAGGTCACTTTTAAGACAATTACTCAATGTTATATTTCTGAAAATCAACAAACAAAATTGGTTTATTTGCTTGATATCAAGAAAAAAACTATGCTTTTTATGATAATTTGATTTCCATTCAACTTATATATACTAAACTATGTTATCATCATGTTTTTCAGTCCTCTCTTTGGCAATTAAAAATTATAATGTAAAAAAAGTTTCCTCTCCATTTTTGTGCTCAATCGTAAGTATTTAGAAGTATTTATGGCTCCCAGAGAAACCTCAATAAATATAAGCTGGCTAAATATGTTTTTAATCCTTTGACGTATTTTATAGAGCCTTATGTGTTTATTTCAGTTATTTTTGAAAAAACATTGGATGTAGATAGAATTATTACATCATATACTCTTCTACTAATGTAAATACATTGAAGTCGTTGTTTATAGATGCCCACTCGAACCTAATTATACTATGCTTTCCTGTAGTATGGCTTTCTGTACAGCAAATTTCCACGTGAGAATTGCTGGGACTATGAAGATTGTGTAACTTTCTAAAATATAAGAAGATATGAGATTTATTTTGTGAGTAACCATAAACCAGTGGGGAGGAAGTTCAAAAATATTGCACATTGTAGTACAACTTATTTCCATGTCAGGATTACTGGTGGAGATTTTCTCTAATTTCCAACCATGCTCTCTCAAGATTGATTTCCTCAAAGTGAGGTGTTCTATTTTTTCCCCCCTTTGGGCAAATATGGTTCGCAGGGGGAAAAACAATCTTTGATCTGGATTTAATGCAAGTTTGTCATTTCTATCTCTATGACAATGAAATTATTTACTCAACACTTTTAAATTCCAATCTTTCAATATAAACAAACACAAATACATTTACCTTACTTGGTGGTTTTGGAGTTTAATTAACAATATATGAAAAGTGAGAAGCACACAGATTAAATGTGAGATTACTTATGTTTCCCACTCACTGTGCTTCATTTGGGACAAATTTCAAAAAAGCTACCTCACTAAATCTGAGTCCCTGTGTTAGAACCCTCAAGAGTAATGTGAAATTATTTAGTAGACATACATTGCAAAAGAAAGCCTTGTGGATAGTTTAAAACTTAGAGAGTTCTTCACATTAATATTTTCATTGGTTTATCCCTAGAAGCCAAAGAAAAATCTGAGGAGGAGATTGTGTGACACCAAGCAGTGGGGCTTAGGATATGCACACATCATTTTCCTTTTCCTGTATCTAATCAGGAGAAGTTGACCTATCAATGAGAGATTCATGCTTTGAAAGCCTCTGACAGTCTCACTCCACTGAAGTGAACACACTTTTAAGGCTGACATGAATCCAGTCTTGTAACCAATATAAATGCTCTTTTGTTTCCAATATAAAATTGTAATCACCATGGGTTTTCTCTGTCATCAACACATGTCAAAGCAAGCCCTTTTTCAAAACTATATGTAATATCAGCAGTTTGTTTTGCTCAGATGAGTGACTGCCATTGCTCTTCCTTACCTAAGAAAACAATAGATTCAATCCTAGGTTCTGTTTCAGAATTTGAGTAAAGGTCTCAAGCCTTGCCATCTTTGTATCTGTTTTGGTGAACCTGGTAAAAACTCTTAGATTATTTTCACACATTTAAGAACATGGTGATCAATGGAAGTCATTGATTGTCTTTCTCAAGAAAAGTAAAAACAATATAATTTTGCCTAAGTTCATTGCTGCTTCTGTGAATTCCACAAAAACTTGTGAACATCTACAGTGAAAAAGAAATTAAGGAATGGAGATATATATATATATATATGAATGGCATGTGATCCAGACCTTCAAGGTGTTAAAATTTGGTGGCATATTCCAATTACACAAATAATTATACAAAGATATAAAGTGATGTGATTTGAGTCTATACAGTCTTACAAGACGATAAAGAGTGATTTGCCCTTTTTGCCTATGGTAGCTAGTTCAGGGATGGGTGTTTTTCCTGAGTAAATAACATTTGAGTTGTACCTTGAGGTATGTGTAGATGTTGAAGTGGCAAAAACAGTAGGAGATAATGGAGTAGTATCTGAAGACTCAGAGCCATGAGCTAGCATGGGATTTATTTAGTGAACAAATAATTTTGGAATGATAGGTAGATATGAGTAATAAGGCAGGTGAAGATATGATGGACATGTTTTGTGTGAGCCTTTTGGGTATAGTCTTTATTGGGGAGGAGCAAGACTAAAAGCCAGCTCTATATAATCAACATAGCATAAACGCCAATGAGTTTGGTGAATGTCTGAGCTAAGGCCACGGAAAAGGAATTGATTAGAAGAAAGGAGAAATTGGATTCATGACAGTTCTATATGTAAGGCAAGCATTTCTGGAAAGGAATATGTATGATAGACATGAAAATACATTTATGTGAAGTATGTCAAATTTGAAATACTTTTGGGCCACCTAGGAAAGGTTGTTGAGAAAACAAATTATTGTAAGCTCAGGGTAATTGGAGATATATTTGTTCGCTGTTAGTACATGGATGTGTTAAATCTAGTAGAAGTAGCTGTCAAAATGATATTAATTGTGCATCAGATTTATTACAGGAAATTTTCATTTAAAAAAGAACATCTAACAGGGATAGGCGGGAGATCCTTCATACCACAAAGTAGGCCTGGTACCTATGAAAAGACACAAAGACAGGAAGATTGGGAGGGAAGAGTTTCAAACTGCAGCACAGTCCTAAGAACTTTTTTGTCATGCTAAGGGCATTTTCAAGCTAAAGTCATTCATTAGGAAAGTCTTTTTCCCTGCAGAGATGGCTTGCACTAGAATTTCCACTACACTCAATCACTGGTCTGAAACAGCTCAGGGAGAGCATGGTTTGGGGGCGTATGTAGTGGTTGACTTGGAATGGCAGCTGCTCAGGCTGTAAGTCATCCACGCTGCTTGCAGAAAGAGACTTGAACAACAAATTTTCATGGCTGCCACAGTAAATGAAATTGAATTTATAGGTAAATAATATCACTCAAGGAGAGTAATGAGTGTGAGAAGAAAAGGATGTCTGGAGGATTCTTGAAGTACTATGTGTAAGTGATTATAAAGGGAGATAAATCCATTATGAAGATCTACAAGTGATCAGGGGAATTACAGCCATGATCTAAGTGTTGAGAGACTATGGACAACACATTACATGTACAGAGATGATAAATGGGATAAAGATATGAAATACATTATGAAGCTTAAAAATTGATACAGCACTGATGATCTTGGAAAGAACTAGCTCAATGGAGGAATGTGATTACAGTAGATTTTAAAACTTTTTAAAGAAATGTACAGTGAAAGACTAACAGAGACAAGAATACTAAATTAAGAAGGCCAGAGACAGAAAGTTTTTATTAGGTAGCAAGAATACTTAAGCATACTTGTTGAGGAAGGGAAAAGTACTGATGAAGAGGGAGAGCTTGATAATGGAGCAGGATCTGGAAGAGCCATTTGAAGATGAAAATAAGAGAGGTTAAACATGTTAAGTGAAGATGGGTGTCAATATTCAATGGTTGAATATGGAGCAGGAATCAGAATACATTAAAAACCTAAAGTATTTTTCTTGGATATAAAAGTGAAAACGTGAGCAGGAGTCTAAAGTCATAAGTTGCTCACCTAGGTGAAGGGAAAGATATCTGAGTGGAGACAAAAGGGTTGCCAAGTAGCACAGAAAACAGTTGAAATTAGAAGCACTAAATGTGTAATATGTTCGAGCAATACAGTTATGTAATTTTCCTCAGCAGTGTTTGACAGCTTAGGATCTTCTATTGAATAAGCAGATGATTGCAATAATCATAGGCATTCATAACTCACATGGGCTGGAAGGACAAGGGATTGAAGAATTGGATGATGCATTTAAAAATTCCAGAATTCTGAGTTGGTAATCCAAACTAAGTAAGGAAAGAAGATAGAAGGCTACTAATATGTGAGATCAAATTAATTCTGTAAATGAAACATGAGTCTGAGTGAGATGTGTAAATATATTTTTGTTGATGAACAATGGAGTAAGATAAATTAACTGTGTTCTGAGTGTAATGTCAATGCCTGAGTATTAGGTTTAGGGAAACCATGGGCTACGTTATTAGTTCTCCTTAGCTCAAGATTTATGCCTGTGATTTAGATAAAGGTATGCTCATCAAAACAAGAGAGATGCAAGAAAAACACATTTAAAATCATGTTACTTGCTGGAACAAAACCAAACAAAACTGTTCTTTCTTAGTCTTTCTCCTCAAGGTAAGATTTACCATTTGGTAAATCTTTCCTAGGTGCCCAATTCAAAACGATAGACACCATCCCCAAGTTTTTCTTTTTTCTCTTGCACTAATGCATTTGTCAGCTCTATCTTAAAAATATCTCATATTTCCCCTCTCTTATGAATTTTATACTGTAATGCTAGTCTAAGCCCCACCATCTCTCATCTCAATCATAAAGCAGCCTCCTGACACTCTTGCATGTTCACATTTGCTCCCATACAGCCAATTCTTCACCAAAAAGCAAGAGCTATTTGATATTATTCAGATCATCCATTCCCCTGCTCAAAAGTCTTAACACACCCTATAAAAAAAAAAACTGAAAGAAAGAAAGAAAGAAAGAAAGAAAACCCCACCATCCTGTTGCTGTGCTCTGTAATGTCTTGTATGATCTGATTCTTTCTTACATTTTTTTGACTTCATTTCCTACAACTTCCAGCTCACTCACTGTGTTTTAGCCACACTGTCCTCCTTGCTGGTTCATTAAACATTTTTATATTTATTTCTTGAAATGATAAAATTTTAAACATAATAGTTTGCATAAAATATATTTTTAAAATTTATGTCATCCACTTCTTTTTACCATTTTAATATGGCTACTAGAAATTTTTCAGTTACATAGAACTAGGTTCACATTATATGCATAGAACAACATTGGCCATTGTCTCCATGTTGTGACTGTTTCAGTATGTTTTTTCCCCAGTGTCTGGTGGTGGGCATGATGGGGCTACTCTTGGGCAGCAGGTTCTGTCAGTGGGGACATGTTCTGTGGAACAAAGTGCAGGGCGGACAAGCTGGTCACACTCCAAGTACTTCTGGCTCATTGTCTTTGCCTATGAAGACCTTCAGAGAGTAATGGCCACTAATTCCTTATCTCTTCTCAATCTTATGTGAATTCCTCTTTTGGCAGCTTTAACTAAGAACTATATAAGAAAGGGGGTTATGGGATATATAGTTCCCAGATAGAATCATTCAGCATGGCTTCTAAAGGAGAACTCTTTAGATTGTTAGGAGTTTGGGAACTATGTCATGCAAAGGATTGTCTTGTGGAGCTGAAGGCAAACATTCTGGAGAGCAGAGGACTTAAAAGAGGCTGTCATCAAATATTAGAAACAGGGCCGGGGATTTAGCTCAGTGGTTTCACCACCTGCTGTGCAAGCACAAGGACCCGAGTTCGATCCCCGGTAACCAAAAAAAAAAAAAAAAATTATAAACAATGTTTGTCCCAGAGGAAATTGCTTCACAAGTTAAATTCTCCAAATTTAACCTCTGTAGAAAGGTATCCATATCTTTACTATTGATTAAAAGTTCCTTCCTATCTATTTAAGACTCTAAAAGTTTTGATTACAGTGGACAAGTAGAAGTTCCACAAGAGAACTTTAACATATAGGAGTATGGAGGAATAAAGTAGATGACCTCTGGAGATGCTTGGTTACATTTCCCTGGGAAGTGTTTAAACAGAAGTAGGATGACTATTTAATGTATATAAAGTTGAACGGGATGATGTGTCAACTCTCAATGAAATCTGAAATTTTGTGATGCTATAAATTTCATTCACCAGCACTCAAACATTTCCTCCTACAGCTCAGTTAAACCTTGGCCTTCACTCTAGATGTAGGAAAATCTTCATTTCCTTTCATATGAAAAGATCAGTAGGAGTTGAAAGCTCCCATTTTTATCTTTCCACAGTCTTGGCCTTCTGGAAAAATGTTTATGGCATTGAAAGTGCTTCTTGATCTTTTCACAGCTTTCTTCATTAAGGTTTCTTAAATTGATGTTTCATTACTGAAAATTGGCATAAAATACATTTCTCTTTTAAAAATAATGTGTGCTCATTAAATATACTAGTATAAAAATGAAAATGTTACCCTAAAGCCTCCAATCTGTAGATAACCACTCTAAAATGTTAGTGTACTTCTCAATTTTAGGAGGTCAGATATAGGTCAGATATTTACATATAATTTACATAATTAAAATTATCCCATATATAAAGTTATATGGCCTGTTTCACTTTGCATTCTGTTTTGACATTTTCATTATAGAAATAAACCATCCTTGAAGATCCATCTATTAATGGCTGTATACTATTTCATTGTGTTGATCTTCCAAAATCTATTTAAATATTTCATGACTGTCAGATATATAGGTTGCTTCTGATATTTAGTTTCTACTATTTAAAGGCATTAATAAGAAGCTGTATCCTCACTTTATTCCCTCATAATTATCACTGACTTTTGTGTAACATCTGTAAATTACTTGTGTTTGTTAATTCTTTATTTATAAGATATATTCCTTTATAATTCCTCTGCAACGTGGTATAATGTGATTACAATTTTTTATCTCGTGTAACTCAAAATCATTTTATTCACTTTATTAGGGTACAATAATTAGTTACCAGTTTTATATCTTAAGTCTTGGGAATATGTTTTGTCAGGGTGATGTGTTTGAAAGTGTGCCCCACAAAAATGTGATTCAAGTTAAGAACCTTAGGAGAGTTTGGTATCTAATAAGTGAATTTGTTAGATTGTCTTGAAGAAAAGAAGAAAAGCAATCCTTTCCCTAAAAGTTCAGACTTAAGAATTGCACTGAGACTATTTCCTATTTCTCAATGTGGCTCAAGTAAGGAATAGTTTTTTTCTTTTTGATGTTAAGCAGATAAAGAGAAAGAAAAGGCTAGAAGGGTGAAATTGTTGCAGCAGAAGTTTTTGGTAGTTCCAAGGATATCTTATCACTAGACTTTGGACTTCTGGTGATACATAAAATGCTCTTCCTCAATATCTAACAAAATAACTGAGATCAATTGTTCCTACCAATAAAGCAAAGAAAGAAGCCAAATCTGCCAGTGTAAAATTCAATACTCACAAAGAAGGAAAAAATGTATTTACAGAAGTGGAAGGTTCTGGAAAGGAAAAATCATACATGCAGGTCAAACTGCTTCCAAACACAGAAACAGAAAGGCAGAAAGGCAGGCTACCACTAACCTAGTCTTTTCAGTTTTGATAAGCTTGTGATAGAAACTGCTACTGGAACGGGAAAAATGAAAGATAAAATTGATGCTCTCATATATAAAAACTTCACAGCTACATTCTGAATTTGGAAAGTCATCCAAAAGTAGAATAGTACCTTCTTCCCCTTCCCTTAATTCCCAAACGAATGGGTGTATCCCCAACCAGACTTAGAAAGTGCTGGTCCAGGACACTAACCCAAATCTCAAGACAGGTGTCAGAACCTATATGTCTCACACCTCAGCTTTCTTCCTTCAGCTCCTACCCACGGGGCAGTTGACAGCATGCAAAATGAACACACTGAGATTGTCACACCCTCAGAAAAAGGGGTGGGAGAAGAAGGAAAGAAAGCACAGACAGACAGAATGAGAACAGTGTGATATAAATGCAGTCACTGCTGTACAGTATCAGGCAAATACAATTATCTGTACATGGTCCTCCAAACACGAGGAAAAAGAAAATAGTAGCATGGCAGCTCTATAACCTTGATATAAATTATAAATAAATAGACCAATCAATCAAAGGAAAAAATGATAATATACACAAGATATTTATGATGACAATTTTTGGTAGTGAAAGTAAGAATGATTTTTAAGATCTTTTTGGGTGTTTGAGTTTTTTTTAACATTGTTTGAACTTATTCTAACATATAAAATAACTACTAAAATACATACTATTTTTAGTGGAAGCAAATACTTAAGAGATGTTGACTATTTTTCAGTTAAAACTATACAACACATTGGTTGCATTTCCATGCTTTCTCTAGATTAATACTGAGGCCTGAAGTAGTCCGGTGGTTGAAATCTTTGTAAAACTGAGTTAAATTTTACAACCATCCAACAGTTTCAAAACCATGAGGACAAACAAGCAGGAATATCTCAACTCTTCAGATTCATGGGAGGAGGAGGACCAGGCTACCATATGTGTGTCCCTTGTTCAGAAATCTGCATTCATATGAATAGGCTTCTCTTTTCAAGCCTGAATATGGAGAACTTGTTTTAATTATCTCTACAAGTTAGGAATAACTGAGAGCTCTACATTTTCATTAAAAAATTTACACCTATACTTGAACCATTCCTGACTCAACTGTCATCACTGTAATTTAGACTGTTGTTCTGAAAATGATATTCCAGGTCCTTCCTCTGAGACTGCAGAGTACGTTCTCCAAGCTACACTGTTGCTCTCATTTTACCAAGAATGTCTCCATGATAAAGTCAATTAGTGAAATGCAGCAGACATTCTAGGCTGAGCCTTTCACTCCGTTTCTTTCTTGACTGCATAACAACAAAGGAATTTCTTTCTCTGAATAGTGGAGTGATGCATTTTCTGCTGTCCACTCTTAGCTGCATTAGTACTTAATTCTGCATTATGATTTAATTTCCATCCATGGTTCTCTTGCTGTACCTGTCTTAGTTTGTGTTCTCCCCCGGGGCAACTAACCATTGGTTGTTAAAAGTTCTTTATGTTCCTTGCAAGTAGAGGTAGTTTTACTAAGCAGGGACAAATCCCACTAGAGTCACTGATCCATTTTCAAGATCTCATGTCCTATAGCTCCAGGTGCCAGGAACTCAGAAAAGAAGTGCAGATTCATCGACTGGAACTAAAAAGACCTGAGGCCCAACTGTCTGCATCTAATTGGCCCATAAATCTCAACATCTTCAAGACAAAGCTCTCTTCACTTTATAGGCGCAAATTCAATCTCAAAAGGATGTATATTCTTTTGTGATTTCTTTGGTCTAATTTCCCTACTATAAAACTTTAATATGATATTTTAAAAACACTGAATTTAGACTCCCCAGGCTTAAATTCTAGTGGCACTGCTTCTTAATTCTATAAGATTACAATTTATTTACCATTTTTGTCTCTTAATTTTCTCCTTTGTAAAGTAAGGAAAATAAAAACATCTACCGAGGTGGTAACTGATGTACAAGAGCTGTGCACCACAAACCCCAGACATGCCAAAGGAAAGCTTAGTAATGCAGATGTGTTACGTTAAGTGCTATTACTGCTGCGTCATTATTAACATTAGTATTTTACTAGTTCTAGGAAGGGGTAGAAAAAGGCTGTGGAGAGAGCCTTCAAGGGCTGCTGTATATACAACTTGTATTGCTTTACTACTGTTGACCCTGTGTCCAAAATATCTATATAGTACTATGTGGAAAGTAGAAATTAAATGTGCTTATTGAACAAATTTATTATTCCCCAAGGAAAAACAATCAGATTACATAGTTCTGGGACACTAACAGCCCACCTATACACACACACACACACACACACACACACACACACACACTCACGAATGTTGGACTTCATAAAAATCAAAAGAAACATCTTTTCACATAGCCAACATGTTAATTAAATAGATTGCTTTAGACACACTGCCATGAGATATAAATAAAAATACTACGAGCAGATGTGCCTTATCAAAACTCAGTCTTCTACAAATACATATTTTCACAGTTGATGAAAGAGTAGATATCTTGACTTTCTGACTCACAAGATATAAAAGTTTGTCAAATTTTAAATTATTAAAAATCTAATTCTGTAGTTTATTGAGTATTTTTCTTCTTTATTTTATTATTTTGTTTACATTGAGAAAGGTAGCCCTTAATCACTCTAATTCTTATAAGTCACGATAGCAAAGCCAGACCATTTCTAAGCCTAGTACATTTCTAAGCATATAGAGGACATCTAAAAATGTGTTTTTAAAATGTTGTTGTGTGTACATACACAAGATACTATTTGGAAACCACAGAATTATAGACTATTAAGACTGAGAAGAATTTTAATTCTTATTTAACCCTATTTTTTCATTTTATAGATAAAAAACTGGCAATTTTGAGGCTATTCAATGAGAAATCAGAAGAAACTTTTTCTCAAACTCAAATTGCATGACCTCAAATGGAATGTCTTCTCCTTAAAAAGTGATCTGAATGTGGTGTGGAGAAGTGGATAGAGCAGAAAATACTGCAACTCAACATGGCACCTATTGTACCAGATGCTTGTGTGGCAGATTATTAAGGGCAGAATAGAGGGCTTGACCCTGCTGGAAGCACTGGAACAAATGCCATGGCTGTCTTGCTAACAGCAGGTGATGCTAACATTGCCTCTTAGGAGGAATCTGATGGATTGGTTTCAGAGAATGGATGAAGGTGAGGTGGGCCAGAGGGGAGGGACATTCTAAGAAAAGAAATAGACATGCTAAGCACAGAAACATGAAAGAACAAGGCATAACAGGAAACAGCAGGCCAGAAAGCATGTTAAATGAGGAGACTTTCTGGAGATTACATTTTCAAAGATAGCATCATCATAATCAGACCTTAATGGACCACATATAACATTTAAAGAGTCTGATTTTGTCTCTAGGGCAAAATGAAAGATTTTTAAGGTAAAACTAGCATAATTGGCTTGTGGTATATAAAGATCGCATGCTCCACATACTAATAAATACCAATTAAAGTAGCTGTTAAAGAGAGGCCTCTTTCCAGCAGAGCACAATACCATAATGAGCTACATTTCAAGGAAATCTTTTATAATAATAACCTTGGTAATCGTTGTGATGCCACCTTGAAGCCAGGAATGGTGGCACATGCCTGTAATCCCAGCATTCTGAGAGGCTGAGGCAGGAGAATCCTAAATTTGAGCCTGGACTAGATAACTTACTGACTTAGTGAGAGCCTATCTAAACAAACAAACCAACACCAAAAACAAACAAATAAACAACTCACCTGGGGATGCATCTCAGTGTGAAAACCTTGGGTTCAATACCCAAGTATTGAAGAAAAAGTCATCTTGATAATGAAAGGCCAAAACTGGTATTACAGCTAAATGTAGCTTTCAGATCTAAGTTTCTTCTGATTAATGCATATTTTGACAGCTACTTATCTTATAATAGTATAATATATCAAAGCAACATTGTACTCAAAGGAAAAGTCATTGTGTCAATGCACTTGAAAAGGCAAATGATAGAATTTTTGTCATCAAAATTTATTATTTGAGCAATTTGGAGGCTGAATGAAATTTTGATTACTTAAGAAAGAAACCATTTTGACCATAGTTTACACTTTGGTACTATCCAGAGCCTATGTAGACTAATAAAAACAGAGGATATTTTAGAATGAAGTCTTAAATCAGAATAAGATCAATATATACTTCCAAATATTTGTTTTAAAGTAATGTATGGGCCATGCCCATAATTTATAGTTGCTTAGACACTTGACAGTGTAAAACAATGCTGTATTGCAAACATGTTGTTTAGAATGAATCATGTCACAGACCCTCCTCAAGCTCCTCATAAAACTATATGGCTTAAAATTTGAGCCTGGTCTGAAATCTTGCATCTTTTTTGACATATTTCTTAGAAAGAATATGTGTAGAATTTGATTTGTGCAGAATGTCAGGAAGCGGCATTCAATCAAAAACATTTGACATTTTCAAACCAAGATAAAATTAGAGATAAAGTGGTTCTAAAATCTCTTAAATAAAAGGTAAACCTTTATGCTAGCACTGGAAACTGGCTGATTTAAACTGCTTGTTTTTTTTAAAAAAGAGGCAATTGCTTCATCAGGTTTAGGAAGCAATGCTTTAAACTCACTAACCTTTGCTATAAAATCTTCAAAGATATTTTTAAAGCTTTAGTAAAACCCTAAGATATTACTAGAATAAGCCAGATGATTGAAAGTTTATTTAGACAGAATTATCTCATAACATACAACATATATGATGCATATTATTTTTATTCTTTTAGAAAGTTAATGCATATGAAATAATTGGCAGAATAGAATCTCTTAGAACTATTTTTTTTATCAGAATAGAATCTTTTAGAACTAGAAGTGAATGCTTTTCTCCACACACAAATTCTTCAGCTGCATAAAAGTATCCATGGAAACCTTACCTGTTAGAAGTTCTAATATGCATATACAAGGTTATTTTCTTTTACATTTTATTTCAACAAAAACCTTGAATAGAATGAAAAGCACTGAACTGTTAGAAACCTTTGAGGCCTTACATAACAGTTTAGACACAAAGCCCATTATAGTTTTATATTTTCTATCTGTCACAAGGCCAAATGACTACATAGAATATGCTCATTAATAGATCTAACAAGGATTATTAGATGCCCTTTTGTAATTACGGAAACATTTATGATTTTATTATTTAGCTTAAAAGCTACAAGGATGCACAGCCAATCTAATATTAATTATAATATTTCATAATTTCCCAAACAAACAAATATATATAGTGAAGAAACCAAATATAAACCCTCCTGAAAGGTAGCTTTTGTCCGGATAAAATATAGAATTGAAGACTGAAGCTAGTAAGAATCAATGACTCCAGAAATGCCCCAACCATTTTATCAAAAGTTTTCTATTAATGGTAAATTCACAGAAAGAAAGAACTGTGAAAATCAATCATGTCTATGCAAATGAGAACAAGCCAAGGATTCGCCTTTAGAACTTACATGGTAGGGAAGCCAACCACTATCATTTACAGGGCAAGGTGGCAGAGACTCAAAGGCACGTAGAAGACTGAGATAGCTTTCTAGAGGGGAATAGGGAAGGGTCCAGATATGCCCTGGTCAGAGACAGTTGACAGCAAAACCTGGAGGCTGCTAACTAGAAGGGACTCCTGATGAAAATGATTAGAGAATCAGACTTGGCTTTCACTAGCTGACCCTGAATTGAAAATAGGATGCAGGTAGGAGCAGAAATTAGGGAATTCATCAGATCCTGACTGTTTTGGGCTCGAGCTCCACAGACATCATGGGTCACCTTCCTGTGCTGGTAGGTTACTGGGGATTGTTGGTTGGAGTTCTACTGTTATATATAGAGTCTGGCTGTTGTTCATTTGTGACCCAGTCTCTCAGAATTAAAAGCTAATAAGTGATTTTATCCATCATCTAAAAGCGGACATACAAAAAAAGGTGGACTGAACATACAGAAATAAGTAATATTAAGAGAAAATTATAGCAGAAGGAAGAGGTAATCCAATAAATGGAAAAATATGTGAGTTATAGGTTGGGAATAACAGTGGAGGTGGGACTGAAAAAAGGAAGTAAAAATGTTAACTCTTCCATCTGTCCCTCCTCTGCAAGGTGGTGTTCCCATACGAAATAATGTCTTTATCACAGCAGGCCTGTACATTCTTTATCAAATTAAGAAACACTCAATTAAATAAAATATTAAATACATAAGACAGAAAATTTAATGATGTATGAAAGTTCTTTGCTATTTCAGTTGATTTTTTTCACATTATTAGTCAGTGTTTGTGAAGAAGGACACTTTCACAACTATATTAAATCATGTTTTTCAGGTATTATTTAGAGATTAAAATGTCTTTGTTCAAGGCCATGCGGGCAAGAAAATAAGCACAACTAGCATAAAGCATGCAACAGTCCTTTACTTCTGGTTCAGCAGATCTGCCCAGGCTTCCCACAGATGGCTCAGGTCCTGCGGATCTGGATCATTCTCTGTTTTGAGGCCCATCTGTGCTCAATTGGCAGCTGAGGATTTGCATACAGTAATCTCTCTGATGCATTTTTTGTTAAAAAATATAGAGAACAACATAGTCTATTAATTTAATGTTACATGTGAGAAGTTGCAATGTCGCAAGTCACCTTGGAGAGGTGAGAAATTGAACATGCACATGAGAGGCCTCAGATCCAAGGCCAGGGTGCATTCCCTTTCCTCTTAGCTCCAAGGTGACTTCAACAACCTCTGGTACAGATGAAGCAGGTCGTCACTAAACACAATCATATCCTCCCTGAAAGAAGACTACCGGTCTACAACTCCCAGACACTTGGATCCTATGGCTAGGAAATTGAATGTGCACATGATTTTCACACCAGTCATGAATATGACATAACAGCTTTCCATGCACATAGAAGAGGGTTCCACTCAATTTTTTGGTCTCTACCACCTTCTAATTAGCCTACTACAGTGAATTATCTGTCATAGTATTTATGTCCATGGGGAGACGAGGACATAAGGATGAGTGGAATGGCTGTGTCACTTATATACATCATAGAGATAAGATTCATAGAAAGAATTCATCTTGCTCCCATCATGATGAACTATGTGCTATTAGACAAGTGAGATCTTAAATCCATTTCTTCATCTGTAAAATAGAAATAATAATTCTTACATCATAATTGTTAAGGCATTATTAACAAGTGTAATGTAAGGTTAAAGGTAGGAAGTATATACGAACTAACTGGTACAGAATATGTTATGGGTACCTTTACTGATTTACTTCCTTTTGTGGAAAAGAAATTTCAAACATGTTTTTATTATCATACACACATTCCTTTTAAGATTCTATAACCACTTGTACAGATGATTCTTAGCATTTGTGGTGGTTGTGGTTTACAAAGTTGCCAGGGAAATTGGATTAGCAAATAATGAACCATCGCTGCTGAGGGAAATACAGAGTTAGGTCCCTGTAGGCTTCTGGTTATAACATTTCATTATCTGACCAATATACATCACTTTGATTCTTTTATGTTTCTGTTTAAAGACATCTTATTTACTATATACTGTTGATTCACTAACATTGGAATCACAGTTAACAGCATCGAACCTCCTGCCTGAATGAATCTTATCTAACACATGTATTTTCTCTGTAAAATCATCATGGTCTTGAGCTTAGGAAGAATAGATATCACTTCCCCACTGTGGGTAGTGCCCACTTTACGCAACGAAATAACCAACAAAATGCAAAAATTGTGGCACTAAGTAGACCACAAAAAGAACACTCATGTACAATATGAGAACTGAAATAAAGCAGTGACTTTGTTCAGCCTCAGCTGAGAATGTGCATATGAGGCTACTCACTTTTAACTCTCTGTACATTTCTGCAAATCACTAAAAACACCATCCACATGTGTTGATTTAAGGCTTATGAATACATGTTAGTGAGGAGACCATTCACTGACATGGGATGCACATATAATGAGGATTTACTGTGTTTATAAAAAATGGACAAAATTATAAGTAAATCTCCCTTTTACACCTGAATTTATGTGACCTTTGTGCCAAGGCATTTATTCCAATTGTCCAAACTTCCATGACAGTATTCTTGTTTATGTCATTTCACCAGCTGGGCTCTGATTTTCTGTCAGACTATGACCAATACCAGCCTCATAGTCACTTGCTCAGAATGGCCACACACTTATTAAATACTTAGCTGCTGCTATCTTCAAGCTCTGAGTATTTTTGAATAAGAAGTTACAAATATTCATTTTGAAGTGTGTGCTGCAAATTATCTAGCCATTCTTGCCTATGGAAGCCCATAAAGGCCATTTTTGCTTTTTGATTTCCAGTAGAGCTTCCTTTCACCCATGACAACCCTTGAAGTCCACAGCATCAGGATAAAGGGGCTGTGAGGTCTAGAGAGTGAGCAAATAATAAGAGGCAGCTGGAAAAAGAGTTTAAAAGAATATGATATGAATTGCTCAGCTCATTCCTAAGCTGCATATGTATTAAGCTAATTGGAATGAAGACAGCAATTGTTTTGAGAACTAATTTACAGTACTGACCTCTGCCTAGGTTCCAGACCTGGGTGTTATGCATGAAAGCCCAAGCAAAATAGCACTGCAAAGACAGAAAACTAAATTAGTATCAGAACCATAACCCATAGAAGACGGGTCAACACTTGTTGCTTGAATCTAACCAGGTTAATTACTTGTTAAGACAAAACATTTCTGTATTCTCCAAAAGAGTTTTACTAAGACTGAGTCTTATAATACAATAGCCACAATATTGTTAAGTAAGTAAATTAGTTAAAGTATTAAAACTTTTAAAATAACAGTCAAAGACAGGCACACCATACTACTACTTGCCAGACTTTACCTGACTCAGAACATGTATAATTACATATTTTAGGACTTTTGTATCATAAAACTTAAACAGTTCATTAAATATTTGAGTGCCCAATCTACCAAAAATCACACACAAAATTTTATTCAAATTTGTCATCACTTTCCCAGGTTAAGCTTTTCATTTTTTGAGCTGTTGCTCTCTTTCAAGGTCAGTATAACCTTTATATTTCTTCATTTACCTACTTAAAAATCTCTACTTAGAAAGACAGTTCTAAGCTTAGTAAGCCTGTCAATATTCAGGATATAAAAGTCAAATTTTAAATTCTTAGCAGTATATTGTATAAAAGGGAGGACCTCAGTTTCGAGATTGATCAAGTGTGCTGGTTGCTTATATCTTTTGAAGGAACATTTTCTGAACTACACTTTGTGCTACTAAAGCTAATATTTATTACATTACAATTTTATTTTTTCCTTTTCCTTTTCCCTACCCTCCAAACTCTACCCAAACAAATATGTTCAGTAATTTAATGGATGTTGGGCTCCCCTAATCTCTTCAGTCTACTTAAAATGCGGGCTACTTCTCTTTCTACAAGTAGGTTACTGATATTTTTTTCTAATGTGAGACAGCATAATGTTCCTTGTCCCATTTCTTTTTCTAATTATTGGGGGTTTTTTTTACCTTAAATTATACTACAAAGCTACTGTGATAAAAGCAGGGTGGTACTGGCAAAATAACAGACCTGAGGATCAATGGAACAGACTAGAAGATGCAGAAATAACTCCAGACATACTCAGCCACCTCATCTTTGACAAAGGAGCCAACCACCTTCACTGGAGGAAAGATAGCCTATTTAATAAATGGTGCTGGAAAAACTGGCTTTCCGTATGCCAAAGACTAAAACTAGACCCATATCTTTCATCATGCACTAACCTAAAATGTATCAAAGATCTAAATATTAAAACAGAAACACTAAACTTGCTGGAAGAGAGAATAAGTAGAGTACTTGAGGACATAGACGTAGGCAAAGACCTCATGAACAAAACCCAGACTGCATGGGAAATACTACAAAGAATCAGCAACTGGGACCTCATCTTATTAAAAAGCTTTTGCACAGCAAGAGAAACTACCAACAGAGTGAAGAGACAACCCATGGTGTGGGAAAAAAGTTTTACCAGCTATTCATGAAACAAAGGAATATTATCTACAATGAATAAAGAACTCAAAAAAAACAGACTCCCCAAATTTAAAGACCCAATCCAGAAATGGGCATCTGAAATGAGAAGACATTTCTAAGATGAAGAAGTAGAAACAGCAAATAAATATATGAAAAAATCTTCAACATCACTGGTCATTGGTGAAATGCAAATTAGAACAACAGAAAGAATGGCTACTATCAAGAAATCAACAAATAACAAATGCTGGAGGAGCTGTGGGGAAAAAGAAACCCTTCTCCACTGTTCATGGAAGTGTAGACTGGTGCAACCACTATGGAAATCAGTGTAGAGATTTCTCAAAAAACTAAAACTAGAGGTTCCATTTAACCCAGCTATTCCTCTTCTTGTTATCTTCCCAAAAGAATTAAAAGCAGCATACCACAGTGATATGGTATGATACCACACAGAGCCATGTTTATAATTTGTAATAGCTAAATCTTGGAAACAGCCCAGATGCCCATCAATGATGAATGGGCAAAGAAGATATGGGTTATTTTTTTTAATATACTGGAGTACTGCTCTGCCGTAAAGAAAGATGAATTTCAGACATTTATAGCTAAATGGATGGACCTTGAGACCATACTCTTATATGAAATAAATCAGAGTCCCATGTTTAAATACTGCATTGTTTCTCTGGTGGAAATAAGGACTAAAATGTATAAAAGAAATTGGGAAATGAGAAAATGTTCAAATGTGAAGGAGAACAGGGAGGAGGGAAGGAAAAAGGAAGGAACGGACAAGAAAAAAAGTGAAAATAGAAGGAAAAAATGGAAACAAAGCTTCTGTACCTATGTACTGAAGGAGAGGAAGAGGCTTAAGGGGGGCATGGGACAAAAGGGGCAGGATGTACCTTGTACAGGTGCAAATTCGCTATGATGAGTGTTATCATTACATACTCCTAAAATGTACCAAATAAATGTTGTTGCTATAAAAAAAAGATACTCCAGTCATAGAAAAGTAAAATCATGAAATACCAGATTAAGAGCTTCTTTTGTAAGACTTTTATCTAAATGTTACAGGTGAAAGTATTTGTTAAACAGGTAACCATCAGAACTCAAGTATTATTCATATAATGAATTGGTGTTCTCTTAATTAAGGTGAAGGTGTGTTTAACTTTGTGTAGTGTACTCTGCTACACTTGATCTTAGCCAAAAGGCCAAGAAGCGATGTGTAGTGTACTCTGCTAATCCAGGCCAATAACAGAAAAAGTTGTACAAGAAATAGAATGGTTATTAAGTTTTAGAGGAACACTTTGAAGTTTGAGGTAGAAACAGATTCCCAATATTTCTCAACCAAAGGACTTGTGACAATGAAGATGTCCATCTGCACACATAAAGTACATGTTTCTTTCTTTAAACCAAAAGATAAACACTATGGACAAGAAAGTCAAACATGACATATTTAAAAATAAACACATTAAAATGAAATGAATATCTCCAGCTTTAAACTTCTGTTTCAAAGCAATAGTGTCCAAGTCTTAAAGTAAGAACAAGCTGGAATGAAATGGGAAAGAAAATGAAATCTTATGGGGGAAGAACTGGATTTCTCTCTGAGAACAGGCAAGACTTTCCTAAACATTTGTTTTGTTCATTTCCTCTAAACAGAAATGTCCTTAAATAGCCTATGTGCTTGATGAATCATAAAGTATACCAGTAACATAATAATAAATAGCAACTACATTTTGTTTTTAAAAGTCATGAACTCAGAGTTTGTAATGGATTTGTTTACTGAATCTGTCCAGTATCTACTTTGATTCAGATTGACTTCCACAGTGCAGGAGAGTTGGAAATTCAGTTTAATTTTACTGTATCCTTACCATTCTGCTATACCTATTAGAGTCCAAGGGAGGGCCTAAAGCATTTGTAACAAACCAATTTTTTTCAAATTCCTTTCAAGTTCACCTTCGTAATTACTGAGAAATGTCAGAGAACACAAGGAATGAGGTTGTAGTCTAGCAGAGACTCATTACCTGAAAGCTGAAAGTATCTTCACATACAAATACTTGGAACTTGCATGTTCCAGCCATTTTTTCTTTCCATTGTACCAACTATAAAATCCCAGAAAAAAAACCTCTTTATAATGAGATGATAAATAAAAGCGTGACTATTGAGCATGAGCTGCACCTGAAAGAATCCTGTTCAAAAGGATCAGCATGAAGAGTGGAACCAGAGGGTCTGACTAGATGAACACAGCTCAAGTTAAGTGCATTGAACAAGGCAGTGATAGTTAGCAAGGCTAAAATTAACTGAAAATAAATGTGTAGCAAAAGCTTCGCTTTCAAAAATGCTTTAGACTGGACTACTAGCCAGATATTCTCTTAGGGAAGTATACGGAAATGTTCAGAAATGCAAATAAATGGAGAGGTAGTCTGTGTGCATTGGTCTTTTAAGTTAATATTAAGATGCCAGTTCCCTGCAAATTAATCTGTAGATTCAGTGCAATTTCAATCAAAATAGATAGAAATTGAGAAACTAATTTCAAAATTTATATAATTTCTTTATTCACGGAAATACAAAGGATTCAGAATAGCCAGAAGAACTTTGAAAAGAAAAAAACTGGAAGACTCATTTGTGTAAGTTGGTACTAATTTTAAGACATTAAAGCTACAATATTTAAGACAGTATAATACTAGTGTCTAATTTGATGATTTTCAACAAAGATACAAAGAAAATTAAACAGAGAAATGATTTTCTTTCAAACAAATGATGCTGATATATTTGGATATCCGTATTCAAGGGAGGAAAAAGAAGAAATTGGAGCAAACCTTGCAACATATACAAAAATTAACCAAAAAGTGATCATAATTCTAAATGTAAATCCTAAAGTTGAAAACTTCTAGAAGAAAAATATAATAACAATCTCTATAAACTTGAGTTAAGCACATAGTTCTTAGGACACAAAAATTATGATTCATAAAATCACAGGTTGATAAATTTGACCATCTCAAAATTTTATAACTCTGCTCCAGTAAAGATGCTGTTAACTGAACAAAATATCTACAGAATAGGAAAAAATAATTGCTAACTACATATATCACAAAAATTTTTATCTAGAAGACAGGAAGAAATCTCCAAATTTAACAAGAACATTTTTTAAAAAGCTAGAGGAAAGGAATTTGTGTATTTTCACCATAAAGAACCGACAATTGTTTGAAGAGACAAATATTTACTCTGATTTGAAAATTATAATATGTATACATTTGTCAAAATAGCACATGATATCTCATAAATATGTACAATTTTTATGTATTAATTAAGAATTTAAAAAAAGAAAACAAAAAACTAATTAAAATTTGACCAGTTTTAACATGTATTTCCAAAAATAGGTATGGGGAGATAAATAAATATATGAAAATATGTTTTAAATCACTTTTAAATAAAGAAATATAAAATTTCAGCACAGTGAAATCTCACTACATATCAAAGGGATCTTTAAAAACCAAATAGACTGGGCTGGGGGTGTAGCTCAGTGATAGAGCACTTGGATAAAAATATGGGAGGACTTGGGTTCAATTCCCAAACATTAGAAAAAAGGAAGAAAGGAAAGAATAAAGGAAGGGAGGAAGGAAGGAGCAAAGAAAGGAAGAAGGGAGACTATAACAAGTCATTGGCAAAAATTGGAGGGACTTGAACTCTCTGGCAATGCTGAAGGGAATGTAAAATGGTATAAGCATTCTCAGTAACAATTTGGTTTTGTCTTAAAAAATGTAACACCTATCATATGAGCTAGCTACTCCACTCGTAGATGCTTACTGGAGAAAGAAAGCATATGTCTAATTAAAGACCTGTACATGAACATTTGTATAAACTTTATTTGGAAACAATTTTCATCAGTGAGTAAATGGATAAACATATTGTAGCACACTCATGTAATGGTTTTAATTCATCAATTAAAAACCAATGAGTAATTCATACCCATATACCATAGATAATTTTTAAAATAATCATGCCATATGAAAGAAGCTTGATGAAAAAAATCACATAGTGTTTGATTTCTTCATGTAAAACTCTAGAAAAGTCAAGTTGCTCTATAGTGACAACAAATACATCAGCGGTGAGAGTTGATGCAAGGAGGGATGGGAGATACAGATTAAAAGGTACATGAGGCAATTTGAGATGTAAAATATATATTCCATTCTTGATTCAGGTGACAGTTTTAGGGTATACATTTATATCCAAACTACAAAATTGTATATTTAAATTGTTCAGTTTATTTTATACCAATTAGACCTCAATATAGTTGTAAAGCAAAACAACATTATAGCCCTTAAATTCCTTATCTTTAAGGAAGTTGAGCTGTAATCATCTCTAAGGACTAAAGTTTTGTGAATTTATAGAAGAAGAAGGCTCAATATAAGGTTCCAAAGGTATGAGATGGAGCAGTATTGCTATTGTTTAGTGAAGCCCTAGTATAAGGCCACATGTCACTAGGTTATGAGACTATTGTTCCCCGAAGAGATCAGATATTATTCCTCCATTCCTTGTCCTTTGCTATCTACTCTAGGTCTAGGGTAAGTCTTTATCCTTCCAGTTCTAAGGGTTGTAGTCAGCTATACCAGGCTGCCTGGAGCTAGATTGGAAGAGAACAACAAAACAGAGCTTCAGTTTCTTAGTGATAATAACACTGGCAAAAGTATCAGGAGCAATATGCAGGCATGAAAAGACTCTGGGACACATGACAAGCAGGGAAGAGAATATGAAATCCTCTAGGCTAAGGGGGGACATTTCTTAGTTTTGGATCTTCTACCATCCAAACAGAGTACCCAAAGAAATCCTTTTGAATAGTGCAGGAGAACATGTATCCTTGAGTCTCCATCACCAATGGCAGCAGCATGGCAGCTACTCAAGAAGCCCTGAGTGGCCACTGAAGACTATGTGCTGAGCACATATGTTAGAGTCCTTCTTAAATAAGTGGATCAGAAAAAAGAAGGATTTGGAAATATATCTACATTGGTAGCATTTCTTTACCTCAGATAAAGTTTAATAGGTTAGAGCCAATAATTTAACAGTAAAGTAGAATGAATTCCTAGTGTCTTCCTTAACATTTGTCAGGACATGTGCACTACAAACGAATGTAGGATTTAAAATATTATATTATCTTCACAAACCACATTCCTCTATAACTACAATCACACTGTTTCGGCTCACTAGCAATTAGCCCATATCTCATACTGCCAGACAGCTCTCAGTGGACAGTATTTAGAAACATGATTAAATATCTTCCTGATATTTGGCAAAATAGAATATTGTCTTGAAACCTCATTTTTTTTTTTTGAGGCAGGATGTTACTATATAGTTCAGACTGGCCTCAAACTCTTGCCAGTCCTCTTGTGTCAGCTTTCCAAGTGCTGGGAATGCAGGCATGCACCACCATGCCTGACTTGTCTTGCAATCTCATTTTAGCATCATTTTCTACCCTGTGTAGTTTGAATCATAGGAAACTTCTGTTTTCATAGATCAAAAAATTTTTAAAATTAAACACTTTGGCTAAAAATCAGAAGAGAATGAAGAAAGGAAGAAGAAAAGATAGAATGACAGTTAAAGAGAAAGAAAGAGCCATCAATAATTATTTCAGGCCATGAATATACTTTAAAGAGAATCAAGGATTTCTTTAAATTTTAAAAATTATTTTTGTAAAAGACACATTGTCATTAATCATCCTCAAAATACTCCTCCCCCCTTTCAATACCCTGATCATTCTTGTCACTTTTTGAAGAATTTCTGGAAATTCTCTTTCACAAATGTCTTCAGTTGCACTGTTGTGTCCGTCTAGATGTCCTTCATCAATTCAATACATTTGCCTTTCATGATTGTTTGACTTGGGAAAAGAGCCAGAAGTTGTGTGGTGCCAGACCTGCTGAATAAGGAGGATGAGGACACACCAAACGGTTTTCACAAGCCTGGGTTTCAGTTGGATGGCACTTGACAACAACATTTACTGTATTGTTGGTCATATTTCCTAAATACATTCAACAAATGTGTCTTTTACTGTAATATATTTTTTAAAAATTTTAAATATTCACAGTATACTTTTGATCATGCTCATACATTTATAAAATATACACATGTGTGCGCACACACACACAAAAACACAAACATAACCTTCCAGATTTTCCAGTAGTTATCCATGTGCTAGGAATCAACAATATTAAATCTGTAGTTTCTATGGAAACCTATTGTTGAGGTTCTTTTTACTACTCATATATTCCTAGAAAATCATTAAACTCTAGTTCCATTTTCAAACTGTGTAGTTCTTAAAAAGAAAAAGTTTCTTTAAAGTGGTGGCAGCAGCCTGGGAAATGTTATTCATGAGGTATCATAGAAATAGATCTTGGGATTCATATGCATTATGGATTTCTGAAGCACTATATTTCTAACTGCTCAAATGTTTCTTCATTAACTGAATGGAGTGTGAGCTAATCAATGGGTGTTTGTCATCTATCTACATCATCTTCATACCTTACAAGTGTCAAGGCAGATTGGCCAGTCAATGACGAGAGTCATCCTGTGAGTGTCAGAATTAAATAGCCAAGTTGACAGTCGACATGATCACCACCAGCAAGGGGCAGAAAAGGTAACATGTTTAATGATATTAGAAGCCTAACTGTATGTATTATATACATAGAAAATGTTGAAAAGCAGGACAAATTTTACAAATATACAAGATTTTGATTATATTAATCTATGTCTATCTGTCTGTTCTTAGTATTCTATAAATGTTAAATACTAAGACCTTCTTAGAAACTCATTTTCTTCCTCTGTAACATGAGAATAATATCTACAAATAGTTTTCTAGGTAACTGGACTAGACCAGCAATGTCACATACTTACACCAAAAATAATGAAAAACAGCAATGCAAACAACAAATTAAAAGTAAAAATAGCAACAATAAATAATGTTATATATGTATTTTAATAATAAATATTAAAATATATGTTTGTATTTTATCAGCAATCAAACAAGAACAGAGATACAGCTAGTGTTTTAGCTTTTAAACAATGGCATCTAATTTCAAAACCACAAAACAACACAAAACACACCAAAGAATTACTTATGACTGCTTTATTTTACAGAATTTAAATGAGAACATGAATTCAGGAAATAATAGTAAAAGAAAAGATTAAAATTTATGAGAATTAGATGGAAATGGTGAGACTGAAGAGTGTAGAAAAAAATTGAGGATAAAAAATCATAGAAATAAGAATTAAGGTCTTGGAACAAAAACATGTGACTGAAAATCAGATTACCAAAAGTAATTTGAGATAAAGAATAGAATACAAAAGGACAAATGAATTTGTAAAATTATAAAAATCTAAATCTGGATTCTGGACATAACTACACCAATAGAATTTACAAAGTATTTGAAGACATGATGGAAAAGTGTATTGAAAAGTAAAGAAGATTGAAAGGAAAGGCAGTCATAGAGGAAAAAGATCACATCAAGCAGCAAATACACATGTACTGGGTATGTTTTATCATCCCCCAAAATAACAAATTTACCATCGTATTTCTCCACAGCATAATTCAGAGCCAGAACAAGGAGCAAAGATCTGAATGAAATGGAATATTTCTTCCAGCTTAGTACATTATTAGCATGTAAGGATTCCAAAACCAGATTTTAAAATGTTAAATAACTAAGGGAACACAGTACATAAATCCTGCTTGAAAACACATAAACAAAACTAACATTAAATGACAGAATCCTGTAGATGAAAACGTAAATAGAAATAAATACTTCAGAAGAGGAAAATGCCTAGAAGGAAGCCTGGAGATGCATACCATTTCTGTTTTATAGAGAATCCTCATTGAATAGCCATGGAAGCCTCAGTGAAAATGTTGTAAGTCACAATATCAAAACAATAGGACAAAATTTAGAAGGGGGAGGGGTAGAAACATAGAATGAAGAACAAAAATGCGGTTATTCTTCCCTTTCCTGGCAAAAGCTAAACTTAAATTGTGATTCAAAGTGACTCAAACAATTTTTTTCATAATCTTTTTTCTTAATCTTAATGGAGCTTTTTAGAAATGAGTATGTCTCATGATATTAAAAGTTGTACTTCACTTTTAAGTTTGTTTAAAATTAGAAAAGATACTTTTATTTAAAAATAAATGCACAACTTACAGTTCTATGTTGATTTGTAAAAAGCTTAAAACTAGCCCTGTCCCTACTAGAGAAATGATAAAACTAGACGTTTTTAGAACCCACTAAAGGACTGAGGTGGCAGACAAGCTCCCAGCAGTGTGAAGAGACAGGTGAGTGCAGACTCACATCCAGCATCCACTCAGTTGGAGCTGACCCTGCTGAAGTCAACACTGGCATAAACACATAACTGGTAATTTTGGTGAATTTCTAAGGCTGTGTGTGGCCGGGCTTGTGACTGTAACACCTGCGGACCACAGTCCTGGGAGGGGAGCCCCCACTCTTTCTGGGTTTTTACTGGCAAAATTCCATGAAGTTCTCACAGTTAAGATGTGAAAAATACCCTCCTAGCTCTGGTAGGAAGAAGGGAAGATTGATTAGTCACTGTGGAATGTTTCTAGAACATTCTCCATACCAAAGAAGATCTTATCTAAACCAAGGGATATATTTCTTCACCTCCAGTTCCCTACCATCACCAAGAGCAGGGCTTTCTAACAAGGTCAGGGTTGCCAACAAAGAAGAGGGGAGAAAAAACAACTACCCACCGAGAAAACGCTTGTGAAGGTCACAGCCCTCAAACTCTGGCGAAAACACTGACATATAATTGAAAAATTACAGATCACTTTCTCTCCTCACACCTTACCATCATAGCACCAGTAGAACACTGGGAAAATAACAGTGGATTGCAGCTGAATGAATTACAAGGCACAATCTCTCAAGAGTAACTAGGGGAGTGCAAAGCCAACAGGGAAGAGAAAAACAGGCACATTAGAGAAATTGAAGCCATTGCCACCTGGAAGCAAAGCAAGCTTTAGACACAGGCCAGCTTCTTGTCACAGTAACATAAATCTTTACACTAAGGCCAATTTGCCTCCATTTCTTTTACATAATACAACATATCCAGCTTTCAAAAAAAAAATAATCACAGGCAGATTAAAAGGCAAGCAAAATGTGTGAAGAGAAAATGGCAACTGTAAGACTCAGACTCAGATATGACACATCAAAATGATTAGACGGGATTTAAAATACCTATGGCTAAAAAAGTAGAAACCATGCAAGAATGTATGCATAATAAAATTAGAATGTATGTAAAATTCTAAGAAAAAAATAAAAAAGAAATAACAAATGCAAAGCTCTAACAGAAACGAAGTGTGCCTTTGATGGGCTCATCAATAGATTTAATGTTGTCAGGGTGAGCTGAGGTGAGCTTGAAAATAGTAGGTTCACAGAAACTTACCTGAGAACTCATACAGGGAGAAAGAAGAATGGCAAAAACAAAAACAAAATCATAAACAGAATATTCAAGAACTGTGGAACAATATAAAAAAGTATAAGAAACTGCTGGGGTCCATTTGCATTTAACAAGTAAGGAATGAGAATTCCTGTTCCTTTGTATACAAGCCAGCTACTGATGTTGCCAGGTTTTTGGGTTTTTTGAAAGCTATTTTAATAAGTATGGATATATATATATATGACATTGAGCCTCTTCCTACAAGTAGATTTATCTTTTGTGTGGCTTATTTAGTGAGATATCTGTTTAGATCTTTTGGTTATCTTTAATTTATTTTATTGTTGAGGTTTTAAGAGCTCTTGGTACATTTTGTTGCAAGTACTTTATCACATACATGTTTTACTATTTTCTCTGCAGTCTGTCTTTGCATTTTCTTGTCTTCAGAGAATACACTTTTAATTTTGATAAAATTCCATTTGTTTTTCTTTTACGGATTGTGGCTTTGGTCTAAAACCTCCTTAAATAATAAAATAGAGGCTTATCAGAAGAATAGTGGACAGCTCATGGAAGATGAGCTGGAAAAGTAGCTGCAATGTGAACATTTCCTTCACCTATGGTGCTGCTCTCAGATGACTTCAGTTCCTTTCCATTGAACATATTTCTCCCAGAATAACAACTCCCAGGAGAGGTTCTCATTGCATAGCACAAATCACATGATCCATATTGCTCAGGGACACTTGGTTTCACTGCTGGTAGCTGTAATCAATTCATATAAGGTCAGAGATGCAACCCCTGAAAGAAATTATGAGCATGTGAAGACAGCAGGGCCACACCAGATTTTTTCTTTTCTTTTTTTTTTTTGACTATTTGAATTATTTCCTTTCTGAACTTCATGTGAAGTTCTTGCACCATTTTTCTATTGCAATTCTAGGCATAGTTTAGAATGGTTTATGTGAGGTATTTTTTTTAATGTTAGGATAACTTTTTAATTTATGTTTGGTATGTTTGCAAACATTTTTTTCCTATTGTGCAAAATTCTTTTACTTTAGTTTTCCATGTGTTTAAAATGTAATATTTATAAAAAAAACACGTTTCCTTATCCAGTTTCCAGTTGATGGGCACTTGGCTGTTTCCAAGCTTTAGTTATTATGAACTGTGCTGCTATAAACATGGGTGCACATATATCACTGTGGTATGATTCTTTTAATTCTTTTGGGAAGATACTCAACAGGGGAATAGCTGGGTCAAATGGGACCTCTAGTCCTAGTTCTTTGAGGTATCTCCATACTGACTTCCACAGTG
>NW_004624730.1:31021590-31035669 GCF_000247695.1 Heterocephalus glaber
CATACTCTTAAGTGAAATAAATAGGACACACTTGTATAAATACTGAATAGTTTCTCTATTGTGAGAAACTGAAAGTGTAATTAAGGATTAAAATGGATAATTGATAATTTGAAATAGGAAGAAAAGGTCCAAAGGGGTAGGGGAAGTGGGAGGGGAAGTGTAAAGGAAAGAAGGGAGAGGAAAAATTATGAGAAAAGAAAAAAATGGAAACAAAGTCTATGTACATAGGGAAGGGTGGAGGGGGTTGAAGGGCGCACAGGTAATGGGCAAAAAACAAGAACCAAGATATATCATGTACAGGTGTAAGCATCCAATGATAAATGTAAATGTATTGTATACCTAAAATGTACTAATAAAAGAATTTAAGCAAAAAATAAATAAATAAAATGTAATATTTAATATTTATGTTGTATAATACCATAGTTTGTTTTTTAATTCTTTAACTGGAATTAGTTTTGATTTGCGTATAAGATTAGGGGTTTACTTTACTTTCCTTTTAATGGTAGTCCAGTTTTCTCAGTACCATTTATGAAATCATTTCCCACTGATGTGAATTGCTTTGATATACTAAATTCTTATTTTTATTTGGATCTATTTCTGGAATTTCTAATATGTTTCATTTTTAGTTTTAATAGTTGAAGGATGACGGTGTCTTTTACTTTTCTCAATAAGAAATGAAAATAGATTTTGTAGATGCTTAACCTATAAAATTTATGTTTCTCCTCATACTACATGATATTCAGGGTTAAATACTAAACAGATTTTGAGAATTTACAGCTAACACTCGAATGTAATCACTTAAAATATTTTCCTTAAATAATTTTGAAAATATTAGACAAAATTTCATGGAGCTGATAAAATAATTAATATATCTGAGTCATTTGAGGTAAATATTTTGATTCAATATTTGAATTCACATGGGTAAATATAACAAACATTTTATTTAAAAACATAGAACACAGTAACTACTTCCATATTAAAATCATGGTCATTAAAAAATTTTACATATTAGGGCCAGGGATTTAGCTCAGTGGTGCTGCACCTCGCAAGCACAAGGTCCTGATTTCGATTCCCGGTACCGTAAAAAAAAATAAAATAAAATAAAAATTTTTAAATATTTAATGAATAGGAAAAAAGTGAATTTGCTTTTTTGTCTTATAGCATTATCAAACCTGTTGAATTTCTGAGTGGGCTTCAGGCCATGCTTTTGCATTGTATCATCTCGTTTTTCTTTTCTTTTTTTTTTTTTTTTGGTACTAGGGATCGAACTCGGGTCCTTGTGCTTGCAAGGCAAGCAATGGAACCACTGAGCTAAATCCCTGGCCCTCATCGTTTTTCTTAATCTTATATTAAAGTGATATGAATGGATGCAATAATTCAAAACTTGACATTGATCAAATTTATTCCTTCTAAATGCACTCATAAATTTATTGCATATATGTACCTCAACATCCTGGTAATTCTGAGTATAATAAAGCAACTAATGGAAATAATGTGTTTAAATGATTAAAGAAATTGAAGTATTTTTGAGAACGGTTAGATTCCGATCTGTCTATACTTTGTTAGCCGCAGATGGTAACTGCTGCTGAAAATTCATGACATTGATTTTGTTTGATTTTTCCCGTAGCTTTGTAAGAGTGTTTGTTCTTGTCTTTTTAATAATTTATGTAGACAGATTTTTTATTTGTGAGCCAGAATGATATTTGTTCACTGCCTTCAGGACCAAGGAATGAAACTTTAGGTGTTTCAAGGATTTAGTTAAAAAAATCTATGAAATAAATACTCTCATATGTATCATTGTGCATTTTTAAAATGTATTAATATATACAATTATTACATCACTTGACTGTGGGAGATGTTCATTGATTCCCTTTGAATTCTAGAAATAAGAATGTAGCAGTAGTTCAAAAATCAGTTTTAATGTTGAATTTATGTCATTATCCTTTGGGAATAACCTAAAAGCTTCAATTTGAGTTAAGTTTTAAGATGCCTTTATGAAATAGAATATTATGGCTTATGTTAACATATTTCATAAATAATTTAGCTTGTTTATTATTATAAAAATAATAATGAATACAAGTACCTTTATTTTACTTCGTAAATATATCTGCTTATACTTGGGAAAACAGGTATACACA
The DNA here is from genome assembly GCF_000247695.1 of Heterocephalus glaber. The sequence continues at coordinate 31,023,729 of NW_004624730.1, forward strand.
ATTCAATGTATGTCATCTTATTCATTATAAGGAAATTAATCAGAAATGCATCAGCCCATATAATCACAATTAGCTAGAAATTTGTGGTCATCTTTTCCTGCTGTTTTAAGAGTTCCCATCCAATATGAAGCTTAAATTTTCATCATGACATCTTCATGATGTCATCAAGCTCTCATTTCTTTCTTTGAATTGAAATACCATATGTGTAAAAGGCTGAACTTCAAATATAGAAATTCCCTTCAAAGGCCAAATCTAATATCAAAAGCAAATGTCTAAGTTTGTACTATCTCTATATCAGTGTAGGCTAACTATACTTTATTATGGCTACTTTCTAGAAAAATTTCAAGACTTCCTTAATTCAGTTACAATAGTAAGCCTTATTATTGGTGGGATATATTGGTGGGGTTTAATGAATCTGGACTTTATACAAAAATTCTTTCACTTTACTAAACAAATTATTATATTTTATAGAGTCCTTTCTTCATAAATCAACTAATTCCACACCATTACCAGGTACCTTCAGCATAGCTTGTAGTTATGTACTTATCTTGTGAATGTTGAATTCATTTGTGCATATTCCAGTAACTAAGAGATACATGAGAGGAGACTGCAGTTTTTAAGACTGACCATTGTCCCTCCAGCATGTAGTGCAGTACCTGGCATCCCGCAGTCATTTGGTAAATATTTGTTGAATCCATGAATTACTACTTTGTGTCATTTCTCTTTTTAACTGCACTTGCATAGTTAACAATGCTATTGGAAATTGTGGTATGCTCTTTCCTCATGTTTTGGTCCCCAGTCTTTCAGTCTCTATCACCTTTTTCTGAAATACTGTTTTCATCTACTTATTATGATGCGAATTAGATTCATCTGAATTTTCCACTCTGCAATGCACCAGACAATGATTCCAGGCAGTCTTGTATACATCTCATACAAAAGATAGAAACACATGCTTTTGCCTTACATTTTATTTAAGTGAAATTTTAGATACTGATTTCTTAATTATATACTTTCAAAACAATCTACATTTCATGCCTTTCTAAGGGAAATTTTCCAGCAAAAACAAAAGAGAATTTTTGTAGTGCTTCTCTAATATATAATTATGAGTTAATAAATTAGATATGCTGTTGTGTCAAGTAGATTATAACTGAAAAGAACTACACAACTTTTTGTTGAATATAAATATATATTTCATAATAAGACATTCATTCATTTTTTCATATAATGCTAATATAAACACTGTAATTCTTCATATTTAAAAGATTTAAAATTTTATTTTGTTCTGCTGATTGTGATTAAAACTGCCTTACACAAAAATCAGAACTTTAGTTTATAGAAGTACTTTCTTAGATAATAGGCTTTAAATTTAATATTTTTGTAAGTTTTTATAAAATTTGAAAATGACTTTCTAGTTGGCGAGTTATTTGAAAACACTTTATTTCCTTGAGAAGTCCTTATCAGCAGAATGGAAGAAGATTCCCAACTATATATTATCATGTTTTCTGAAAGAGTCTTGCTGCTTTTCATGTTAAAAGAAATGCTTGCCTTATTTTTTTTTATGAAAATGATGCCTATAATTATCTTTTTTGTTTTTTATTAGTATTGTTGAAAAACTATTTGACTACCTTTGAAAAATCAGGAGTCCCCCAGTGAACCATTTATATAGTTCTAAGAATATGAACCAGTTATATTTGAGAACTTCTGGGAAGGGCCAGGTTGAGGATAAAATCTTATATTACATGTCAACTTTAACTAATGTTGGTGGGTAGCTTCTTGGTTCACAGCATTGAGAATTTTGAAGATTTGGCAGATTATCTCTATGCTACCATTGGGAAGCATAAAAATGAGAACACTCTAAACAGCACAGAAATAGAGACAGAAGTACAGAAGTATTCAAAAATCGCTGAAAGAAATCCCAGGTCGGCCTTCCATTGCTCTAACAAAATACTTAAGAAAATCAATTTATAAAGAGATAAAGTTTATTTTGATTCATAGTTTCAAAGGTCACAGTCAGTTGGCCCTATTGTTTTGGGGCATGTGGAAAGGCAGCCAATATGACAGGAAATGTCTGGTGAAACAAACATTCTTATCTTATGGCTAGGACATGAAAGAGAAGAAGCAGAAGGGGCAGGAATCACAGTGTCCCCTTCAAGGGCATATGGCAATGATAGAAGACCACCCACTAGGCCTCACCTCTTAAAGGTTCCACTCCCTCCCAGTAGTGCTACAGGCTGGAGACCAAGCCTGCAATACATCATGGGTCTTTCAAAAAAACTTCCATATCATAGCAAGATCCCTGTACACCCTTAGGACATCTGAAGTAGAAGCAGTACTCATATTCTTACTTACTTGTGTCTTGAGTACAGGGCCCCAGAATCCCTGAGCATTACTGTTGGAGAATTATAGTTTGAGTATGGAATGAAGTTTGAGAATTCACTTCTCTATTTAAACATAGTCATATATTTAAAATAGAAGAATCATTTTCAAACTTGACTTCATATTCCAATCACCTAGGAAGCTTTTAAAAGACTACTGATGCCTGGGCTCCACTCCAGACTAAATAAATCATCATATTTGTGACTGAGGCTCAGGTATTGGTATTTTGAAGGGCTCTCCAAAGTGCAGCCAGAATTGAGAATCACTGAAGTAAAACTTTAAGTGAAAGATGGAAATCTCATGTAATGGAAAAACCAGATGGTGACTGAGCACATCTTTATTTTGTCTCCTCTATCCCAAGCAAGTTTTCATTGGAATGTAAAAATGATGGTGAAGATAATGATGATGGTGAGAGTAATAATAACAGAGTATACCAGTTCTATAAAAGAAGTAACATCAAGTCTCTAAAAATTACACAGCATTTTATAAAATATAAGCAGCTGGAATTAATTGGCGATTAACTCTTAACAAGGGAAACCACAATGTAAGATTATCGGAAAGGTGCAGGTCAAATTAAATCAATAAAAAGATGAAAGAATTATGTTGTTAACACATAACATGGCCAGGTCCTTCCATTTTCTATTTATTACATAAATAAAGGTCTTTGAGCAAATACTTGTAGAAAAGAACAGAATTAGAGCTATTAGTAATAGGACTCTATGAAACCCACAGATAGGAGGTAGAGGAGGAGATGAGGGAGAGAAAAATACATTAATACCTAGAAATGAAATTGACTAAAAGTTTCCACTCCAAAAGTAAGGCCTTCCTTACTTTGACCAAGATAGGGCCTACTATTTTCTTCTTTGCCCCTCATATAGAAAAGCTTCCTCTCTATACCATATTCACTTACACAGAAGTCACAGGTATCCCTCCCAGAACTGGGAATGTACTGAGAAAAAGGGATGAATACAGTTTCCAGAGTTGTGCTTTAAAAAGTAGCTTCTCATTTATTCCATCAAGACAAAAGAATAACCAGATTTGTGCGAAAGAGTCCTCATAGACAAACAGTCTTAAATAGTAGACTGCTTTATTGGAAGGAGTTTGGCTAGCTCCCAGAATCACTGGGAAGTCTAGAGAACTAGGCTCAAAGAATGACATGAACCCTGGCATGCTATGATCGAGGAAGAGTCAGTATAGGACACTGGTACAGTTCCAATAAATATGTCCCACCACGCCACCAGACTCAACTCCATGATCAGTGATCAGTGATCTAAATAATCACACACAAGGCAAGGTCATAGCATAGTGAGTACGTTAGACAGCTTTCCACCCATATAACAAAATATTTGCAAAAAAACAACTTGAAGAAGGAAAGATTTGCTTTTACTCATAATTTCAGTGCTTTCAGTCCATGGTCGGCTGACTCCTTTGTTTTTAGGCCTGTGGTAAGGTAAAAACATCAAAACAGAAAGAAATGTGGTACAGAAATGCTTCTCAATTTATGGCAGACAGGAGGCCAAGAGAGGGGGAACGAATCAGAAAGGAAGAGCTGTAGGGAACAAGATAAACCCTTTGATGTCATGTCTACAGTGACATACTTCCTTCAAATAGTGCCCATCTCTTAACCCATTTAGCTCTGAACTCTTCAATGGATTTACCCATTAAGGTCAGTGCCTTCATGCACTCTCATTGATGAAGTCAGCTCCCTCGTGATCTAATCACCTATTTCTCATCTCCTAACATTGCTGCATTGGTGTCCAAGCTCTCAATATATGAGTCTTTGAAGGATATTTCATATTTAAACTACAGCAAGGAGAGTTTCTTTACTCTCAAGGCAAAATTTTGTCTTGAAGGAGATGAGTTCAGTTTTTCCTTCTTGTTAGGGTTAGGTCTAGAATGTCCCTTTAAAGGCCCATGTGTTCAAAGGTTGGGTTTTGGAAGGTGACTGGAGCGTGGAGTCAAATGTGCTGATAGGAGATGTGGTTTGGTGAGAAGAGGTGGTTCACTAGGGAATGACCTGGAAGTCTAGGCCTTCCTCCCTGGCTCCTCCCTTCGCTCTTTGCTTTCCACCTGCCATGAGTGAGCACTTGTTCCTCCACCATGAGGACTCTGCTTTGAACTCAGCCAACATGTACTGAAACTGAACAAAAAACCTCTTCTCCTTTAAGTTGTGGGTGTCAGGTACTCTGTCCAGCAATAGAAAAATATCCAAGGCACTCTCTAAAAAAATGTCTAAAGCACAAGATTGGAGGGATATTTTAACACAAAAAGCCCAAAAGTGAACAGTCACAATCAAAATCAGAACCCATAAATAATGACAAATAATGAAAGAGCTGAACAACTAACCTGAGGGGAAATATTAATAAGTTAGAGAACACAAGAAAACTTTCAGATGTTTAAATTAATGAATTTATAGAAATTTGGTAGGATTTTCATCTACATCTACAATGAAGTAAGAAAATACTAGTATGAGCAGGAAAAAATACAAAAGAATGATTGCCTGAAAAATAGAAAAAATATTTGAATATCTAAAAATGATTACTCAACTTATTAGTTTAATAGACAAACTAAATAGAAAACTCAACATATTTTAAGATCAAGTTTGCAATCTGAAAAATAAAAGAAATCTAGCATATATAGTATAGATAAAAAGTTATTGAAAAGTAAATTTAAGAGACTCCCGAGAGTATACCCAGGATTAGAAAAGGCTTCTCAAAGATGTATCAGAAGAAGCTCATATAGAGCCTATGCAGAAAATAAAATAAATGAGATGTGCAAAATTAAAGAACAGTATCCAATGTACAAGAAATTTATGATCTTTGGATGAAAAATAAAGATATTGTAAGATTGAGCACAAAGCTCCCCATATTCCATGAATTCTTGATGAAATCAGAATAATAGGGAGAAAGAAAACTTTCTAAGCATATCCAGAAAATATAAACAGCTTATTAACAAAAAAGAGAAACAGAATGGTATCAATTTTTCATTATGTCCATTTTCATCTACAGTGAAGATAGTAAAAATAAGGTATGCAAAATTTTGAACCCAGGACATTTATCAATCAAAGAGATAAACAAAATCAATATTGAAATGGAAAATAAAAAATTCAACCACTAAAACACTATATAAAACTTATTTGGGGATGGATTTTACCAAAATTAAATAACAGGCAAGTCCAGAAAAATTACAGGAAAACAAAGCATAATGAAGAGGATCCACTATTTTACAACACTTAGAAAATTGTTCTTAAAGTGGAAACCTAAAAAAAAAAAAATTGTCACAATCAACTTTCCATCTTGGATGGTCTCTAGTGACTTATCCTTAAGATCACTGATCCTTTCTTTGCTTGTGTCAGTTTCCCTTATGTGCCTCCCTGTTTATGAGATAGGGTCTTGCTTAGTCACCAAATTGAGAGGATGGGCTTGAATTTCTCGAATTTGTGATACTCTTGCCTCAGCTTCTGAGAGTACTATGTGTTTTTTGATGGCATTCTTTAATTCTATTTTTCATTTTTCATTTTTTGTATTTTGATATGATACTTCTTATAGTTTCCATATTTTTCTGCTTAAACTATTCATTTGATTTTGCATGATACATATCTTTCCATTAAAGCCATTAACATACTAATTTATAGATATTTTAAATTCCTGTCTATTATTGTATGATGGTATCCTACCAAAGCCCATAGGTTGAAATTTAATCCCCAGTAAGACAGGACTAAGAGCCAAGAACCTGTAGAAGACAACTGGATCACAGGCTCTACCTTCATGAATGGGATTATACCCCTTGTAAAAAGAGGCTTCACATGGAGGTTTTATCTTTTTGCCTTCTGATCCTTCTACCATGTAAGGATACAACATCTGTTCCTCTGGAGAATGTGGCGTTTTGGTGTTATTTCGAATTTACCAGTGCCTTGATCTTGCACTTCCTGGTGTCCATAACAATGAGCATTATATGATTTGTTTAGAAATTACCTGTATAAGATGTTTTATTATAGCAGCAGGAATGGACTATGACATTATCTGAAGGTCCCAATACCCGTATCATACTAAAGATCGTCTCTGATGCCTAGTTTTTCTCTTCAAAGTTTTTTGCTCTTCACTTGTGTATATTTTTTAATTTAACACCTCATTTAGGACCATTGATACTTAGGTAAATGGATTCTACGTCTAAAAATGATCACATCTTTCCTTCTTCTAGGACAGTGGTTCCTGACCTGGGATGATTTTGACTCCTAGAAGATAAAGCGCAAGGTTTGCAGACATTTTTGATTGTCACAACTAGGGGGAAGGATGCTACTGACATCTAGTGGGTACAGGTCAGGGAAACACCCTATAATGAATAGGACAACCCCAAAGAATTTACATCCCCAAATCTTACAGAGTAGATGTTGAGAAACATTGATTTACAGGGAAAATTATTGTTGCCCAGATACTGAAAAATGGATTTAGGAGACCATGGTCTGGGGATAGGGTCTAGGGAACTCTGTCATGGTGGGTGCTGGGTCCAATATGAATCTAACACAACTTCAAGAATCTTGATTAAGGATTTAACATAGATATACTTTAGTGTGACCTATTTTATGAATAAAAATTTTGAAATAACCACCAATGCATCATCCAGGGAGAAAGATGGAGAGAGGACTACTGATACAAGTCAAATACGATTGCATTTTAATACAGACACGTGCTCAGGAACACAATTACTCTAAAGATTTCTTTTAAATGTATAACTTTGTACAAAGTTTATATTACAATCTCCTACTTCTTTTTGACCCAGACTGACTGCTTTAAACAACATCTTCAAGTCATGTCAGACATACCTAATCCTCATGAAAAAAAATTCAACTTCCTTTTGAAAGTTAAGATTCAGAGGTGCCATATATCAATGACTAGAAGACACTCCACCATTTATATTGTGTGGCCTCCTAACAAGAAACTTCATTGCTTAGCTTCCATTTCTATTCCTTTCTTAGCACTTACCTTGAGTATAACACCCCTATTCAAGTTGTCTATGGAACTTGATCCTTGGCTTTTCTCCAACCGAGGAGTCAATATTTTTATGTGCATCATCAGTAAAAAAAAAAAGAAAAAAGTCTTGTAGTTTTGACTGCTGCTAGGTTTTCTTTTTTCCCTAAACAATTCTAGGAAAGAGCATGCCCATTTTGAGGAATCTTGTCTTATTTGAAAACCTAGGTACATTCCCACATGGTGGCTATTTGGAAAGGGAAGGAAAAAAATTATGTTTAATAAACATCTGCTTTATATTCCATTCTGTGCTAAGCACCTTAAATAGGATATTTCAGTGCTGACCATAATTGCAGAAGGTAGAAAACAATGTTCCCAGCTTAAATACTTACAACTTATTTAGGCATTAATTATTAAATTATTAATAATTAATAGGTAATATAGGCTTAAATACATTTAGGCAACATATATAAGCTATCTTGTTCAGTCCTGACTATATCTGTACATTGCAGGGAATAATACTCCTATTTTACATATTTATAGAACTGTAGTCCCAAGGGATTTAATTCCTTCTCCAAACATACAAAGCAAGACCTAGATGATCTCCATAGTATAGACTCTTTAAAGGAATTGCTTTCTTATTTTGGTACTAAGGAAGAGAGAAATCCTCTATTCTACTTTTACATTTAGGAGAAGGTGACTTTTGAGGAAAAAAGGCATTGACATTGAAAGAACTAGTAAGCAGAGATTTAGGGAATGAAAGGATTTTTTTCCCAAATATAGAATACAATAACAATGTTTATGCTGTTTTTTTTTTTTTTGCTTTATAGTATAGCCCAAGGTAACACTTAAGAGACTCAGTAGTCTTTTTAGTTACAATGGACCCTAGTAGGGCATGGTGTATCACAGCATCACAGGGGCTATGTGTGGATTGGTCTGTAGCAACCATCTAGCACAGCCTTTCTCACTTTATAGATGATATGACTGAAATCCAGAGATAGCAAAGGGAACATTTATCAACAATTTGATATGTGTCAAATATAATTAGTCACTTTACATGTACAAGCACTTAGAAACAAAAGATTAAAACTCAAGTATATATCTAGATTCTCAGATAATTTTTGTCTTCAATTTAATGTACAGCTTTACAAAAATTATATATTAGCCATAACACCAACTTGTGTAAACTATACATTTCAGATTGCTTTAACAAATTTTATGTCCTTTAAAACTTCAAAATCACCATTGATATTAGACAGGGCAAATATTTAATGCATGTTTATTACTGATGGACAATACTGAACATCACTGTTATTAAAGATGCTTGCTAGAGATCTTGTAATTTATAAGTAGTAGATCAAGAATAGAACCCAGATATTTGGGATCCTGGTTTAGTAAATTCCAATACTTCCAGCTTTGTTTATTTGGGTTCAGCATTGCAGGAAGTGAAAAAGAAGTGCTAGGTAGAAGGAGACTGGGTCACCTGAGTGCCAGGCCAGGGTGTTCATTATTTTTTGTGTCACAAATATCCTCTTTTCTTTGATGTGTTCTTATCTGAAAAATGTCAGAGTTGTATTAGGTGATCTAATCTGTATTCTACTTAGAATATGAGTCTTATTAACATTGTCATCGACTTTAAGAATATAGTAAAAAAAACTGCTATGTGGATTCAGTCCAATCCCAATTGAAATTCCAACAGCACACTTCACAGACCTTGAGAAAACAATCCAAAAATTCATTTGGAACAAAAAAAGACAAGGAATAGCAAAAGCAATTCTAGGTAACAGAGACATGGCAAAACTACTGTGATACAAACAGCATGGTACTGACAAAGAAGCAGACCTGAGGACCAGGGGAACAGATTAGAAGATGCAGAAATAACTCCAGACACACTCAGCCACCTCATCTTCAACAAAGGAGCCAAACACCCTCACTGGAGGAAAGATAGTCTCTTTAACAAATGGGACTGGAAAAATTGGGTTTTAACTTGCCAAAGATTAAAACTAGACCATTATCTTTCACCATGAACTAAACTAAAATCAAAATGAATTAAAGATCTAAATATTAAAACAGAAATGCTGAACTGGCTGGAACAGAGGTTAGATAGAACTCGTGAAGACATTTGTGTAGGAAAAGATTTTATGAACAAAACCTCAGTTGCCTGTAAAGTGGCACAGTCAACAAGTGGGACCTCTTTTTATTAATAAGCTTCTGCACAGCAAGAGAAACTATCAACAGTGTGAAGAGACAACCCACAATATGAGAAAAAATTTTCACCTGCTGTTCCTCAAAGGTCTACTCTCTAGAATCTATAAAGAACTTAAAAAAATCAAACCTCCCCAATTTAAAGACCCAGACCAAAAATGGGCATCTGAAATGAACAGACATTTCTCAGACAAAGAAGTAGAAATAGCAAATAAACATATGAAAAAATGGTCAATGTCACTGGTCATTGGAGAGATGCAAATGAAAACAACACTGAGATTCCACCTCACCCCAGAAAGAATGGCTGCTAACAAGAAATCAACCAATAACAAATGCTGGCGGGTTTGTGGGGAAAGAGGAACCCTGCTCCACTGTTGGAGGGAGTGTCGACTGATGCAACCACTGTGGAAATCAGTATGGAGATACCTCAAAGAACTAGGACTGGAAGTTCCATTTGACTCAGCTATTCCCCTGCTGGGTATCTTCCCCAAAGAATGAAAAGAATCATACCACAGTGATATATGTGCACCCGTGTTCCTAGCAGCACAATTTGTAATAGTTAAAACTTGGAAGCAGCCCAGTTGCCCATCGACTGGAGACTGGATAAAGAAAATGTGTGTGTGTGTGTGTGTGTGTGTGTGTTTTAATAAAATGCAGTACTACTCAGCCATAAAAAATGAGAAACTAAGATATTTATAGCAAAATGGATGCACATTGAGGCAATACTCTTAAGTGAAATAAATAGGACACACATGTGTAAATACCAAATAGTTTCTCTGGTGTGAGTAATTGAAAGTGTAAATAGGGGCTAAAATATAATAGATAATGTGAAATAGGAAAAAAAGGGGCAAAGGAGAAGTGGGAAGGGTAGGGAAAAGGAAATAAGGGAATGGAATTAATATGAGAAAATTAAAAAATGGAAACAAAGTCTTTGTAAATAGGGAGGGATGGAGGGATTGAAGGGAGGGCAGGGGAACTGGGAAAAAATAGGAACCAAGAAAGATTATGTAAAGGTGCAGATTTCCAATGATGAATGTCATTATATTGTATATCTAAAAACATAACAATAAATTAATTTTAAAAAAGAATATAGTAAAAATAAGAATATAGTAAAAGTTAGAAATAAAGTAAAACTCTTCCATAATTTTACCAAATACATGTGCACTTTGAACAACTCTAAAAATTAATCTTGTGTTCACATTTAATATGAGAAGAGTGTAAAAACTCACTTGCAGTTCTATTTAATGTTCTAATATTTTATGTAATATTTAATTTTGGCTCATTTCTAGCTTAAGGTTGTTAGATGTTGGAATGGAAGCTGTGGTAAGAATAAAGTTGGTTTCTGAAACCCAACAATAAATAACCAAAGAACTAGGTTTTAAAAATGAGCAAAGAAAGAGGCATTGCTTGAGTCCAGAAGTTTGAAGCCAGCCTAGGCAACATAGCAAGTACTTCTCTAAAGATATTAAAATTAAAATTAAATCTAAGATAGTCAAACAATTTTGGTAGTCATTTCTCCAAAGATGATGTAGTATGAAGAGCAAGTATTCTCAACATTACTAATCATTCCTAATCATTAAGAATATCCAAATAAAACCACAATGAGATGTCACTCACACATATTAGGATGGCTACTATTCAAAGAAAAAAATAAAACAAAAAATAACAAACATGATGAGTATAAAAATAAACATTTTGGTGCATTCTTGGTGGAAATGTAAAGTGTGCAGCTACTATGAAAGGTAGTATAGTGGTTCTTCAAAAGTTGCAAAATACGATTACCATATCACTCAGGATATGCACATCTGGGTGTATGCTCAAAAGAATTGAAAGCAAAATTTGAAGAGATATGTGTTCATAGGATGATGCTCTGTTCATAATAGTATTATTAATAATAGCCAAATGATGGAAGCAACTAAGTGCCTGTTGACAGATAAATGGATAAACAAACTGTGTTCTATACATACAATGGAATGTTGTGCAGCCTTAACAAGGAAGGAAATTGAACACACATTGCAACATGTATGAACCTTGAGGATATTATGTTAAGTGAGATATGCTAGTCACAAAAAGATAAGATTTCATTTATATGTGTTATCTACAGTAGTTAAATTAACAGAAAGTAGAATGATGATTGTCAAGGGCCAGAGGGCAGGAGAAAATTTGGAATTGTTTAACTGGTACAGTTTTAGTTTTCAAATTAAAAAAGAATGTTCTGGGACTGATTGGATAACAATGTAATTAAATGTACAACAGCCACTGTATTGTATGCTCCGAGATGGTTAAGATGGTAAATTTTCTCATGTTTATTTGCTGCTTTTACTTCTTTGTCTGAGAAATGTCTGTTCATTTCAGATGCCCATTTTTGAATTGGGTCTTTGAATTTGGGGGGT
>NW_004624730.1:31036999-31058064 GCF_000247695.1 Heterocephalus glaber
CTTTGCCCCTTTTCTTCCTATTTCACATTATCTATTATACCTTTTAGTCCTTATTGTAATATGTAATTTTACTGCTAAGGTTTTTGTGAGAACTGCAGAAGATGGCATCTGCAAAGTGTTTTTTTGCAGTCTTTAGAACACAGGATGTACTTGATAAATAACTTCTGTTATTATTAGACATGACCAGATGTTTATGCCCGAATTATTTTCATAATTTCAGATCTGAATTTAAAAATTCTCATTTTAATGTATTCTCTCCTAAGAATACATCTCTGAAGGATGGTATCTCTGAGGGATGAACAAGAAAATAATCTAGATGAGTAATTCTAAGTCTCCATCATGAAGGAAAACAGTGATAACTAGATCATTATTAATAATAGTATTAAGATGCATTGAGCAGCACTCAATAAATAAAGCACTTTAATCTTGAATCATGCCAATAACAGATGAGAACCATAACATGAAATGCAGCTCTTAATAGAATAATTTGACCCTAGAGCCCTATATCCCAAACTTTCAGGCTCTGAATTTCCATGGGCTCCTTTTGTGGATTTTCAGTTTGTGGAAGTCCTTGACCTTTAACATTTATGGACTTGCAAATCCTGTGCTAGGTACTAAGGCTATAAATTAATCAGCACAAAACTACAAAGTTCATGAAATTTATTGAAAGCTGTGTGTTCAAAGAAGTCAAATATTAACTGAGAGAGACATAGAAACTCAGGAATGGTTCAGGAAACATGCATTTACGGACATTTAGAAAATAAGGATTGGAATGCATCGAGACTACTTTAAAGCTCTAGTCATCTAGTAAAGAAAACTAGAATCATCACCACTGCAATTTAAAAGGATTATTCCACAAGAAATAAGCCCCTTCATTCAAATGTTTATACTTGAAGGAGAGTGATGACATTTTCTAAGAATGAAGTTATCTGTTTTTTTTATCTTTATAAGACAAGTCTTCCTATAAGTAGATAAGACAAATGACCTTATGGTTTATTCTAATTCTGTATTCTTATAACTCTAAAAAATCATTGTGGACATCCTTGTAATAATAATTATTTAAATTCATGAAATTTTTAAGTATAGGTAAGTTTTGGGGCAATAATACAGAATGGTTGAAAGCCTTAGGCTCTATTTACTCAAGAGAAAAATGTATCCCATGAATTTTTAATAAACTAAACAGTGCTATTTCCATGAAGAAATAAGGTATGCTAAATAAGAGTGACAGGAATTCCAAGGGAAAGGAATGAAAAAAGACCATGTTTGACACTTTCATCTTTCAATGGAGCTGGAGGAAAAAAATGTAGGGGCTTACAGTAAGAGAAGCAGTCTTTATGACATCAAAATTGAAGAAGCTTGTGATTTGCATGTTTTGCATATATTTACATTATAATTTGGAAACCCTTTCTACAAGTATTAAAAAGAGGTTTAATTAATATAAACCCTTCCTGTTGCATCTCATTTTAATAGGTATGGTACATAAAATAAAGATTATATGAGGTGTGATTGAAATATACAATGAATGTTTATACTTGAAAAATATTACAGTAAAAGACATGGTTCCACAAATTCCCCTCAAATTACTCCTCCCCCTTTGGTTTGAACAAAATTATCCCACATGCTACTTTCTTGCCACTTTCTGAAGCAGTTTTAGAAGTTCTTTTTTGAGTGTCTTTATGAACTATGATCAAAAATAAAGTGCATGTGTCTGCCAAGTGCCATCTCACCAAAAGACAGGCTTGCCAAAACACTCTAGTGTGTCTCCATCCACTTTATTTATTCGATATGACACTGCAACTTCTAACTCTTCCCCAAAGTCAAAAAGACCAGGAAAGGGAAATGTTTTGAATTGATTCAGGACATCAAAGCAGCTATAATAGTGCAACTAAAGATATTCATGAAAGAAAACTTCCAGAATTGCTTTGGAAAGTGGCAAGGATGGTAATTGTGTTGTAATGGAGGAGGAATGTTTTGATGGGGATTAATGATAGTGTGTCTTTTATTGCAATAAATTAAAAAATTAAATATTCACTGAATTTTCTATCACATCTTGTATTCTAAAAAACAATTTTGCCTCATACCATCTATGCTAGACGGCCAAGGTCCAAAATGGAGACAAGATCTCAAATGGAGAAGCACACAGAGGCTTCTATGAAGATAGAAAGTAAAGCAGAAGGTAAGGCTTTCCTCTTTTCTAGTCTCCTTTCTATGTCTACTTTCTCCTTCCTCCTCCTTCTGGTTTAATTCCTACTTGTGTTACTATATTCTTTCAAATCCATCCTCAGAGAGGATACTTATTTTATTTCAAATAGTTGAAAGCAAAATACAAATTTATAAATCTTTTCTTTCTGTTTAAATATTTTTAAATGTTTGAGAGAGACAGGGAAACAAGAAGAGATCAGGACAGTTTACTCCCTTGTAAAACTAAAGGTGCACAGAGACCTCCACAGCTTGGAGAAGGGAGAAGGGAGAAGGGAGAAGGGAGAAGGGAAGGGAATAAGTGAAGCCACAGGCTCTTCATTACATGTACTCATAAATTATTCAATAACTCATGAGTGTCTTAATTCCTGCGTCTTGAGGGAAAACTGGTTGTGGCTAGGGTCAATGCTCTTTAATTGAAACAAAACAAACAGACAAGAGCATCAAATTGTTCTCCTTTTAAAAAATTAGGTTTGGAGGCCAAGATGAGGTTTCTGGAGAAAGACTAGAAAGACCACATAGACGGGTATCACCGGCAGCTTCTCCCAGGGTTAAACCTTCCAAGAGAAGCACACTTATCACAAAGGCTAAAGAAGAATTATTTGGATTTTGTGTTTGGGAAGTTGTTAAGTGACAGCTACAGAGAATAATTAAGACACACCAGGCACTTCTAAAAGACTAGGCTCTGCCCCCAAACTGAAATATACTACAGCCAAAGGAAGTATAAGCACCCAGTATCAGGAAAAAATCATGATAAATACTCTGCAAGATTAATAAATGATCCTAGAGTACAATTAGGTCATGGTGTTTTACTTCCCCAGGTTCCTAAGAGAAGTATATTGATTTTTTATCTGGGTAGTGCCATTACTTGAGTTATTTTTTGCTATTAATACTTTGCCATTATTTTGATAAAAGTTATTTCTCCAGAAAAAATGACCAACCAGTCTGACTTGTCCAGGACTGAAGGGTTTCTCTGAAAGCAGATGTTTTATTTCTCATACCAGGGCAGTTATTTAACCTAGCACCCAATCTAAGAAAAAAATGAATATTTAATTGACTGACTTCTCATTTGATGTTTATTGCCTATAAATTTAAATGTTCTGTGGGATATATGAATGTGTAAACTGGCTGTAACAGTTAGAATAGAAAGATGTGGAATATTGAAGTATCCATAGAGATCATACTTCTCACTTAAAGGTATTCCAGTTCAGATTTTATAAAGGAGTAGGAGCCAAAGAAGCCTTCACATATGGTGATGCTCTACTCTGCCACCCTTCCTGTAGAAGATCTTCTTAGCACTATTCTAGATGCTCAGGGTTTCATAATAAACTGGATCCTAGTGCTGTCTTCAAGCCTTTTTGCAGTCTGGTGGGGACGATAAGATACCAGAATGTAAGGGACCAAAACTGCTAGGTGTAAAATGCCTGAAGTTCAGGCAAAAGTTGACCTCTACAAAATAGTTTGAAATGCAGGGCAAGAATTTGAAGACCTTTTCTCTGTGAGTCTGGTTTTCTCTGGTAGTTGTCAGTGAAATAGCTAGAAGAAGATGAGGGTCTAAGGCATTGTGATGTCTCAGGACTCTTTTGGGTGACAATCACGGCATAACATCCACATAGTTTCTCTAGTCTATGCAGATAAAGTTTACTAAGAAAATGGAAATGGGGCCGGGGATTTAGCTCAGTGGTTTCACCGCCTGCTGCACAAGAACAAGGACCTGAGTTCAATCTCCGGTACCAAAAAAAAAGAAAGAAAAAAAGAAAATGGAAATGACCATTCATCAACCATTTCTTGTTTCTTTTTTAAAGGATGGGACCTCAGGGTAAAAATATTACCTTAATTGACTATATTAAAGTACAGTAGTTCATTTTAAAGGAAATTTGCTATATAGATTTTTTAAATACGGAAATTTCACATAAACATTAGGATTATTAGCTTGTCCAAATAACTTCAGGATCTTTAGTACTTGGACTAAATTCCAACATGACAACAATGGCTTGGGGGAAGGAGCACGTGGCCTTTCCACTCTCTCTATTGTTTTAGAACTGCTTCACTTGAGTGACCTCCCTGATCCTGTGTAGGCAGTTGATCACGTGCCTTCTTGCTTAGTACATGTACTCACCTCTTTTCAGTGCATAATCTTTACTTAGAATTACTTCTAACTGCACATTGCGATTACAAACTTAATCCTCTAACTGGTATTTGAAGTTGTATGATAAGAACTAGCTCTTAGCTCCAAGTTAAAAAAAAAATCCATTTTCCTGACAAATTAAATTTGGTGTGAGATTAGGATTCAAATTTTAAAAACGGATAAACAAATATGCATGCACACACACACAGGGTGAATAAAACTAATGCCATCTGTTTAAATTACAGTGCACTTAAAATACTATTAGATTTAAAGAATTTCTGTTCTCTTTTCATTAATGTAAAATAGGTGCTATGGGCTAGGATCCCAAGGAATATGGTACTTATTTTGGAAGGATATCAGGCTTTTAAATCATCTGAAAAATTTATGTAATTTTTCTCTTAACTCCAAACAAAAGGTTATAAAATCATTTACCTGATTATTCTAAAAAATTACCTTCATGAAAACTGCAGTAGCACTTTACGTTTCTCTTACACTTCTGAGAGTGATTTCTAGACATAATCCAACTATTTTTTACTTATAATCTACCATGAGGTAGGCAGATATCTAAATGCACTTACAGAAAATATAAGCTTTGAAGCTCATGCACAGTAATGCACTTACTGAAGTTACAGGGCAGTTCGCTTTGAAAACTCAGACCACATATTGAGTCATAAAATCCACCTTTCAGAAAATTATGAAACGTTCTTATGTACTATTCAAATGAATGGAAGATCATTTAGAAGCTTTTGTGCCCTAGAATAAAATTCATTTTAAGCAAATTTATAGATCTGTGAATTATCTAATCTTTGAGAATTCCTGTAACACGACATATGTAACATCTTTGTGAGTGAATAGGGAAGTCACACTCTTAAGCACCATTTTTTGAGGTGCTGGAGATTAAACCCGGGGCTGTATGAATGCTAAGCAATTGCTTTACTACTGAGCTACAGCCTCAGCCCCTATACCTCATTTAATGTAGTCTATACCTCCCACAGATTACAGTACCATGCATTATGTATCACAATAATATAAGGTTTCCCGACGTAGTACATGGACACTTTGGAATACATGATTCTTTATTGTGGAAGATTGTTTTGTGCATTGTAGGATGTTGAATAACATCCTTGGCCTCTACCCACTGGATTCCAGTAGCAACACCTTAGTAATGACAAGCAAAAACAGTCTCCAAACATTGTCAAAATTCTTGGGAGAAGGTAAGCAATATCATTTCTAGTTGGGAACTACTGCTATAACTTCACTACCTTGTCAAATGGTAAGACAGAGGTTAATTATCATCTCCTCAATAAGTTTAGCACTAGAGCCAGAAAAGAATAGAATGAGATTTCCAGAACCTAATGTGAACACAGAGTTAGTGACAGTTCCGCCTTTCCCTGACTTCTAGGGCCAAAACTAATCTTAACAAGAGAAAGAGAAATCTCAGTATAAAACTAAAATGTCTTTTCTGTGCCTTAGTAATGACTAACACATCTGAAGATACTCAAGCTACCATCAAGTGGAAGTCTTTAAGAAGGAAAAATCTTATTTTTGTAGCTTTGGGTAAAAAAACAAACAGCTGAAATAAATCCATTACTTTCTGTGAGGTAGCAATTATGGAAGGAAAAATAGTAACTGGTAGTCTGGTATTTTTATATGTTCATATCAGAAACTCATGGAAACCTGCTGGATATGGTGGCACACACCTGTAATCCTAACACTCAGGAGGCTGAGACAGTAAGATTGCTCCAAGTTTGAGACAAGCCTAGGTCACCTAGTGAGTTCAAGGCCATCCTGAACTACATAGTGAGACCCTGTCTCAAAAAAAATTGATGAAAGCCTTTACTAAATTGGATTAAGGAACCATGTATGTTCTGTTTTCATCAGAATTTAACTCCTTGAGTTCAAACTGTACTGAACTTTTGATGTTCTACTTAGCTTCTGCCCAGGAATCTTTTCATCAGAACAAAATTTTCATTACTAATAAGATGAAGTTCCCAGATTTCTTAGTTAGCTTTTCCATTGCTGGACACAATACCTCACACCCACAACTTAAAGAAAGAGAGGTTTAATTTGGCTCACTTTTTATAGGGTTGAGTCTATAGCTGACTAGCTCCAAGGCAGGAACATCATGGTGGAAGGACATGGTGGAACAAAACTGCTCAGTTCACAGTGGCCAGGAAGTAGAGCAGGAGAACAGTGCCAGAGAGGGAGAGGTGAGGAGTTAGGCATAGATTTTGAGGCCACACTTCTGTCACCTACCTAGATACACCCAGAGGTGTGCTCCACCAGCTCCCTGAGGGGATCACAAAGGGAACCAAGTCAACACTTTCCCCTTCCCACCACCTAGACTCTGCTTACAGTTTCTAGCAATTGAAATACTGTTATGAGACTTCCTTCAAAATGCTCTGTCATATGCCTACTCTCAGTAAGTCATTCCTGTAGATATATCTGGGTTCTACATTTTTTTCCTCTCTTCCCATGACTTTGGTTAGAGACTTATACATCTGCTTCTCTGACAGAAGGACTGACTGCTAGGTTTAGGGTTGATCTATAAGGTCTAGATAAAAGGGTATATATTAATATTACCATTTTATATGTGAGAAACTTAAGACATTGATATGTAAGCAACATGCCCAGGTTATGGATTAGAAACTTAGCTGGGATTCAAATCCAGAGCTGTCTGATCTCAAAAGTTATGTTCTATTTTATTACAAAGTATTCCTGTCTCACTGTCCTGTCACCCAGGAAAGAAGGTAGCAGCATTTGTTTATTCAAGTTTTTTTTGGTATCAGGGATCGAACTCAGGTCCTTGTGCTTGCGAGGCAGGCAGCAGAACCACTGAGCCCTGTTTATTCACTTTGATGCCATTTACACACACATATGCATATATATGTACATATATACAGGTGCATATGTATATATGTACACATATACATATATGTGTATATATGTATGTGTAAGTATGTATGTGTGTGTCTATATCTATCTATCTAGATGCAGATATAGATATATCACAGTAATGTGATGGGGGAGGATGGGCAGTTGAATAATCTTGGCACAAGCAGGAAAATTCAGAAGGTAAAAGGATCCCTAGCATAGGTCAATATTGTATTTGGAAAGAAAGCCTATTCATTATTCATTCATGCACTCATATATATTTATTCAATAATTTATTTATGCATTCAATACCTGCTTATTAAACCAAGTATGTGTTAGCCAGTGTGCTCTTGAACTGGCACGGCTCCTTCTCTTTACAATGGGGACAGCACGGAGTGAGTTTATGAGAAAACTCAGTGGAGCCCAGGAACATCGAGGGACAGAGAGAAGTCATGTGTCACTGAACAACAGACAGATTGTCTGAGAAATGTGTCACTGCATAATAAGTAATGGTCTTTTGCTCCTAGGACCATAATGGTGATTAAATCAAGAACAAGAAAAATGATACAATCAAGTGATGTGGCAAGCATGAGATGTGTGAGAACGCTGCTGGTGTATATGGCATACTGTTTTACAGTAGCCTTCTTTTCTAAATATATAAGCCAAAGAAGTACACTCTAAAATGACATAAAGTAGAGTAAGATACATACACAAGCCAGTGACACAGGCATTTATTATCATGATCAAGTATTATGAGCTGTATATAATCATATCTGCTACTCTGGGCAATGGTAGGTTTGTTTATTCTAGCATCATCACAAACACGTGAGTGATGTAATGAGCTTAATTATTGTTCCTAGCACAACATTCCCATCTTCAGGACTCTACAAGCAGTTAGAAATGTATTAAAGTATATGTATCATTGCAATGTTTAATGTTTTGATATTGTAGATATTTATGATAGCAAAAGAAAAATAAAAACTGGCCCAAGATACAATCAGAAAACATCTGTTTACCTTAATTAGATTTTGGTTAATATTGTTGATTCCTGTATTAAGGTCAATCCATGTACCTTTACAGAAAAATTTGATTTACTCTGAAACCACTATCTGAATACTTAGGGAAAGCACTTCAGGACCTTAGCATAGGCAATGGTCTTCTGTATAGAACTCCAAAAGCACAGAAAACAAAAGCAAGAATTGACCAGTGTGATTATATTAAACTAAAATGCTTCTGCATAGCAAAGGAAACAGAGTGAAGAGTCAACCTAAAGGAGGATTACTATGCACAACATATAAAGGATTTAAATAACTTAATTAAAAACTCATGTAGTTCAATTCAATAATGGACAAGTGATATGAATAGACACTTCTCAAAAGAAGAAATACAAATGGCCAATAAATATATGAAAAAATGCTCAATATCATTAGCTATCAGTGAAATGCAAAAGGAGATAACCATTTCACTGCAGTTAGAATAACTACTATTAAAAAAACTCAAAAAATAAATGCTAAGAAGGATGTGGAAAAAAGGAACTCATACACTAATAATACGAATGTAAATTATTACAGATACTATGGAGAACAATACACAGGTTCCTTAAAAAATTAAAAATAGATCTACTACATGACTGACTTCTAGATAGACAGACATAGGAAATTAAGTGATTGTACCACTATTCCCAGTAGCTGAGATAGAGATCAACTTAAATGCCTATCAAGAGATGAATAGATGAAAATAAATGTGGTATGCATACTCAATGGAATATGATTCAGGCACAAAGAAGAATGAAATTCTGTCATTTGCAGGCAAATGAGTGGGACAAGAAGACACATTAAGTGAAATAGGTCAGATATAGAAATAGAAATGCTGTATGTTGTTTCACATATGTAGAAACTAAATATAAGTGGGGGAGCTGAACTGAAAGAAGAATAGTGACTACTAGGAGTTGGAAGGGTGCTGGGGGTAGTAGTGGATAAAAGGTAGGTGGAAATGAACAATAACATTGCATGCATGCAAAGAAATATCATGCAGATCTCTAATACAGGAGATTAACATGTCTTAAAGTATTCTAAAAATTTGAGTTAAAAACTTTTCTTTATAAGATAGACATGGAATTCAATTTATTCTGGAAATATAATTTTAGAAACTTAAAATTTATAAGAGGAAGAATTTATAACACAGTAAAACAAATAGATTGTTATGATGGGCTATTAAAATGGGCTGCGTGATATAGCATATAGGAACTTTTATTGTAATCACATGTAAAATAGTTTGTGTGACTAAAAAGTCATTTTTTTCTAAATCCTCTTAATAATTTGAGGGGTTATAAATACTATTAGCATCAAGCGCCAGCAACTATATGGGCTTCTCTGGTCTGGGAATTTACAACAAATTAAGTGTAACTAGTAATTCAAGTTATATTTTCTCCTTAGTAGTAGTGTTCATTTGATTAACAGTAAGAACCATAGAGTAGAAAGGAGTCGGAAAAGTTTTGTAATTTAAAAGGACTATTGCACACATAAGTATAACCTTATCTCTTGCAAATTATTAAATACCTGTTTATAGTAATAAGATGTAATAGTGATCTCTGAGTCATAGGTAGCTCTCATGGAAGATGCTGTAATTTTTAACCTTTTCTCAGTTGGTGTTACCATGGAAACCAGAACTGTAATGATGAGTGACAATCCAGGGATATGCCAGTCCTCCTACCCCAAGCTACTTAATACATGTGTTGGAGTCCAGTTGCCAGCTACACAATTTTCATTTAGAATGAGTGCTACACAGGTTCAGACCTTCCCTTGTTTCTGGTTATAAAACACATCTTCAAAGAAGCACTCGTGTCAGAAAGCCAACCTGATTCCGCAAGGTTGAGGCACTAGTTTTGTCTGAACTTGAGCTTTTCAGACCTCATTTGCCCAATAGGACAAAGGAAGAACTTCGGATGCAGATGATAGGATGGAGAGGAAGGAATATTTGGCTTCATTGATAACAAACTGTTTCCACCATGACAGGCAAGATTTTCAAGCTGAAATTGATGAGAATTAAGTTTGTTTGCAAGTCACTCTGTTTGAATCCTTCTGAAACTGGATTTACTGGATAAGACCAGATTATCCATAATATTCTAGCCTTCGTGTCTCATTGCCCTTGACCGCAACACAGGGTTTTGGTCCTTTGCAAAATTCCTCTTCTCCAGGCTTTCCAGGAGTGCCCTGAGTATTTCCCACATGCACTGTCCTGAAGGGCAGTCCCGCTTTATCTCCAGGCTCCACTGAGTACTCTGCTTCCTGCTAATCACCACTCCCATGTCTGCTGGTATGAGCTGTACCAGTTTGTTATTGCTACCATGGCAAATCACCACAAACTTAATGGTTTGAAATAACACAACTCCTTTTCTTTATAATTCTGGAGATCAAAAGTACAAAAAAAATCTTCTGGGCCTAAAGTGAAGATGTTGTCAGAGCTGTGTTCCTTCTGGGGGCTTGAGGGTAGGATTTGGCTTTTCCCTTTGATAGCTTAGAGAAGTGGCCAGTGTCCTTTGGCTCCTGGGCTCCTCTGTCTTCACAGTCTATCAGTCCAACCTCTGCTTCCAGTATCCCACAGCCACATCCTTTTATATTACTTTTCCTTATAAAAACCCTCATAAGCGACAACTCCTCACCCCAAGATCCTCAACTAAATCACGCCTGCAAAATCTCTTTAGCATGTAAGATGACACATTCATAGGTTTGGAGATTAAGATGTGGAAATCTCTGATTGCAGTTATTTATCATCCCACACAAACCATTGTCTGGACACTGATACCACCGTTGCAACAGAACTTGTACAATGCAGGAGAAACACCAGATGCCGAAAAAAAAGATGGAGTGGAGGAAACAAGTATTATCCCACTCTGTGTCATACCTCAGGGACATGCTTCAAAGTCCTCATGAGAACAGGCTTTCAGTATTTGTATCCTCTCAGCTAAGAGCTTTGAAGTCATTCTAAGACTTGACTGGAGCCATTCATTATATTCTCTTCCCACTGTACTTCATCCGGAAGTATATGATCACACATAAAACTTTCTTAAGGTTGATTCCCTCTGTGCCTGAGTACACTCAGCCTCTCTATGCCAAAATGCCTAAGTCTTATCTCAGACCAGTAACCTACACCTATAATTCATTAATTTGAAAACTCACCAGTCCACTTTAAGTCATTCCTAAAACCATTTCCCCTAAATGAAAAGCTATCACATTAAAAATATTCTCATTAAATTTAATGGAGAAAATTATAATGTGTTCCATCCAAATAGCTGTCTTTTAAAATATTGAGAGCATGTGATACTCACTTCCCCATTATGACATTAATTTTAATGAATTCACACTCCATTCATTTATAGTATGTGATGATATGGACCTGTGATGGGGCTACATTTGGATATAAAAAAGAAGCTACTGAAAAGAAAGGATGACATTGTAAAGATAGTTTTTATAACTCCTGTAAAGAATATACTCATCTTCAGTGTAGAAACAAATTTTTTTCATATAATTAATTGATATGCTAATTATACACATCAATGGGATGATCATTTTGATAGGCTTGCAACCTCAGCTAGGAGCATTTAATCAGCACAATTCTAACCCAAAATGTAGTATGTAATCAAGTCAGAACCTTAAGGTCACTTATTATACTTATTTAGTGCAATGTTGGATGAAAACAAACTGCATCAAGATCAAAAGTAGTTGTTGGAAGAGTGTTAGAACTTTTCAAAAATCAACATTTACTGTTGCTACATGGGAAAAATGTAGATTTATTAAATTTGTTTACTTATGTCAAGTTGTTACATGAAGAAAGTCTGTATTTATTAAGCATCTCTTAATGCCAAGGTCAGGGATATCAAGACAAAAGAAACAAAATCCCAGTAATAAGAAGGTTCAATGTGTAAACAGTGATCAGGAAGTGTCAGAACTACAGAAATTAAAACATTAATATGGTTATCAGGAAATATTGCTGAGCAACTAATTTTTTCATTCACTATGTTGAATTTCAAGTAGAACACAATTTGCATAACTTTTATAAGTACACATTTTTCTATTTTATTTATCTTTATGCTATCTGATTGGTGCACATTAACAGCTACAATTAGGCCATTGGTTACATGGAACAGTGATCTTCCTTAAGAAGCTATCTCCTACAACTCAGAATTGGCATTGTATAATAATAAGTAGTATCTCTGACTTGCGGCTGCTGGGTCCTGTTGGCTCAAGCTCAGGCTTACCTCTTCTAATCTTTAGATTTTTCCAAAAGGAGAGATAATTCAAGTCAGCTCAGGAGTTCTGATAAACTCTTTGGTATTCCTAAGAGAGTTATAGAACATTGAATCAGAAAGATGTTAGAGCTTAAATGTAACTTACCAGATTGAAACTGGGAAAATGGAGGTGTGGGTTACTGATATGAATATTGCATTAATGTGAATTATTGGTACCATAACTGGGAAGCAACTCCTCATGTGATCCTTTTAAGTAAGAAATCAACTTGGGCTTCATTTGACCTCCTGCAAGAGATGCTGATTCCTAGCATTACTGCATCCAAAATCTATTTTTTTTTTTTGGTACTGGGGATCGAACTCGGGTCCTTGTGCTTGCGCAGCAGGCAGCGAAACTACTCAGCTAAATCCCTGGCCCTCCAAAATCTAAATTAATGAAGCAATCAAAAATGTAGCAACTTCTTACTGAATTCTCTACATCTGTCTCAAACTCTGCTGCCAAGGCCAGCTCCACTAAGTTAGTGACTACAACCTCATCTATGTTGCTCCCTTCAAATTCTATTCCTATGGATTTCTGAGCATACCAGCTCCTCTGGGAGTGGCCGCATCCTTTTGACATTTCATGGCTAGATGTCTTATTAGAAAATGTGATACAGATAGCATGTGTCCTTGTTAGAAGTCTTAGTTGCTCAGTTCTTATTTCCTCTGCACAAATCACTTTCATCTGAGGCTGAAAATGTCTTCCTTGGCTTCTTATTCTACAATTTTCTCCAGCACAGACTTGCCTCTAGGCCTGTTCTCTCCCCCTAGGCAAAGATATTGATGAAACCATCTAAAAGCATTACTCTTGGTAGCTTTCTTTCTTTTGCCTTGCTTCTTCATTTTCCAAAGGTGTTGAATCCCTCTGTGGCCCTGTACCATTGAGCTCACGTACTCTCTCTCCTGCTCGATATGACACTTCTAGTTCTCTCTTCCAAGATTAAGATGGTGAGTAGTGCACCTGACAGCTTCTTTATTGAAAGACTGTGTAGCTCAGTTACTTGGGGTTAAGATTCAATGTACACAACAACTACAGCTCAAACCTATGTTAAAATACCAGTTCTCTTAACTAACAATGCACCTTTGTAAAATAAGATGGGAACAGAGCACAGTTATTGCAATGATGACAGTAAATCCCCTACAGAGGGCACCCAGAGTTTAGTAAGGGCTCAAGAAACAGTTGCCTCAAATGTTTCTTTCTTTACTAATTTGCAGAATGCCACACTGAACACTGATTCGTGTGACTTTTGTACAGACACTTAATGCGCACATTCAGTTTGCTCCAAAATATGTTGCAATGGATAATAGGATTTTGACATTTATAGTATCACATTGGTATCATTGTGCAGTTTTAATGTTATTAGAATATTTTATTGCTATTTTTGGTTAATTTCCCTCATTATACTGGGCTCAGAGAAGGTAATTATTTAAATAATAATTTTTCTTCTTGCCTAGAAGTTCTCCTAAATTATTTTTCTATATGTAGTATAGTACTTTGAGCCTTTTCTCTATACATAAGTACCAACTTTGCTTTTAATAAAACATGATGCTAAAAACTACCTGGGTGTTGAGGACAAATCTTCAGTATGTGTCACTTATTTTATTTATGAAAGTTGAGCAAATTGACCTCTTTATTTTTTTTCATCTTTTTCTTATTCTTGAAAATTCTACTGAGTAAAAAATCCCATGATTCAGTTAAACCTTTCCCATAGCTTTCTGGCTGTAATGAAACAATTTGATTTCTATTTAGCTAGTATTGATTTCTTTTATTAATTTTTGCATTTCTCCTAATGCAAACTCTAATATGATCCCCCCTCATTTTGCCCAAGGGACTAACCAATTAGCCCCATTTCTAGTGGTTTTGCCTGTATGAGCATGCCTTGGTGAGAGACAACCTATTACATGTCAGAGGAAGATAAATGGCCTTGAATATTTTGAACAATGTAAGTTGAGCAGAAATTAGAATATCTGACATCTTAAATCAAATTATTTCCTGGAAAAAGAAATATGACTAAGGTATTTCATAGTGCGAATCAGTATTGATTTTTTAAAAAATCACTAGCTGACAAAATCAAATTTTTTTCTTTTTAATCATGGTGTGTATAAGTAATTCAAGGCCTTATTTCAAAATTATTGGTCAATCTATGTTTTTTACTGACATTAACTTTACTGTAAAATGAATCATTTTAAATTGTTTTTTAGTTGACTGGCTGATATTAAAAGTCATCCATTCTGAGATTTAATCTAGTATAAATTAAAAATATTTTCTCTTAGTCCTACCTAGCCTAGTAAAATCTGTTTGAAAAAAGCCCCTTAATGTTGATCATTGAGTTCATGCTGCCCTGGATTTATGGTTTCCTTAACTCCTTGCTTCCTGGAATATTTATTTGCTTCACTTTTCTTTGTTGCTGGTTTTTCTCATCACCTTGTGGAGGAAAGGTGAGAGCTAACTCTACTGAGTGCCTTTGTTGCCATGGTGAAGAAAAATAGTACAATTCCACAGTTAATAAAGAGTATCAGGGTGAGGAAGATATTTCTTCCAAGCTAGCATGATTTTCATTTCATTATAGTGGAACTAAGGAGCATTGAGAGGCCCGTCGAAGCAAAATCTTATGTTAGATATAGTTCATAGTGTCACGCTATTCACTCAGAATATAGTACTTTCCTTTGAGAATTTATTTAAAATGCATGCACTGGAGAAATGTTTTAAAAGGGGCTTCAAGCAGTCATTTTTTCCCAAATAAAAAGGAACTGACATTCTACCAATTTCCATTTTGAAAACTGAACAGTCACAGATAAATATTGTCACAAAGATGCTTATTAATTCACGCTTTGAAAAAAATGATTTGTGGCTTTTCAAAAGGAAAAATGTCTTTATTTAGCTGTCCCATCCAAATTTGGGTGTGAAAAACATAAAGGACCCTTCATTTCACTTTAGGTTCAAAGGGTAATGCATTATTAGTAATTTACGTGGTTCTGAATTGAAATCTCCCCCTTTCCTCTCTCTCATCTTTCTCTTACTCTCTCTATTCATCTAACTCCTCAACCTCCCTTCCCTGACACACACCGATTCACAAGAGCTATGTGTGTTGGGAATTCTTTTTTGAAGAGAGATAAGGCAGCAGCTAAGATCCAACAGTGCTCTAGAAAGTCTTTGCTCCATGAATTTTAGTTCTTAGGAGGTGTTGAACTGCAATTTGGAAGTGCTATTCAAAATGCCATGGGTAAACATGCTGTGAAGCCTCATGTCGAGTTTTCACTAAAATGGCAGTAAATGGAAAGCTTTTGTAACTCATTTTTTTCATACTTCTCCAAGTCTAATTTACTATGATGAAATGTACTTTGGTGAGCAATTATTTCAGTAAAGAAAGACTAGAAAAATGATTTTTAAAAACCTATACTAGGTGAGAATATTTGGAAGTAACAAATGTCTAACTTTTAATTGCATTGTTAGGATGCCAAAACCTTTGTGAATACAGATTGTTAGAACTCCAAGTAAAGTGAAATAAAAGGTTGAAGTGACTTATAGTGAAGTCTGCTGATAGAAAACACAATGGTATGTTACGTAAGGATTCTTCTGCCTAAATATAGTTCAAGTAACAGGGAAAAAAAGTGGGAAAAGAAAGCTGAATGCATATAGGAATTTCTTTAGAGGAAATAAATAGTAGACATTCTGACAAGAAATTGTTTTAGAGTAAGCACTACTGAGATGTATGTGTGGGAAAATAGAAGAAGAAATAATTGTAGAGTGCTCAAGTTGTGTTATGCAGTTTAATTTATACAATTTCTCTGTATAATATTTATATCAACCTGAGTGGGTGGGTGACAATTTGAACATTTTTCCAAGGAAATGAGAAATTTTTTTCATAAGCTGTACTGCAAAACACTTTGTCAGTTCTATGAGATCTATATCTTATCATCTGCCTTTTGCTTATAAGGCAAGAAAAAGTTTCTAGCATTTGGAACAGTGGGAATTGGGAAAAAAATTGCAGAAAAGTCAAATTCACAAATTTTGTCTGGTTGCTTTTATAATTTCTTAGATAACAAAATAGATATATTTTGATAATTATGTGATGATGGCATTTTATTTTTTCAGTTGGATGTTACAAATATTTGTTCACTCTCCAAGTCTCATAATATTTCTACTATTTAACTGTAATCTATTAATGGCATATTTTTATTTTATGTACAGTCAAAAATTATTTGCATTCATAAAAATACAAATCTAAGCATTTAAAAAATTACATCAAATTTGGTAAGAAAAAAACTGTATTAAGATAGAGAAGAAATGGAAGATATGAAACTGCCTCTTAAGAACATAAAGTCTACCTGAAAAAAATAAAACTAAAGGTTTCATTTGACGCAGCAATTTCCCTTCTTGGTATTTTCCCAAAAGAATTAAAAGCATCTTACCACAACTATATATACACACCAATGTTTATACAAGCAGTTTGTAATAGCTAAATCTTGGAAACAGCCCAAATGCCCATCAACCAATGAATAGATAAAGAAGATATGGTTTCTTATACAATGGAGTACTACTTTGCCATAAAGAAGGATAAACTTGAGACATTTATAGGTAAATGGATGCACCTTAAGATCATATTATTAACTGAAAAAGGACACATATGTTTAGATATCATATTATTTCTCTGGTGTGAGAAACTGAAAGGGTAAATAAGGACAAAATGTATAATAGATATTGACAAATAGGGTAAAAACAATGTTCAAATGGGAAGTAGAACAAGGAAAGGGGAAGGGGAAAGGAAGGAAGAGATAAAAAGATGGGGAAAAAAATTGAAACAGAGATTTTGTAAAATAAGGAAGGAAAGAGGGGTTGAAGTGAGGGGAGGGGATTGGGGAAAAAAGAATCAAGATATATTATGCACAGATACAAATTCCCAATGATGAATATGATCATTATATATATCTAAAATGTGCCAATAAAATTAATTTTAAAAAATCATAAAATATAAATTTTGAGCCAGGTCAAAATGATAAATATAAATAATTTAAGGCTCAAAAAATAAAGCATAACACAAGAGCAGATCAACATATATTGTTTTGCAGGCAAAGTCCAAGGGCCGAGACTCATGATCAGCTTCAGGCTGGTTGAGGACAACCACCACTGACGTCTACGACAAAAATCTCCATAAGCAAACAAACACATGAAAAAATGTTCAGAATCACTGTTCATTTGAGAGATGCAGATGAAAACAATACTGATATTCCATCTTACTCCAGAAAGAGTGGCTGCTATCAAGAAAACAACCAATAACAAATGCTGGCAGGCTTGTGGGGAAAAGGAACTTTTTTTCCACTGTTGGTGGGAGTGCAGACTTGTGCAACCACTATGGAAATCAGTGTGGAGATTCCTCAAAAATCTAGGATTAGAGGTCCCATTTGACCCAGCTATTCCCCTTCTGGGTATATTCCCCAAAGAATTAAAAACAACTATATAGCTAAATGGATGCACCTTAAAGCCATACTCTTAAGTGAAATAAACAGGGTACACATGTTTAAATACTGAATTATTTCTCTGGTGTGAGGAACTGAAAGTGTAAATGAGGACCAAAATGCATAATAGATACTGTGAAATAGAAAGAAATGGTTAAAAGGGGAAGGGGAAGGAGGGAAGGAGGGCAGGGGAAAGAAAAGAAGGGAAAGAAAAAAATGAAAGAAGAAGGAAATCATGGAAACAAAGCTTATGTAAATAGGGATGGGTAGAAGGGTTGGAGGGAGGGCAGGGGAATGGGAAAAAATGGAACCAAGATGTATTTGTAAAGATACAAATTTCCAATGATTAATGTGATCATAATGTATACCTAAAATGTACCAATAAACTCAATAAATAAATAAAATCTGCATCAAAACCTGAGGATTTTTACCAAATTTATATAACTAAGAGGTTTTATTGATTTTTTTTTCACATGCAGTGCATCATACAATTAGACATAGGCAAATGTTTTTGTTTGTTTTTGAAGCTATCCGTTTATGGTTTACCTCAGACATCAGACAGAAGCAGTGGTTTACTGCAGGAGGATCATAATACCGATTATGCCCAAACCAGGCTGTGAAGAGTTAACCCCACAATTGGCTTGTTTATAGAAGTGAATCTAGCTGAAGCCTACTTGCCAAGGTCAGAGAAACCTGCATACAAATTTTATTCCCACAACTAAAACCTTCTTACTGGAGGACAGTGTTCTAATTACAGCCATATATTTTGTCTATTCTGTTCCTAATTTGAGAATGCTTTGTCTTGTCCTTTATGAGCCTTGTTTACATTAATTTCAATAGAAACTCCATGTAGTCCTGCTCTTGTACATAGTTTGTCTTTATCCCAATTGATTGTCATTAAAAATCAGTGGCTTGGGCTGGCCAGCGTCTTTGTTGGTTGCACCAGCATTGGTAATCCTGCCACTCTGCTTTCTCTCCTAGTTCTGTCTTTTAGTTCTATTTCTCAGGCCTGCCTCATATATTGGGGAGGATACTGGAACCTAACTGCAGGGGTCTCTAGTGTTTACTACAGACATCATATGCACCCTCTGTGAGCATTTTTATAATAATTAATATCTTGATTCATTTATTCTTTTATTGAAAAAGAGCTATTTTATGTATATTTTTACAAGGCATGGAGAAAAAAATGTGTAGTTTTGATATTGGACATTATAAGTTATAATAGCCAAAGACTAGGCAACAGAATTATAGAACATAGTTTTCCAAAATAGTTCTAAAGGCAAGTATCCTTCACAATGTTCCCCAACCCCAAAGGCCTCCATGGATATCCAATTTGGTTAACACTGGTTTACATGTCATACATGTCATAGTTCTTTCTTGGAGAGAGTTCCCATTACTTGCTAATGTAGCAAAGACAGAAATACTACAGGAAAGAAATCCCTTTGGCTTTGTCAAACCCAGAGCACAGTGACATCTTGAGTGTGAAACATGGAACACCCTAAAAGAGATGTCAGTTCAGAGTGAGGCCTACTCAGTAGTGTTAATTCAGCAAGTCAGAGATCTAAGAAGGCAAACAAGCAGATGCCATAGATTGGAAGAGCAAGCAGAAGAGCAGAAAAACTTTAAAAATATGTTCCAACTCTGAAGTAAAATCACTTATGGTGGGGATATTGCTACAGGTGTTTTGAAACTACAAAAACTTTTCCCTCCCTCTCTTCCCCTTTCTTTTTCTTTCCTCCCCTCCTCTCCTTCATACATACAGGAAGCTAAGAGCTAGTTTTTCATAAGCAATTCTTTTACAGAAGGTACATGAATAGTAAAGTGTTTCAGGATTTCCATGTCTTTTTCACCTTTATAGATGAAAGATAATTACTCTGAGGTTAGAATTCTAGATTTGTAGTTTTTCATCAAAACATTGGCTATATTACTACCTTTTCTTGTAGCATTTGGGATTGGTGATGAGAAGTCCAGAACTGACTTCTTTTCCTTCCTTTCTTTTCTTCAAATAACAATCTCTTTTTCTCTCTGAAAGTTTTAGAGTTTTATGAATTTCCTCATGATTATATATTTTTAAATCTGTATTTTGCTTATTTCATATTCTTTCTTTTACCTTGTTCAATTTTGGAAGAGTTTAATGATATTTACTATCTTTTAAAAAGTTTAAAATATCCAAAAACTTAATAAACATGTAAAGAGACTTAACATCAGTGAACAGAGAAATTCAATTAATTTAGAAGGAACTATTATTGAAGGCTGTCAGAAGGATAAAATCTGGGTAATGCCATTTTGACAAAAATGAAGAGATGAGGAATTCCTTGCTTTAGACAGAAGTGCAGGCTACATGGTCCTTTTGGAGAGCAATGTGGCATGGAGCAGGCAAAGTCAGCACACCTGTACTCATGTAGCAGTTCTACCTGTGGGTATACACTGCTTCACACACATTTAGGATGAAGGTGGAGATGGAGGTAGATAGATAAATAGATGGATAGGTAGATATTAAAATAGAGATTGATAGAGATAAAGATGGATGGAAGAGAGAGGAGAAAGTAAGAAAGACAGAGAGACAGAGAGTCTTCATGACAGACTAAGGATTTTCATTGCACTAATGTTGGTGTAGTAGGAGGAGAGCAACAAAGGACAGATTGATTTAGTGTGGTAGGCCCACATTCATAGAGGTACATATGAAGAAAATACACATTAAACAGAATGCCATGGTTGCCACAGGTGTTGAGGTAAGGAGGTTTAGGAGGGAGCATAGGAAAATTCATTAGAACAAACAACAAACCTTTTTGTTAATGCTTGCCCAGTTCTCTCTTTCTTTCTGATAGATGGGTCACTCCTGTCTTCTCTCTCTTGTTGTCCCCATTTCTTTCTCTGTCACTCTCTCTGTCTCACCTTCTCTCTTTTGTCCCACTGTCCCAGTTTCATGTCACTTATTTCAAATATCTTTATTATTATTTTCACTGTTAGTTGGATTTATTCTCCAGCTTTTTCTAACTTCTTGAAATGAAAGCTCAGTTTATAACTTTTTAATATTTGTTTAATCATATGGCTTTCAAAACCCACATCCCCTTGTTCTTTCCAAGTTGTTTATATTAATTCTAATACATAATATAAATATCT
>NW_004624730.1:31069648-31098621 GCF_000247695.1 Heterocephalus glaber
TCTGATTTCATTTTTCCCAGATCCTCTTTTGTTGCCAGTTCAGAGAGTCCAGGTGGTTGAGTATCAGATTGTTCCATCTTGTTTCCCTTTGAGGTGCTCTAGGTGATCCAGAAGTCTGTTTTTGAGGCTTGTTAATGTGTTTTCTCATTTCCAGGTGGGGGAGGTGCTTCTGGATCCCATGCGGCTCACCTTCTCTGCCCTAGGAGCTTAGGATGGCAGTGGGGGAGCTTCCTTCCGGGTTCTGGGACCAGCTCACCTTCTCTGCCCTAGGAGCCTGGGATGGCAGCGGGGGAGCTTCCTTCCAGGTGCTGGGACCAGCTGAGCTTCTCTGCCCTAGGAGCCTTGGATGGTGGCAGGGGAGCTCGCAAATACTTTTTATGAGTTTATTTTCTGTCTTAAAATTTATATATGGTAACTGCTCATTTTCCATAAAAAACATTTTATTTTTTTATGTAGTCAAACCATGTAACTTTTAATGTTGTTG
This sequence comes from Heterocephalus glaber, assembly GCF_000247695.1. Next base: position 31,070,133 of record NW_004624730.1, read on the forward strand.
TTCTTGTTTTTGCCTTGAATTTCATATTGAGAAATATTTCCCAACCCCAAATAATTAGTGAACTGTATTTCCTTCTATTGATTTTATGTTTTTATTATTAAATATTTGATAAATCTAAAATGTATATTAGTCTATATTGAAAGGTAGTGGTCAATTTTGTTTTAAAATGATTTTGATTTTCAATAGTGTTTATTAAACAATACATTATTAAAATAAAATTCAACCTTTATTGATTTACTAAATTGATATATATACTTGAATTTTTAAATGAACACATTAGTCCATTTATTTCATCTTTGTCAAGCATACTATTTTAGTATGTAGAAGGAAAATCCCTGTCTGCTTCATTGCTCCTTATTTTCAGATTTTTTCTGGATGTGTTTACATGTTTATTCTTGCAGATGAGTTTTTAATTAGTTTTAAAAGATAATAATATCACTATATTCTCCTGTCAACATTTAAAACTGAATTAGAATAAAACAGAACAACTTCCTCTTACTACTGCCTTTATTTCCACTGTTCTTCAGAGAAGTTATGATGGGTAACACCTTTAAGTGTATATTTCTAAAATGTTTTCATTTATTTAAACATATATATTTATATATACATTTTAACACAAATTGAATCATATTATTGCTTTTGACTTTTGTCTTCTATTTTTTTAAGAGATCTATGTCAGCCTACAGTAATTTCCCTTATTGTTTTATGATATACTTTTTCTCAACTTCTTACCAAAATATATGCCAACTTCTTACCAAAGTAAGGTCTAGCTTCATTGACCATTTAAACTGAGACAAGGTGTTGATGCAAGGAAGAAAGCATTACTTAAAATGTTGACTCAAAAAGAAGAAAGTTAAGGGTGCTAGTTAATCTTGATGTCAGTTTAACTGGAATAAGAGACTCCTGGGAGGTTATTGCATTGAAAAGGCACTGATCATCAATGATTTAATCCAGGCAATATTAAAGTTTCATACAAGCACAAACCCTATTGTGAACTATATAGGGGATTTAGGTTATGCATTCCTTATGAGAATCTAATGCTTGATGATCTGGGGTGGAACTGAGGCAGTGATGTTAGTCATAAGGAGTGGCTGCAAATGCAAATTAACATTAGCAGAGAGGCTTTACTTCACAGGTACTATAATAAATCAATTGCTTGCATATTTGTATCAAAACCCTATCAGTGAGTGTCAAATGACACTTAAGCTGCATCTGGTACTAGACATTATAGTAACAAGTGAGTTGATATACTTCAATTGTACAGCTGCACCTGATGATGGGCTTTAAATAAAAATCTGACATTTATTTTAGCCTGTACAAAGCTAGCTTATTATTTTATTTACCACTTTCATCTGTACCCTTTGCCCACACTGTGCACTTGTCTTGGTCACAGTTTTAGCAAGGCCACAAGCTAACCCTAGCCAAAATTAATTTTTTAAAAATCACTGGAGAGCTTCTTTAAAAAGCAGGAAAGACAAAATGACAAAACAGCAGAAGACTCTAAGACAGTCAATGAAAAGATCTGAAAGAAAATACCAAGAGTCTTACCTACATTATGATTTATTGCAACAGGTGATTTACATTCTCCAAGCTTGCTTTATATAATATGTGGTGAGTAGCTATCCAATGTAGCCATGAAAACTTCCAAACTGCTCTGCCACATGGAGACTAAGCACCTTACATTGAAAGACAAGCCTTTGAAAAATTTTCACAGGAAAAAAGCGAACACAAAGAACAGAAGCAATTATTGAACACCTATACTCATTAAATATGTCTGCATTGAGAGCATCCTTCTAAGTCACTAGGTGCATTGCTAAAGCTGGGAAGGTATTTACTGTTGGTGAAGAGTTGAACCTACCTGCTTCTAAGAACATTTGTTATGAACTTTTAGGAGCAGATACAGTTCAAAAGATGGCATGTGTTTCTTGTTTGGCTAGATGAATTGATGAAATAAAGGATTTTGAGGCACAATTGTTAGAGGATTAATGATTCATTATGGTACCCAATCTTTGTAAAGATAGATCACTGCCCACAGTTATTCAGTTCTGAGAGCCACTTCAGAGATTTCTTTTAGACAAACAGTCACCACTGGCAGCACATTTCAGTGACACAAAGTGGATCACAAAACTTGCTTACTTGTGTAACATATTCAACCTAGTCAATGAACTCAGGCTGTCACTTCACAGCAGAATGACAACTGTGTTCAAGCCAGTAGATAAAGTGACTGTATTCAAAACCAAATTTGATTATGAGAATGATGAATGAACATTGGAATTTTTGACATGTTTCAGAAATTAGCAGAAATTTTGAAAGACACTGAGCCATGGCCTTTTCTTACTTTCTCATTGTTGGGACAAAATACTCAAAACCCACAAGTTAAAAGAAGAAAAGTTTATTTCAACACAGTTTGTAGAAGTTTCAATCTGTAGTCGGCTGACTCCAGCACAGGGCATCATAGGAGAGGGGCATGGCAGAGGAGAAACAGTCCATTGCAAGCCAGGCAGGAAGCAGGGAGACTTCCTTCTTCTTTCCATTTTTATTCCATGAAGGCTATAAGCCTATAGATTGGTGGCATCCACACCCAGAGTGGATCTTCTCTCTTCAGTAAGTCCATCATTTATACCAAGAACTGCACTAAACAAATCAGTGGTCAAATCCAGCATCACACAACCATGATCCATTGTCATACAACCACGATACAGTCACTCTCAAAAGCCCCACCTATGAGTTCATAGGGCTTGGGGGGGCATCTAGATATAAACCTTATTAACCTTATTTCTCACACTTCATGCATGATCACCTATGTTAGCTTTAAAAAGAATTTGGAAGGGCTGGGGGATTTAGCTCAGTGGTGTTGCTGCCTGCCTGACAAGCACAATGTCCCGAATTTGATCCCCCATACAAAAAAATAAAGAATTAGGGAAAAGACCCCCAAACTAGGAAGGAATGGATCCTTGAACCATTTGTGAATAAGCCAGTTGAAACAATTTTGTCCATGGTAGAAGAGCATCAACTGTTTAAGATTGCAAATGACAATGGCTTTAAAAGTAGATATGGGACAACTTCAAATTTCCATAAGTTCTGGATTAAAGTCAAGGCAGTATATTATGGAAAACCCTTCTTCTAGTTCCAGTGTCTTATCTTTGTGAAGCAGGATTTTCTGCAGTGACATCAACCAAAATGAGATTATGGAGTAGACTGAATGTAAGCAACACACAAGGTGTCACTGTCTCCCATCACTCCCGGATAAAAACGTCTAGTTTCAGGAAAACAACCTCAGTGGTCCCACTGACTCTGCATTATGGAAAATTGTATGAATATTTCATTATATTTTACAATGTAATAATAATAAAATGCACAATAATTGTAAAGTACTTGAATCATCTCACCCCACTAGTCCATGGAAATATTGTCTTCCATGAAACTAGACCCTGGGGCCAAAAACACTGCAGTCTGCTGAGTCAACCCATTGTTGAGTTCATAGCTGAATGGGCAAGTGGGTTGTGGGGCTAGATTTAGAATGTGGAGCCTGGTCTCTTGGCCCTTTCCTTTTAGGTTCTTCCCCTGCTCTGTACCTTACAGATAACATGAGTTGACCAGCTTTCCTCAAACTGCCTTCTGCTAGGATGTTTCCACCTTTGAGTCAGCAGCCATGGGATGAAACCTCTGCAATTGTGAGCCAAAATAAATCTCTCCTTTAAATAGTAGGGGTTAGGTATTAGTCCCAGTAGCAGAAAAGCTGAGCTATAATGAAGCTACTGTCATAAAAGCTTTGGAAGTTGATTGAAAGTGCCTCATACAGGTAGTTGAGGGGTAGTTTCAGACTCGTAAATGTCTCCCTGTAACATGAAGGCTAGATGTTATACTTCCTATCCTGATTACTTAATCATGAAGTATTTTTTCAGTTGCTGTTAGTCTCAAAAATGAAGATCCTTAATTCTTTACTACAGATTAGCCATGCATTATACACTAGACAGGCAAAAGGTAGGGGTGTCTTCCCATTGACTGTCACTGCTGGCAATGAGCTAGAACTTGTTCCCTGTGTTAGTTATATATTAACTACAAACTCTAGCAATTTACAGAATGCTAGATTTCAAGCCCTCAAATGATACGTGTTTATATGACTTTTATAATTTTTTTTTGCTGTGACATGCTAGGCTGTTTAAAATGGAATCATCATTACAAAAATATCTTTTCACCCCTGTATTTCCTTTAGATACTAGAAGTGGAGTTGTTGAGCTTTAGGATATGGACACTTGACAAACTATCACATTGTCTTACAAAAAGGCTTTGAACACTTACACTACTATGAAAAGTATATAAAAGTGCCTTTTTCTTCATTTATGCACCAATTTTTGAAAATCATTTCCTGATGTATTATTTCTATTTTGAATTTCTATGGAGAGAAACAATAGAATAGTTCCTTCAGAAGTAAATAAATTGAGAAAAATTAGATGGAAGTATATCATTATGATTGCAAATTCAATGAATACAAGAAGTAATGAATACAAAATCAGTGAATACAAGAACCTGCAAAGAATACAAGAAATAAAAGTATTGGAAAAGATAGAGAGCTCTGATTGAACTATACTTGACAACTTCTAACCTCTGAACTTTTGCATTAAAATGAGCCAATACATACTTTTTATTATTTGTGCTTTGAGTTAGGTTTTCTCTCCCTTGCAACTGAAATAAAATAGAGAGAAAATTGACTGAGACTGCACTGCATTTCCAGTATTTCTATTTTAAATTATTTTTATTAAATTTACTTTTAATTGATGCATAAAATATAAATTATGTAGATATTAATAGGACATCATGTCATGTTCTGATACATTATCTCTTGTGAAATGTTTGAAGCAAATTAAGCCTACCTATCTCTTCAAATATTTATCATTTTTTCATAATGAAAACATTTAAATTTTTAAAATCCATTCTTTTAATTTATAAAAATATACAGTAAGTTGTTTTTGTTGAGCAATTGCACACCAGAACTTCTTAATCTTATCTAACTATAACTTAGTGCCCATTCGTCAACTTTTCCACATTCTTCCTCCCTCCCCACTCCCCTAAACATTGCTATTTAAATTAAAATTAATTTGAATAAGTAGAATTTAAAATTCAGTTTCTCAGTTGCACTATCCAGATGTACATGTGGAGAGTGGCTTATGCCCAACATTCCAGAATGATCTATATGTGAAGGATTTTCAGTAGTTTGTCCATAGTCACACAGCTGTTTAGTAGTAGAACTGTTACTTCAACCTGCATTTTAGATGACTAGAGAAATGTTCTTCACATCATCTTCCATTAAGTCCCTATGAACTAGTGTGTTTATAGGAGGTCTTATCATCTAATGTAATGTAACCATTTGTTTTGTATTTATATTCTGACTCTGTAAAGGTAGCATCAATAAATGTTTTTTTGACACATTATCTCAGACCCTGGCTTGCCTCATTCATGCTATATAAATCCTTACCCATACTGGTTTTAACCTGAGCTTCTAGTACTTTTATCACCAATATTTGTATTTTGTATTTTTTCTCAAAATTCATATGTGGTTAAACCTTTCTCTAATACTTTCATTGTTACTGTTTCAATTTATCTCAAGATTCTTCAGGGGTTTCTTTTCCTTTGTGGATATGCTAAATATATGTCTTTGCCTTCTTATTTTCACATACTTGCACATCAAGAAGCTTTCCCCAAGATATCTGAGCTCTCCTTTTGACACAAACTGTGATATGAACAGAAAAATAGTACAGCTCTTCCATGCATGTCTGAAAATAAATTTGACAAAGCTTATTAATACCAGTGGCTTTCTGGCCATTTTAAAACTTAAGTATTCTGTTCATTGGCAGTAATACTTATTTCTTCTTGATTTTCTTTTTAATAAATAACCTTTTGAATATTTCAAGCACTTTCTAGTTATCAAATTTAGAATTAATTGCACTACATTTCTCAAGGCAGATTAATGAAGCTACCTCTTTCAGCAGAATTCTTTCCTAATGGATATTTTGTGGTACTATTAGAAATAACGCTGAACATAAATGAAATAAAGTATTGGTGTCAAGCATGACTAGGTTCAGAGATGTGTTAACTAATGGATACTATCTCTGAAATTTTAATCTATGAATCTTTAAAAGTTCATATTTTTATTATAAATGATATATTCTACTTGCTTTTAAGTAAATATCAAATGAGGACACATATGTTGTGTCAAAAATGCTTTCCTAAATCATTTTATTATGCAAATTTTATACATAATTCTACCGATTTTTGCTCTATATAATTTTTAAACTTTTATAGACGATATAAAAATTTCTATGATGTTGGTGTTCATTAGGTATTGGTATTCAAGAACAGGAAGTAATGTTAATCCTGGGTTTTACCATGCTCTGTTATTTTGGTATCATTGGTAAGTTGCTTCATTGGAAATGGTGCTTCTGTAATAGAGAGCTCAATTAAGGTTAATTAGCAGGAAAGACTTGACACTCATGATTAATAACCCAACTGATATGCTAATGCACCCAAGTTCTCAAATCATAGATTTATCCTCAGGTGTGACCCTGCTGAAGTAATTGAGGTAATAAAGTGAGGTTTTTCTATATACTTATTCAGCAGAAATAATCCTTTAAGTGAACCTTAGTTGTATTTAAGATGATTTTGTCATTTTTTGAATATTATTAGTACATATTTACAAAATATGAAGTACCTTAGGGTGTAGGTGTATGGAAATAACATATCTTGAATCTTTTTTATTCTGTTTTCCAACTTCACCCATATTTACCTCATATTACATTGCTGGAGTGAAATGAGTATAAGAACATATCCAGAATTATTATTATGAGATAGATAGATATATATACACACATATATATATCTTTCTTTATTTTTTATGTTGCTTGAATTATACTCCTTTTTCTTCTTGCATTCTACCTTTCTATATTAAAGAGAGAACATAATAAGATACTACACTTGATCTTAGCCAAAAGGCCGAGAAGCGATAGAGAGAACATAATAAGAGCTAGACAAAGAACAAAATGCAGCTGAGTATATACTTCTTTGGTTATACAACTATGGAAATAGAATAGGAACAGTTCTTGGCAGTTGGAATTGTCATGGACAATTTTTCTTGTCATGAACATCTTGATGACTTTACTTATATTTAAAGCATGTTTTGGAGATTTCACTTTAGAAACAGTTTGTTCATCAATTGGATCAAAATGGATCCTCAATTACCACTGCAAGTATTCAACCAAATATATATGTGGATTTGGAGTTAGGATTGTGGAACAAACAGAAATTGGAAATTATCAGAAGATCTGGGTCTTACAACTGTAAACTACGGGCAAATCTTTGTTAAAAGGTGGAAAGCAATCTATCTAATTTACTACTGTTTGCTTGTAACTTGAAACAGTGTCTAACAAAAACTAAGAAAAAACAAACCACAGAAACACAATCCAGACTATATGACATCATTTATAGTGTGTCTTCCAGTTAAATTCTGCATTTGTGGTCCCTTTCTGTTCCAATCTAGATTCTGTCAAGCATTGTAAGTGCTCAATATATAGTTACTGAAAGAATGAATGAATGAATGAATGAACGACAAGAGAAGTATGGACATTCTTCTCTCACATCTAAATGTAATGTTTTCTGTAGCTGTCCTACTGAGGCAGTAGGCAGCTGCCTTACTGAGATTAGGGTGTGGCAAGCCAGCTTTGCAAGCAGGCATGATCTGTCAATCATATCTGGGACACTCCTGCAGAACAGCCTCTAACCACTGTACCAGACACCAATCAGAGAATGTTATCTTCAAATCTTCTGGCAGAAGATCAAGCAGCTTTTTTGATTGGACAGCCCAAATCTGACATCAGAATGGGTTTATAAAAGACAAGTTAATAAGCTCATGGCCATTGTGAGTCTTTTCACCAGCCCAGCTTGCTGCATGCAAGGCATTCTTCACCTACTTTAACTGGCCCCCACTCACTGCACAGCACTTTATTTTCAGAGCACTTCTTCTCCCTTCTTTTCCCCCTATTTTACCTTCAGTAAGTATAAAACCTCTATGTTCTTCTCTTGTCTTGTCCAATTCTTTGAACAGGACAAGAAGAGCCTGAAAGGGACCTCTGGGCACCTCTGTGCCCAGTAACATCACTGTTTGCAATAGCCATGGTAATCATACTTAATAATCAGTAAAATAAGCCTTTCTTATATCAACACTCTTTATTTACAAGGAAAGATAATAAAGCCTGTACTATACAGTTTTAATAAGAATAAAAACTTGAAATATATGTGAAAATGCTTATAAAATTAAAACCATGATACTGGGATTGTTACTAAGCCATCCATCTGGATCTATCTCTCTTCATCATCCTGCATTTCCTACCATTTGGGGACAGTGGTGAAAGATATTTTGCTAAGAAAGATTATAACTAGAGATGAGAGTGTGGGGAAACAGATGCTTAGAGGGATAAAAATGCAAATACAATGGTAATGCATTTATTTTGTTGTGATCAAATGAAAATATTTGCTCATTAAGTAAATCTACTTGAACGTTTCCAGCTCCAACACTGAAATGTCTACACCACAACCAAATGTTAGTCTAATATCAGAATGTATCAAAAACACATGAAGAATCCAAGTGGCAGTTTTACTACTAATTTTCCCAGCATGAATCTTCAATTAACAAAAGCTAAGAAACCAACATCACAATCCAGACTCTATAACACTGTTCATAGCCTGTCTCCCAGAAGTTAAATTCTCCACTTGTTACAATCTAGATTCTATACTTAAATATGGGACTAGAGCTTCACCTCTCTAGTGAAATCTTTTCTCAGTCCTTCCTGCTAGCAGTTACTGCCATTCCCAATTGATTGCAGCATTTGGTTACCTAGCTCACTGTGTTTTTTTAGAGTGAGCAAGACTTTTTGGGTTGGTTAGCATGGCTTTCCTGTGTTATTTGAGGTACTGGATCTTTATCTTGTTGCCTCTTCTGCTTTATTTCTTTAATTAAATTGTATGTATCAAAGGCCAGAGTTATTTCTCACATACTTATCTTGTCCTTCTTGTCGTAAGAGGTACCTGATAAATACACATCAATCTGTTTTTGAGAACACAAAAGCAGAGAATGTTGGGGCTACAAGGAATGCTCCCATTATCACCGCATTTAAAAATGCCTTCAGGAAGCACATTTAGTCTTCAGTTGACCAGTATCTCTACCACCTTCGTCTGAGCCTCAACATTTTACATTTTCTTGGTCTGTGGCATTTGCAGGTGTCATCCTGGGGTGCTGTAAGGGTTTCTGCTCCAGAGGACTTCAGGGAGTGATGTAAACTACTTTAATGACAATGTCAAGCCTAATCAGAAGACCTTATTTGTATTTAATTTATTTTTCTGCAGTCTTTCAATCTCAATATGTTGCCTTCTCAACTGGCTTGTAACCTAATGATTGTTTTTATATTCTCACCTATTACCCACTCTCAAATTTAGTTGAAATAAAGGGCAAAGTCAATTAATTTAAGGCTAGAGTTTTTATCAGAATGAGAATAGATATCTGCATTTATATATATAATTTACATCATAACATAAATATTGTCTACAGTAGATATAGGTTTGTATATTAATGTTCCAATGATTTTTTCATAGTAAAGCATAAGAATGAAACTGAAATTGTTAAATGTTTAGGTATCAGTAATAATAAGTTTAGAAATAGCTAACAACAAAAACCATTTTAGGTCAGACTTTCAAAATTCATAACCAAATAGAGTTTTAACTCCATGCTGTGTAAAACATCCCTAGATGCTACCTTAGATAGTATGAAAAGCCCAACAACCCTTATGAAAGGTTTCCATGTCATTATTATGTCCCTTCATCTTTTTTAGATGTTTAATAAATCAAAAAATGTATGCATTATTGGTGACACTATAATTAAAATTATTGTCTGAGAGAAAGGCAGAGACTAAAAGAGAGAGAGATGCAGAGAGACAGATAAATTCTTGTCTCATTTTTTAAAAATTGAAAAATTTATATAAAAAACATTTTGTCTATCCCACATCCAATAGGAATCTTGAAAAGAATCTATTTTACAGTTTAATATTTCTATTATTTAAATAGTATTCTTTGTACTCACACAATTGTCTTTACATAGTAGTCCAAGAAAATTTTTGATGAGATTAATAGAAAAATCCAAATTAATGCATTACTTTGTCCATGACAAATAATCTTTTAATTTATCATTTCAAAAATTAGCTAATACAGAGAAAACATAGTTGACCTCTACCAGATGTGGAGGAAGCAGACAGAATCTTTGCCCATTTCTAAGTTAGAAGCAGATGCAGTTATTAGGCCAAAAAAAAGATAAATAAGGTCATATGTCAATGACAGAGTTAATGTGTTTATGAAAATGAAAATATGCAAGCAAATGTTAAGTGGAAAAATCCATATAAACAGAAAAAGAATTTTGAAGAAAAAAATTGTGTGTGGGCTAAAAAGAATAGAGATGAAATTCTCTTAGAACTCTATTTTTAGCAGAAGATTCACCAGTGGGGAAATTTCAACTAATTCAATCTTGCAGTACACTTAACAGGCTGAAGAAGTAAGAAAAAAAAAGCCAGACAAACCACAAAGTAAAAGATGCAAACCAAGGGGATAGAGGATTGAATACAGGCAGGTAAAATATGCTCCTCATACAACCCTCGAAACATAGTGGGCATTGTGATATATGAGTGTCTTGATTAGAGACTCATTCCTCTCTCTCTCTCTCTCTCTCTCTCTCTCTCTCTCTCCTTTTCACATAGATCTTATATTTTTCTAACAACTCCTACTATGCTTTATTCAATGACTATGCTTTATTCTCTAATTTGTTTTTCTTAATAACTTCATAGCAGTCGTCACCACCTGACATACATTTATTTATGGATTGTTTAAATTTCCCTACTATAATATTGTCTTTATAAGATCCAACTTTGCCATTGTGTCTTTTGTGCCTAGAACAATGTCTGACACATCGAGGATGCTCAATAAGTATCTTTTGAAAGAATATTCATTTAACACTGATATCTGATATGTACTTCACTTGTTTGGTTCTATCTTTAAACAATCCTGTACAGTAATTGATTTTATCATTGAATTATGGACAGAATATTATAAAGTATATAATTGGTTATAGTACTTAGTTTTCAATTGTGAGAATGCATACCCACATACAGTCTATCTAAAAGAAATGTGGGCTCACTGGGATCCCTTTGGGATGGACTCTATATCTGGTGACCAGGAACTAGACTGATCACAAAAGGATAAAACCCTCATCTACTTGAAGGTACAACTGGATATTTGATGTACTAGTTTAATTGGATGTGAAATGCAATTAGATCTTTGAAATTTGAGAGAACATTTATTATTAAATGTTTAAACTAGTAGGATCAGAATCATGAGTATCAAATATATGAAATAAATCAGCAAAGAAAATCACTAACTTGGTACTAAATGAAGAGGGTGGAGAGAGAGAGAGAGAGAGAGAGAGAGGAATTAGGATACATGCATACAAACCAGGAATGTGAATTCCACAAACCACAAATATGAATATGAATTCTAGATACTATCATAAAATGAGGTATTTCTGGCAGGTATCTTTTATAAGCTTTTAAAAATTTTTGCCAGAGATAGTTTAGTTTAGAAAAAATTCATACAGGGAACCAAAATCCAAAATAGAAGTAGATTTTTAAACTCAAGCATCTATTCACTCATCATGTCCTGTCCTCCACCAGCCTCAAAAGCACACTTTGAACATGAGGGTTTCACAGAACCAGTTTAAAAACAAGGCAAAAAATCTATAACTTATTTTATGAGTTATTTCAGTGCCATTGTTGCCATCATGTTGAGTTCAAGCTTTGCTGCCTTCTGTTGGTGCCATAGTCACACACATCAAATCACTTAAAATTTCTACCTAAAATTGAATTGGATTCCACACTTGAACCCTATTTCTGTCCACCACTGGAACAAATTAAAAGAAGTCACATACCACATTTATTGTTTACTCTCACTCATTTTTCACCTAAGCATCCTCTTTTCCTTCTGGCATTCATAGTGTAAAACAGTCCAAGTTTCACCTACCACCTTAGCCACTTTCATTTGCATACACTAAAGTTTGATACCTATCTTCTATAAAGTATATAATAGGTGAAGTTCTAAGACATTTAAGCCTCACAAAGCAATCACATTTCTTGTACTTCTGCTAAGAGAGCAGGATTAGCTTTTATGAAATTGCATGGCCAAAATCTTCAGCCCCTTGTGCACATTGTTAAAGTCAATGACACAACCATTTTTTCTTCAGGTGAGTTTTGTGTTAAAATGGAACTTTTTGTATTTTATTATAAGTTTCACATTATTAACTTTGCCTGTTATTTGAGACTGGTGAGAATTGTTAGCTTCAGATTCTGTCAATAAATGGATGAGATAGCCACTTCCATTTTCTATTATTTGCTAATGAGAAAAAGCCCAAAACAGAGTTTTGCTTCTTTTTCTAGACTTCCTTAAGAATTGATATCTGTTATTTGATAATATTTAAAAATTTTGTTGTTCTATCATTTATGAAGCTCCCAAATTCTTTTATTGTCAGTCCTTTGTAATGTGAAGATTATGAGTACGTGGTAAAACATTTTCAAGTTGAATTCCAGGCACCCTACAATTATTATTTTTTTTGTATTGCAACCCTGCTACTATTAGCAATTTGTGACTTTTCTCCTGCTTCCTATTGAGCATGTTTTCCTCACATAGTGAGAAAAAACTCTATTTTTAAAAATCTGTAGAATTTTACTCAGGAGTAATGGCAATAACGCTATCCTATTGTTAATGAAATTTTAATATATGTTATGGTTGTTGCTTAATAACAACAAAGCTTGAAATTAATTCTCAAGTCATTTCCTCCTGAAGAATTAAAAACTCAAATGTATTATTTCTCTTGTTCTCATTTTCCTTGAGGATGATATTTAAATTCATGAAATAGAAGCTGTTATGACAAATTTTATTTTATTCTAGAGCTATGAAAGTTCCTAAAATTATCTTAATTCCCTTGGAAAAACGCAGGAGCAATTTTCAGGACAAGATCCAAAACAATGAGCAATATTAACAATATCAGAAGAATATCAGCAATAAAATTGCAGAATGATTGGTTTTTATTGAGTATTTTTCTTTCAATCTTGGGAAAGACAATATATATTTTAAAATACCCTGTACTAATAGTCCCAACAGTATTTGTTTGGGGCAGTTACTGATACATATGTTTGGCTAAACAATTCAATGGTCAAAGAACATTATATCATTCTGCAATATATAGGCTTATCCTTGATTATCTTCCCACAGCAAAAATGTTGCTGTCTGCTTCACTTCTTAGACATTTAGGAATCTTACTTCAAGCCCAAAGTGTCCCTCTCTATTGCTCTTATGTTTTCCCAAGTGACAGATTGTCAAGTTTTATCTGTAGCATCCTAACTCTGAAGACATTCATCTCTCACAATTTTAATAGCATTCAATTTTTAATTTTAGTAGCATTAATAGAATATTTTTTTTAGTATAATTCACCTGTGTATATACATTTTATTTTTTAAAACCAAGCAACAAGCAATGGATCCTTAAGCAGCTTTGATTTTATTGTTGCCAAAGAGACCATTAAATTTGAAACAGTGACTTGACACCAGAATTAGTAAAGAGAAGGGAGTACTGCAAAATACTTTATAAAATAGAAACTTCCTTAAATACATGTGTTATACTTGTCAAATACCTTAAAGAAGGAATAACTCTCTGAATCCCAGGGTTGTTATTTAAAATGAGATTTGGAGTTTCTTTGGGGCCCAACTCTGAGGACTAGGTATCCTGATTCACACCATCACATTGAACACATCTATTTTTAGATGAATCATCTGTAAAATATACTTGGAAAATAGTTATCTTCACACCCACCCACAACTAATTATTTTAAAGCTTGGGATTTGATATATTGGAATATCTTGTCATAGAGGGGAGAAAGATGAGTGAAATTGGCAGCTGCATGAAATTTTTCCTATCTTCTCACAGAGGGAAATTGATGGGTGTTCTAATGAGCAAGCCTGGAAATACCCCAATGTTGAGCCCTAGGACAGGGCTTTTTCTACAGTAAAGGCCAAAAGTGCAATGGTGTGATGCTTGAAAGTGTACAGCACCCTCTTCATCAACAACTTTGATAGTGTCATGTGTTGGGACAACTTCCAAGACAGGCCACCTATGTGTCAGGGTCAAGTGACTGCCCAATTCTTTATTCCATAGTTAATTAATGAGTGCTGTAAGGAGAAAAGATTGTGCCAAGTATAGCCTCTTTCCTCAAGGAGTCACAGAATTTTTATTATAGATGAAATAAAACATTTGGTTCTATTTGGCAGAGAGTTAAACTTTCTGAGTTATCTCACTCTTTCTTCTTCCTATGCAGCATTCCAAGAAATTCACTTCCAGGGAAATTCTGAAATACCAAGTCCTGTGTCTTCTTACCTTTAATATCTTATCTGTGCTTGTAAGAGTCAAGAGGAGCTTCTCAGAAATTTGGAAGACTTCTGTAAAATTTTCTTTTTTTTTTTTTGCCTTTAAGCACTTCAGATATCAGGCACTGCTTCTCATACTTATTCTCCTGTTGTTTATCCAATCAGAAAATCTACTTGCCTTATACTCCTCCTACTGTATGATCAACAGGTAGAGGAAGGAAAATACTCTACTGCACTTTTAGATTAACAATTAAATCTAAGGCTTTTTCCTTAAACAGATTTTTAAGCATCCTATTATTTTCTTCACACTGTATTCCTCTTGATTTCTGAGTCTTTTCCAGAATGGCAAAAAAAACTATCCACATTATTAAGCCTATATCCAAAATAATTAAGTGAGCTTTCCAATTGCTATCCACAAGATATTTTGAGTAGAGTTATTTTCAAACTTGCAAAGGTAGAAAGGACAAACTATAAACAACCTACTTATGTAAGTTGAAAGCATAAATCGAGAAGCTAATTTAATAAATATTATAAACATGTAAGGCACATTAACCTAAATTAAAACAAAATAGAACATTTTATGGATTATATTTCTATTAAATTCACTTAGCAGCTTTTTAAAATTTATTTTTATTTTTTGTTGGAGTAAACGATAATTTTTTTTTTCAGAACTGGAGATTGAACCTAGAGCTTTTTCACTGAGCTACAACTCCAGCCTTTTTTTATTTTGAGACAGGGCCTTTCCAAGTTACTAAAGTTATCCAGATTAGGCTCAAACTTGATTCTGTCTTCCTCCTTCCTCCTTTCCAGTCTTCCTTCCCAGAGTGCTAGGAATACTGTACATGTATTGGTAAGCCATTCTTAGTACTGCTGTGGCTATGAGAATCTAATGAATGTCACAAAAATTGGGGGAACAGTAGAAGTGAATAAATATTTTTCCCTCTTAATTTCCTTAAGCTCCAATTCACTCATCAGCAAGACAAAAATAATATCGCTACTTATTTTGTGGGCTTATTATAAAGACAGAACATGATAATACAACCATGGTATTATTACCAACTATGGTAAGCATTAATGGTTTTCTTCTAGATGCCCTTTAGTAACCAAAATATTTACTGCTATATACACTTTTAATTCTACAGGTGATATTTGGAGTGGCATTGTGGAAAAAGAATTTTTATATTTATTTTACAAGTCAAAAATATGAGAAACAGAACTTAGGGTCTTTATTGAACATCACACGGTAGGTGCAAGGTTGTTCAGGTGGGAATTGACATTAGGAATCTGGCTTTATGCCTGTAATTTGTATACTATGTTACACTGTATCTTATTGGGCTCCAATCAAAATGTTATTAGAAATTACTGAAAGTTTGAAAATGTACTGAGTCTTATGTACCAGAATAAATAATACTTTTTAAAATGACTTTTGGGGGGTTTTACCATTATCTAGATTATTTTATAATTGTCCTCTTGCTAGTGGCTAAGGTCATTTGGTCTCATCTCTTCATTCTTTTTTTTTTTCTAAAGAAAATATTGCTTTAACCAATTAGTTCACTTACCAAATTAACTTTTGGTTATTTCAAAAGAAAAGAACATTCTAAAGGGTTAATGCTCAGTGACTTTGAAAATATTAAGAGAATTTACATACACTGAAACTAAAAGTGTAAATGAGGATGAAAATGTATAATAGATAATGTGAAATAGGAAGAAAAAGACCAAAGGGGAAGGGGAAGGGGAAGTGGGAGAGGCAGGGGAAAGGAAAGAAGGGAAAGGAAAATGTATGAGAAAATGAAAAAAACGAAACAAAGTCTTTTTAAATAAGGAGGGGTGGAGGGGTTGAAGGGAGGGCAGGGCAATGGTGAAAAAATAAGAACCAAGATATATCATGTACAGGTACAAATTTCCAATGATGAGTGTCATCATATTGTATGCCTAAAATGTACCAATTAATTTAATGAATTAAAAAAGCATACCTAGATGAATAGACTGCAATAGTATTCTGAGTTACGGCACAGTTTGTAATAAATGTAGAAATCTTCTTCCTTCCCTCTGACTTCTGGGCCTCTATTTATTTTGAAAAGGATGTGTTGTTGAATTTAAACACTCTGACCTAGCCTATTTGTTGAAAATGTTTATTTCAAAAAACATTTATTAAATATCTTCTAAGTGTCAGACATTTTTTTAGTTCTTAGAGTAAAACAAAATGAATTCCTACCCTTAAGGAGCTTACATTCTGAGTAAGGGAGACAAAAATAAATAAATGATTATATAAATTATTTACTGAATTTGAAGGTGGTAAGCACTACGGAAAAAGAGAAAAAAAATGGAGTAGATTACTATTAGGTGTGAGGGAACACTGTAATTTAAAATAGAGTGTTTACAGTTGGCCTCAGTAAGAAGTTAACAGTTTTGCAAAAACTTGAAATAGGTAGGGAAATTCGTCATGTGAATTTCTAGAGAATGAGGGTCTCAGAGAAAACAATAGCTAGGACAAAGGCTCTAAATTAGGAGCAAGGCTGGTAGGGCTGAGGTTCAGCAAGATCAATGTAGCTGAAATAGTGCGAGGCATACAGGGAAGCAGAAACTAGGGAAGAGAGGGCTGATCATGCTGGCTTTGTATGGCAGTCATCAGTATGTGGACATCAGCTTTTACTCTGAGTTTAATGTTCACCGGTGCAGTGTTTTGAGATGAGATGTGACACGGCCAGTTTACCCTTTCAAGTAGATCCCTCAGTTGTGGCATTGAGAGTAGAATGAAGGGGCTGGGGGAAAACCAGAGGCCAGTTTGGAGGCAAAGGAGATGACATAACCCAAAGGCAGGAGTCATGGCAGAGACAAATGGTTAAGCATATAACCTTATACCTTCTATACAGTCTTTAATTTCAACCTCACTTCTGCACTAGGCAGACCTCATTTGGTTTGACCACAGTTATATCTCTGATCACCCTGTTTAAAAGCAGATGCATAGTATGCATTCAGTAAGAATTATATTTTATATATGAAATGAGATATTGGAAACAAAATTAGTTATTTTTTATCTAGTGTATAATCTCACTATTTTGTAAATATTTCTCACATGAAACTCATCACATTCCTATAGGTTTAGTGCTGTTATCACCTTCACATTACTGGTGAGGAAACAGAAACAAGAGAGGGTTGTATCAGCTACCCAAGCCTTGTCAGTGGAAGAGCTAAGTGTCTGAGCAGTCTGATTGCAAGTCATCTGCTCTTAACACCATGTAATACTGCCTTAAGGAACTATAAACCACAATGCACCATAATTCATAGATTCTAAAATGTGAGGTCTTATGCTTGGCATCTGTTCATTTTTATAACTGCAGAAACATAATAGGTAAGCTACACAGACGCTAAGATAAAAATGTACTTTCTTTGAGACATTAAATCACCCGCATTAAGAAAAGCTAAAATGTGCTATAAAAAGAAGCAAATTGTTAGTGATGGCAATCAAAATTGTACCTTTTATTTTTACTCGTTCTAAAATATGCTGGAGCAGAAAATGTACCACGAGCAATTTGTTGTCTGAAAAAATAAAGTGGCTTTCTGGCAAACTAAGATAATACATCTTCTCAGTATAATGTTTTATGCGAATGCATAGGATGGTTACATTTAAACTTAGTAAGGCTACATTTTTCCAACTCAGTTGGTGGTGCATATTTTGAGATATATGACTGAAGAATCCAATTATATACCTCACGGAAAGGGCACAATGAACATCTAAAAAGGGAGATTATTTAGAAATAAAGCATATTGAAATTTTACTTCTCAAAGGAAAAAATAAAGCCAAGCAATAGAAGATTAATGAATCATATGCAAAAATATAGTGAATAATTTATTTGGCAAAATGGAAGAAGCACATTAAAGAGATATGTGAAAAATTAGCATTGTCATTTCTGGAGTGTTTAATATTATAGTAAAATTGAAATACAAAAGAGGATGTAGTCTTGGTTAAGAAAGACCATTTTATCAGTGGAGAGTAATGATCTAGATATGCTGCTGTGTTTTTGATAGCACAAGGCTGTCATGAGCTTCCTCAGGTTCATTGAATATTAAGAAATTCCTACAATGAAGGTTTCTTAGTCTAGAACTCAAGTTAAAAATAGATACATGGCACAAAGAGGCATATAAAGGTGTTGGTAACATCTGAAAACTTTGAATTTTTGATTTTTAAAATACGTATCTTCTTTTCACATTGTATAATCATATATATACATACATATACATACATATATACACATATATACATATATATATCTCCCTGTATCTGTATTTTCAATTAAATGATATTCCAAAAATGTGTCTTGGGAGAACACATTTTTGCCTATTCTATTATTACTGAAAGTTGCATTTAAAATATAAAACCTGGTTCATTATAAATACTTCTGTGGCTGGTTCATATATCTTACAAAATGACTTGGCAAAAGTCGTGATCAAGATAGTCAAATATCATTCTTTGCACACTTATCAAAACAAAATATACCTTACTGAAGAAGCCCTGCCAACAACAGGGACACTGAACATTTGGAACTGGTAGTCACTGAAAAATAGTAGAAATCAGAAATATTGCTATCTAGAAATCATGGAAAATTTCTTTCATATACTGCCTGATCTAAACTTCAATCAAAAGAAGACATCATCAGAAGTTGTTATGATTTCTAGACCTGATTACAACATATTCACAAATATTATTTGACTATCTGATTTGTATCATGAAATATTCAAAACTGTGGGTGGAGGAATGCAAAGATGAATAAACTCAATGGTTTTAAGGAATGAACTAATACAGATTTTCCTCAGGCACTGTTGTGTGACTGGGAACATGGTATTGAACAAGATAAAATACTTGGCCTTGAAGAGGTCATAGGGGAGCTGGCAATAAATAACCAATTAAATTAATAAACATATACTGTTAGCATGTAATTTCATATGATGAAAAACAGACTACCTTAGGGAAGAAAGACAGAATTCTAGGGGAAATCCTGTTGTATATGTGGCTGACAGGTAGGACCCTGCTGAGGTCATGACATTTTCACTAAAATCTGAATGACTTTTATGAATAATTTATGAAAAATAGCAGAAAAGAAAGTTTCTGCTCTGAGACAGAGATCTGGTTGAGTAGCCAGACTCCACAAAGAAAGCCAGTGTCACTAGAACAGAATATGTAAAAAGGAATGGGAAGTCCATGAGGTTGAAGTCACAAGGAGTCAGATTGTGTAGCATCCTGATAAGAGTTTTACATTTTGCTGTAGACATGATGAAAGGTCATTCACATGCTGAGCATGCAGATTGACATCATCTGACTTACATTTTATAAGATCACTCAGCTAGAAATATTTTCAAAGGTAGAATTGATGCCTGCTGAAAGTTAGGAAGAAAAACAGGAT
The DNA here is from genome assembly GCF_000247695.1 of Heterocephalus glaber. Next base: position 31,090,039 of record NW_004624730.1, read on the forward strand.
CAAAGTTAATTACTATGACGCTATTCTTTTTAGCAACTTGTTGATTCTCAGTGCCCTTTACTATGATGGGGAAAACAAGATTTGGGGCTTTAAGTGAAGGAGATCAAAGATTCAGTTTCAATGTTCTAAGTTTGAGATACTTATTAAAATGGAGGTGGCTAGGAGCCTTTGGATATACGAGTTAGAATTTCCTGAGAGAACTACAGATAAAAATTGGGGAATCATAAGTTTAGAGTTATTATTTATTTGGTATACATGTATGTATTTTTTCCTGTGGCAGGGATAAAACTCAGTCCTTAGCAAATGCTAGGTAAGTCCTCTACTAGTAAACTATGTCTCCAGCCCCCTTCTGAATGGAATTTAAAGCCTTAACACAGAAGGAAATGTCCCCCCATGGAATGGGTACAAATAGATAAAGTTTGGAAGTACGAGAGTCTTCAATGTTTACATAATAGGAAAGTGACATGAGATCATAGAAGTCAATGAAGAGAGCTAAGAAAATGCCCACAGATATTGAAAATTATTCTATTTATTCATAACAATCCAAAAGTTTAGTGCCATAAAACAACTATTTTGTGTATTTATTATTCTGAGCCAGCATTCATACAGGGCAAAGTAAGAAAGGTTTGTTATGAGACCTCAGCTAGGGTGACTAATATAATTGAAGATGGTTGGATCACATATCTAGGGCCTTAGTTCTTCTCCATCCCACTATGTGCTACTTTGAACTCCATCAAAGCATGGTGCTCTCAGAGTAGTCAGATGTGGTAGTGTGTTTTAGGATTCTAAGGAACCAAAATGAAAGTTGGTATTCCCTGAAATGGTAGGCCCAAGGTAGCACAAAATCTCCTCTACCATCATAAACTGTTGATCAAATTAGTATTCACATTCATTCTATATTTATTAAAGAGGAAATAGACAAATTCTAACAATCTTCAGTTTCCCCCATCTTTACTACAGTATTTATTAACAATGTAGGGATGGTGGGAGGGGAAGGGGAAAGGAAAGAAGGGAAAGGAAAAATTATGAGAAAAGAAAAAAAATGGAAATGAAATTTATGTAAATAGGGAAGGTTGGAGGGGGTGAGGGGTACACAGGTAATGGGGAAAAAAATAAGGACTAAGATACATCATGTACAGGTACAAGCACCTAATGATAAATGTAAAAGTATTGTATACCTAAAATGTACCAATAAAAGAATTTAAAAAAAAGAAATGCATATCAAGTGGTTGTGAGGAAAAAAAATGTCTGGAGGACTAGAAGGACCTACTTCTAAGCTTTGAAGATGAAATGGAGTTTACTGGCTAGAGAAACAGGGATAGCATGTTCAAAGGCACGTTTCACCAAAGACCAGATTGTGCTAAAAGAATAGAAATATACCTGAGTGAAGCTTTGTTGGAAAGAACTTTATCCAGTAGATATTAGGTGTCATTGGATATTTTTATTAAAAAATTCCTCCTAAGAATGTGAGGGATAAATGAGTACAGAAAGAGCAGAGGCTGGAAAATCATATAGCACCATATTGCAATCAATTTGGGGAATAACGCTCTGAAGTAAGCTATAGTTTATGGGAATCCCTATCAGAGAGGAAAGATTTGATAAGATTTAGTAGATACAAGACATTGCCTCTTGTGTGTGAAAAAAATGAAGAGGTTAAGAATAACTTTTAGTGAAATAGGTGGTACGGCCTTTGGTTGATCCATGATTCTAGGGAATAATAAATAGTCTGTAAATTTGGAGAATGGAATGATAATTTGCACTATGGGTCTATTCGTTTACTTAGTTATTTGCTGAGCACTTTCTAGATGCCTAGCTTTGAACCAAGCATTAAGGGAAAAAAACGAATGTTGTGGCTTCAATTGTAGGAGGGATTTGAGTCTTGTGAGTTTAATTTTGCCTTGTTGGACTTAGAGAGGCCTCTGGAACATCTCAAATCCTCTCCAGCAGGAGCAGAAAAGACACTAGGGAATGCAACTGCATGCCTGTGATCTGCAGAAGGTAGTCAGGATCCAAACTGCTTTTATTATATTTCCCATGACATTCGGTTGCCTTCTCCTTTCTACTTATAAAGCTTTCATCCGAGAGAAATAAGCATTTGCTTTGCAAGGTAAAACACTGATTCAACTTTAGGCCTGCATGTTCTCTGCTTATGGAGCCTCCAGGCAACTTCCCATTTGCAGTTACATCCTGCATCTTTGTGAATTTCTTTAGAAAGGACTTTCCTCTACAGTTTCTCTGAACAATCTTTAGCTATTTATACTCCTAGCCAAACGACTTGAAAATCTCTGGGTTTTTTTCACAAAGTTTTCACATTTTAACCCTTATAAAAACTGTACTGAACTAATCTTGCCTTCAGATTTATTCAGTGTAATATATGTTAGAGTCAGTTTTAAATTAATGTTGCAGTGTGTGGTCTTGTTAGAGTTGGGAGATTTGTGGCTTGGAATGAAGCTAAATCCTATTTCTTGAATTATTTATTTTATGATTTCTAGAAACAAACACACATGGATTTGATTCTCAAAAGAAGCAATATGAACTTGAACAATTCAATAATCTCTCTAGCCTGAGTTTATTCAGTTTTAAAATGGAGCTTATAGAGAGGATGATACTTAGCTATGACATGCAAGATACCAGGGAAATAATGGGATACAAAAGCAGAAAAAGTCTTAGGCACACTGAGCTTGTAAGTTGTTATATTTGTTATGAACTGAATTACGCTTTTCCTCCTTATTCACACATTGAAGTTCTAAGTTCCACTGTTACGGCATTTGAGGATAGGGCCTTTATCAGCTTCAGCATTTGGGACAAACTTCTGCCTTCTCTTTACTCAAATAAAGAGGCTCAATTCCTTCTAAAATGTATGCATTTCTAGGGGAGGAAGTATGCCATATAATCATCTGCTATTAAAATATAGCTTTCAGTTATTTCTTATTTCTCTAGTTTCCACGTTCAAATAATTCTACACTTTGTGACTTTTTTCAAAGTATTTTGAAATCTGGCTAGAAGAGCCCCACGGAAAAGCTTTTTGAGTGAGGACAAAATCCAGAGCATGCCCAGGTGCCATAGCGATCTTAAATGCATGTGTCACAGGGAGAGACCAGAATCCCTATCATGTGTTCAGTTTCTCCACCAGGAGGCAAATGTACTAAGCATTTCACATGTATTATACAATTTCCACTGGGCTCTAGGCCATCATTCCATTTTATAGATAGGAGAAGAACTCAGATGAGAGAGATAAGATAACTTGTCTAGACCACTTAGTGTATAAAAGTGGAGATTTAAACCTATGTCTATGTAACTTAGAGTTTAGCTACTTCAGTAGGAATCTTTTCTGGTTTCCAAGGTAAATTTAAAAAATTTATCTCATTACTTTCTAAAAATTAAATTTTATAAAATATTTCATATATACACAAACTTCATAGAATAATTTAATGAAAAGAACGCCTAATACCTAGATTTAATGTGTTAGTGATCTGGTGATTTTTTCAGATCTTTTTCTCTCTTTTTAAGAAATAAATGATATATATCAAATGAACTATGTAGAAACTTAATCTTGTTACCATCTGTAGACTACTTCATTTATTTTTAACTACTGCCAAGCATTTGGTTTCATAAAGAAGGGGCAGATAATCATTTATTTATCACCTCTTCTACTGATAGACATTGATATGCTTCTATTTTTCATAATACAAAAAAGTTCATCAATAATATCTGAAAGTAATGACATAATTTCCCCCTTTGTTGGCCAAGACTTCTGATTATCTAACTTAAAATGTCAATTCTTAGCCTGGGCACATGGCTACTCTTCTAAAAGTCAGCCTTTCCTAGGTAATTTTGCTAGTAAGTGTCACCATGTCATTGGTCAATGACAAATTAGCAAATCTTTGTGGTATTTCAGGAAAGTCTCCTTAAGGAGGAAAAGGGAACACTTCTTCCTCACTTTTTCTTTCCTGCATCCTAGAATGCAAACATAACACCTGGGACTTTGCCTGAGTACAAAGCCATGTACAGAATTGATGGAGCAGCAAGAAAAGAGTGCACTGGTGACTGCAAAGTGGCCTGAACAAGATGGTTTTTAGGATGAGAATTCAATTTTTAATAATAAAGTTTATACTTTGCTTTTAAAAATGAAGGCCGGATAACTGAACAAATAATTTTTTAAAAGGGCCCAAATCAAATGATGTCTATAAAGATGTGGCCTTTATTTTAAAAGAAAAATAAAATTCACTGAAGACTGGTCAGAAGAAATGAAGCATAAGAGATATCAGAATACCAAGTCCTCAAAGATTGATCAATAAAAAATACTTTATTTGATCTTTCCAAGTTTTCTCTTGTTATATTTACTGCCAAGAAAGAACTCTCTTTGATTGCTTTTTAGAAAGCAAGTACCTGTTAGGTGTTAGGTATGTAGCAGAACATTTATTTTTCATGTTGTGTGCAAGTACTTTGCAATCACTCTCTTAAAACCCAACAGAGTTTCTGCACACACAGGTATTCTCTGCAATATTTGAAAAACACTTCTGACATTGTTGGTCATATGTCCTAGAACTCTAACTGACTCATTCATGGGATGAACCCAACAGAATTAAGATGAGGTACCCAATTTAGATTTTAAAACTTATATAACTTATACTCTGAATATAACCTTAAACCTCAGAATTTTATTATACAAAAGAGTTTCAGTAATGACCCTGTAAAAATATTGAGGTTTATAAACAACTGCAGTGTACAATTTTACTTTTGCCTTTAAATATAATAATATTGCAATGCATAGTTTCAAGTGAGCTTGATCTCTGTACGTTGCACTCATGGTTTTCATGTTTTGATTCAATTACTTAGAAAATAGCTTTAAGGAAGCAGATGGTAAGTGGGTGAATAAAGACCCCATTTGTGGTTCCCTAATTATTTACGTGCCTAAACAACAGAGATTAGTCGGTAATCATCCCCCTCCAAAGAGATAGGATAGCTGAACTCCTACCAAAAGTGTTAATGCAAATTATTACCTTTACTATATAACTGTATTTAAGCAAAGAACATATTTCAGGAATAATTGTCAGAGTGTTTTTGTTAGTATTTCATAGTAAAAATAAATAAATAATAAGATCATTCTACTTTCACCATTTAAAGACATAACTTTGGAGCTTTATTCTAGTAATTAGGTCATTAAGTCAGTCTGTATTCCAGATGACTTGTATACCTGTTTACACAACCAGAATAGATAAATTTACTATGTGTGAGACTGAATTTTAGAGACAGGAAGATGCCACTAGACTCATCTGTTTACAGATATGAAATGGAATCACATGAAATGTTTAATAATTGACTGTTTTTGACTTTCAAAATGGAAATTTCATCTTGCTCAATCCAATAGTAATAGTTTTATATATTCTATATTCTTTAAGAACTATTATTCTATATTCTTTAGGAACTATATTCTTTAAGAACGATTCTTTAATATATATTCAATTACTCAATCCTCATAGCTATGCAATGTGTTGGATATTATAATAGTTGTCCCCCACTTAATAGATAACAAAAATGAGTCACTGAGGAGTTCTAGAATGTTCCTCAGATCACACAGTGTGTTAGATTTTGATCACTGTGACAAAATACCTGAGATGGGGAGGAAATTTAAATTAGGAAAATCTTGTTTTACCACACAGTTCCAGAAGTTTCAGTCCATGATAGGCTGGCTCCATTGCTTTCAGCCTAAGATGAGGCAGAATATCACAGTAGGAAAAGCACATAGTAGAAGAGTCTGCTTATCTAATGGCAGCTAAGAAGCAGAGAGAGAGGAAGAAACCATGTGCTGGTGGCCTTCCTCCTCCTTCTGTTTGGGTCCTCTCTAGGCCTTCACCCTATTGGTCAGTGCAACCCACATCAGGGGAGGTCTTCTCTATCAGTTTGCTGTACCACATGCTAATCATCTCTGGAAAAACCCTTATGGACACACACAGAAGTGTGTGCTACTAATTTCCTAGGTATTTCTTGATCTCATCAAATTGAGAATCAAGATTAGTCATCACACACATAACTAGTCAATTGTGGAGTTGGGTTTAGAATCCAAACGCTCTGGCTCAGTTGTCCAGGCTCTTAATTAATGGGCTACACTTATTCTAAATTTAGGCTATAAAATGCAAATTGGTCAAAATTCACATTCCTGTTTTGAACTGCAACATGGCTCAGATTCCTAACCCTTGACCAAAAGATGTACTCAATTCTAGGCCTGTGTGCATGACATTTTCTTGGACAGCTCCTTTTAGATGGACTCTACATTTCTCCCACTCAGCATCTCCATCTTCCTCCATGCTGAACACTAGCCAGAATACTGGTTTTTTCGTGGACTTCTCTTTTATTTCAAGTTAGATAAGCTTAATTACTACTTCCTGGTCTTTCTCTTATCCTGCTTCTTCTTTCCAACTCCACTGCTAAAGTTTTTCACCAGAAGAATATATAAGACTCTTGTTTTTCTGTCAAACATTTGTCTGTTGGAGTTCAATAATACATCAATGATGGAGTGAATTTCTAAACATGCAAATGTAGTCATATCTTACCTTCTCTTTGTCTACTCTAGCACTTGAATGTAATACCTACCTCATGGTTTGCAACTCTTCACTGATTTTTTTCACCATCCTTGTTAGTTCCAAATTCCAGACGAGGAATGTTATAACTGTTTGTAGCCATGATGATAAACCATAGTGCTATGTTATACATGGGGATAAATTTAATATGTCTTTATGTAATTGAGGTTTATCACATCTATAATATTTTTTATTTCAACTGCCCAAATTACTTGCTTGTTCATTTCTCTACATACTTGGCATAAAGCATTTTGATTATCAAATGGCACCACAGGACTCATAATTATCCCTAGGTTTTGCTTTATGGTTGAAAAGATCAATCATCTATGATTTATAACAATTAATTCTAAGTTACTATAAACTGATATTTTAAGGCAATTGAAATATTATCTTTAAAACAGCCCTAGTTCTTTTGAACAAATTAAAGAGATCAGAATTTTTTCTTTTTTAAAAAATTAATTGTATTAGTACATTTTACATGTACAATATAATGACATTGATCACTGGAAATTTACACCCATAAATAATCTCTCTTCGTCCTTATTTTTTCCCCATTCCACTGCCCTCCCTTCAACCCCTCCATCCCTTCCCATTTACAAAGACTTTGTTTCCATTTTTTCATTTTCCCATATTAATTCCATTCCCTTGTTTCTTTTCCCCTACCCCTCCCAATTCCCCCTCCCCTTTGCCCCTTTTGTTCCTATTTCACATTATCTACTATACCTTTTAATCCTTATTTACACTTTCAGCTTCTCACACTAGAAGAATTATTCAGTATTTACATATGTGTGTTCTATTTATTTCACTTAAGAGTATCGCCCCTATGTGCATCCATTTAGCTATAAATGTCTCTAATTTCTCATTTTTATGGCTCAGTAGTACTCCATTTTATTAAAAAAACACGTCTTTATCCAATTTCCAGTTGATGGGCAATTGGATAACCTCCAAGTTTTAGCTATCACCAATTGTGCTGCTAGGAACATGAGTGCACATATATCACTGTGGTATGATTCTTTTAATTCTCTGGGAAAGATACCCAGCAGGGGAATAGCGGGGTCAAATGGGACTTCCAGTCCTAGTTCTTTGAGGTATCTCCATACTGATCTCCACAGTGGTTGCACTAGTCGGCACTCGGACCAACGAAGAAGTGTTCCTTTTCTCCCCACAATCCTGACAGCATTTGTTATTAGTTGATTTTGTGATAGCAGCCATTCTTTCTGGAGTGAGGTGGAATCTCAGCATTGATTTCATTTGCGTCTCTTGAATGACCAGTGATGTTTAAAATTTTTTCATATGTTTATTTGCTATTTCTACTTCTTTGTCAGAGAAATGTCTGTTCATTTCAGATGCCCATTTTGGGATTGGGTATTTAAATTTGGGAGGTCAGATTTTTTTAGGTTCTTTATAGATTTTAGAGAGTAGACCTTTGTCTGAAGAACAGCAGGTGAAAATTTTTTCCCACATTGTGGGTTGTCTCTTAACATTGTTGGTGGTTTCTCTTGCTGTGCAGAAGCTTTTTAATAAGAAGAGATCCCACTTGTTGATTGATTGTGCTAGTTCACATGCAACTGAGGTTTTGTTCATAAAATCTTTTCCTACACCAATGTCTTCAAGAGTTCCACCTATACTCTGTTCCAGCTGGTTCAGTGTTTCTGTTTTATTATTTATATCTTTAATTCATTTTGATTTCAGTTACTGCATGGTGAGAGATATAGGTCTAGTTTTAATCTTTGGCAAGTTGAAACCCAATTTTTCCAGCACCATTTATTAAAGAGTCTATCTTTCCTTCTGTGAGGGATTTGGCTCCTTTGTAGAAGATGAGGTGGCTGAGTGTGCCTGGCATTGTTTCTGCATCTTCTAATCTGTTCCACTGGTCCTCAGGTGTGTTTCTTTGCCAGTACCATGCTGTTTATATCACAGTAGCTTTGTAGTATAGTGTCAAGTTAGGGATTGTAATACACCTTGCATGTCTCTGTTACCTAGAATTGCTTTTGCTATTCTG
>NW_004624730.1:31099610-31111594 GCF_000247695.1 Heterocephalus glaber
ATGATCTTCTGCATTCTGTTTGCCATTATCTTATTAAGGATTTTTGCATCTATGTTCATTAGTGAGATTGGCCTATAGCTCTCTTTTTCATTTGGGTCTTTCTCTGCTTTGGAGATCAAAGTGATGCTTGCTTCCAGGATTGAATTCAGGAGTATTGCTTCTGCTTCAATTTCATTGAAGAGTTTAAACAATAGTGGCAGTAGTTCCTCTCTAAATGTCTTCTAGAATTCAGCAGTGAAGCCATCAGGACCTGGGCTTGTCTTAGTTGGCAATTTTTAGTTATGTTTTCAATTTCATTGGTTGATATTGGGTTGTTTAGAATTTTTAGGTCTTCTTCATTCAACATGGGTAATTCACACATATCTAGAAATCTGTCCATTTCTTCTATGTTTTCCATCTTATTGGCATATAGTTTCTGGAAGTAAGTATTGATGATCCTCTGTATTTCTGCTGAGCCTGTTGTGATTTCACCCTTTTTATTCCTAATTGCATGGATTTGGGCCTTTTCTTTCCTGTTTCTAAGGTTGGCTAATGGTTTGTCAATTTTTTTTATTCTTTGAAAGAACCAATTCTTGGCTTCATCAGTTTTTTGTATCATCCTGTTAGTCTCCATTGCATCAATTTATGCTGTTATCTTTATAATTCCTCCCTTGTATGAGCTTTGGGTTTGTTCTGTTCTTCTTTTTCTAGAAACTTGAGCTTTGGCATCAGGTTGTTTAATTGGTTTCCCTCTGTTTTCCTAATATGAGTATTCACTGCTATGAATTTCCCTTGTAAGGCTCCTTTCCTTGTGTCCCATAGATTCCGATATGTTGTATTGTCATTGCCATTTAATTGTAGAAACCATCTCATTTCTTCTTTAATTTCTTCTGTGACCCATTGGTTATTCAGAAGTGTGTTGTTCAATTTCCATGTGTTTATGAAATTCTTGCAGTTTCTTTTGCTATTGATCTACAATTTCATTGCAGTATGGTCTGACAATATACAGGGTATAATTTCAATTCCTTTGCACTTACTTGAATATGTTCTATGAGGGAGTATCTGTTCTATTTTGAAGAATAACCCATGTGCAGCTGAAAAGAATATATATTCTGATTTTTTGGGTGGAACACTTTGTAAACATCTGTTAAGTTCATTTGTTCAAGAGTTTGATTGAGATCTTACATTTCATTACTTATTCTATGTCTAGTTGATATATCTATTTGTGACAGTGGGGTATTGTGTTCCCCCACTAGTATTGTATTAGTGCTTATTTGATTTTTCATGTCCATTAGTATTTGTTTTACAGAGTTGGTTGCACTAGTGTTTGATGTGTATATATTTATGATTGTTGTCTCTCCCTCTTGGATTTTTCCCTTTACAAGGATGTAGTGTCCTTCTTTGTCTCTCTTAATTAGTTTTGGTTTGAAATCCACTTGATCTGCAAAGAGGATAGCTACTCCTGCTTTTTTTCAGGTTCTTGTCACATGGAGTATTGTTTTCTACCCTTTAACTTTCAGTCTATGAGTTTCTTTTTGTATTAAGTGTGTTTCTTGTATGCAACATATTGTTGGATCTTGCTTCTTGACCCATTCTGCCAGTCTATTTCCTTTGATTTGTGAATTGAGACCATTAATATTGATGATTGTAACTGATACATATTGACTTATCATTGTCATAACTTTTTCTTTTTGTTGGATTCACCCCCTTTGAGTTAAATTTCTTGTCATGCCAGATGGATTCATTCTGTTGGGCTTCCTGGGGTTGTGATCCTCATTGTCTTTTCCTAGGATATTGTCTAAAATTTTTTAGAGAGCTGGTTTGGTATTCATGAATTTCCTAAGGTGCTCCTTGTCATGAAAGTATCTTATTTCTCCATCGATTCTGAAAGATACTTTTGCAGGGTACATCCATCTGTGTTGGAGGTTGTCTTCCTTTTGGGCTTGAAATATGTCGCTCCAAGATCTTCTTGCCTTGAGAGTTTGTGTTGAGAAGTCTGTTGTGATTCTAATGGGCTTTCCTTTATATGTGATTTGTTTCTTTTCTCTAACTGCTTGTAGAATTTTATTCTTCTGTTGGGTTTCTGGAATCTTAACTATTATATGCCTATGTGTAGATATTTTCTGATTGTGTCTAGTTGGAGTCCTATTTGACTCACTTATGTGTATGTCAAATTCTTTTCCTCTGCTTGGGAAGTTTTTTGCTATCCCTTCTATGAACAGTGTTTTTTATGTTGCCTGCACTCTCTCCTGTTTCTTCATTGACTCCGATCTGTATTATATTATTCTTTTTTTCATCATCTAGCAGCTGCTGGATAGATTTCTCATGGTCTTTTACTATTTTAAGAAAATTTTCTTTTCCTGGTCATTAATCACAATCTTATCTTCTATATCTGAAATTCTATCCTCACATTGTCTCATTGTGCTGCATAAACTTTCAATGGAGTTTTTAATCTCCTGGAAATCTGTTTGCATCTGTTTTATGGATCCCATTTGTTTCCTATTTTGGGATTCCATCATGTTCCTCAGCTCTTCTATTTTTTTATCTGTGTCTACTCTAGATTTATTAATCATGTCTTGCACTATGGGCACCATCTCTGCTGTTATGTGAGAAATTATTTCTGAGTTCATTTTTTCTAGATCCTCTTTTGTTGCCAGTTGAGGGAGTCCATGTGGTTGAGTATCAGATTGTTCCATCTCATTTCCCTTTGGGCTTACTTTAGTTGATCTCAAGTCTTGTTTTGAGACTTATTTATGTGTCTTCCTATTTCAATGTGGGGTGTGTATGGGGGCGTGTTGCTGGCACCCATACGATTCACTTCCTTGGCACTGGCAGGCTCTCTTCCTTGGCATTGAGGGTGATGGTATGGTAGCCCAAACAGCTGAGCTTCTCTGAGCTAGGGGGGCTCTGCCAATCAGAATTATATCTACAGAGTATAAATAAAGTGAAATCAGTTTCTTCACAGATCACATCCATATAATTTATCAGCATATTGAGTGTCTTATGCTGAGAAGCTAATATTCATGGTTGTATTTGTCATCCACCTACTCTTCACTTAGTATAAATATCCCATTTGGTTATGGTGCACCAATCTGTTGTGATTTATAGTGTAAAAGGTATTTTTTAATTTAATAGAATGTTATTTTTTCAGTGTGTTGGTGTGTAACCCTTATAACTAGAGGGAAAATGTGTGTAAGCTCGTGTTTTTTGAGACATTTATCAATATTTCTTGAAACACATATCCTTAGGGTTTGGTGCAATTTTTAGTGACTTTTGGCTAATCTCATTAGAATTAGAGGTTTTAGGACATTGGGAGGGTGGTATTGGTTACAGGAGATCAGTTGGTAACAGGAGACAGAGAAGAATTTGGTTTGGCTTCTTTGTTTAAAAAAAAAAATCCCAGAAAAACATACAGTGCCAGAGCTTTTACCCGTGATTAGCCTGGTTCTACCAAACAGCCTATGTAAACTTGCCCCTTTCCCTATAAAATTCAAAGCTGATTGGGCCAGGGGTTTAGCTCAGTGGCTCCACTGCTTGCCTTGCAAGTACGAGGTCCAGAGTTCGATCCCCGGTACCAAAAAAAACCAAAATTCAAAGCTGGTCAATGTAGGTCACATGTGTATCCTTCTTATTCTGACTGGTGACCAGTACCACTTTTGAGCTACTCCTGATCACATGGGAAAACATTTTGCTGCTTTCCTTGTTTTACTAGGTTTCAAGTGACCTACAGGACTTCCTCAAGCTGATTAGACCCTGCATTGACCTACAAGACTTTCTCAAGTTAGTTGGACACTCCATAGACATTTCTATTTTGCTCCTTCTGTTTGACCTGCTTGAGGTGGGGGGGGGCTATAAGAGTTGCCCTACTTTGGGATGTACTTGGGAAGAGACAAAGGGCATAACTCATCTAAAGCTTCTATCATATCACCTCTGCTTCACCAATCCTAAGTCTGCCCAGATATAGAGGGTGAGAACAGGATTCTATCTGATGAAGGTCTAGCTCTCTTATTTTTACTCTGACTCTCTTCATCTCTTACTTAGCAAGTTTTATTTAGTCTTACAATTAACAAAATAGGCTTATTCAGATCACATATTTTCCAAATCATCTTCTCTTCTACCTGGTCCTTGGCTTTTACTTTCAAAATTCAGGAATTTGCCTTGCCTGCTGTTCTTTTTCTCCCATTTTATTCCTTCCTAAAAGAAAGTATGTACTAGGTATTCTTATTGATTCTTATTGCTTGAGGGAGGAAAAGCAATTAAAAGTACAGGAAAAATAGTGCTTATTGTATTGAAACATTTTTGCATTACATGAAATTTCATCTGGTTGTTTTTATTACAGTTTTACTCTTTGCCACAGTGAAAATAATTCTGATTGATTATGGCAAATACTTTTAGTATTATTAAAGGATTAAAAGAAGAAAAATTTAAAACATTCAGTCTTTCTCATAATCCTATTGCAAGAATCACACTGTACCTAGGTTTCCTCCATGTGCTTGTGTCTCTTTGTGTTATATTTTTTGCTGAATAAATATAATTGGTAATTAGCAAGCATACCAATAAACCAGGCTGTCCAGATTCCTAATATTATGTATACATTTAAGCATATTTTATTAAGCATTTTGTTCAATAAGTTAAATCTAGCCCGCAATTAGTTTTTTAAAAAATATGTGCCATTTCAAACTAATGAGGGCTCATTTAACTAAGTAGAACATGAAATAGAGAGTAGTTCCAAATATTTATTTTATTTGTGGGTCATAGGGTTTACTTTGAAGTCTTGGATATCTCAGGAACTGTATCTGAAAATTTTAAATGCTGAAATTAAAACAACTAGGCCAAAAATGTTTAAGAGGTGCTGATTTCTTTCATATGGTTTAGTAACTTAAGACATTTGGTATAATTTTTTTCTTGCCAGTTCTAGCAGAGGTTATAGGAAAACAAATTATTTGCAAAAGCTGATAATGGTAATTATTTTAGAGGACTATATTAATTGAGAAGGCACAGAGCCACAGCACATTATAAATTTGCAGTAAAATATGAGAAATATTTTTTCTGGTGTCACCCTGAGAAGAAAATACATCAGAAAAACACAAGCCATTGGTGATACTGATTGAAAAATGAGACCTTTTCGACTAGTGATATGCTGGGAGAGCTGGAAAGCAGGAGTCACCAAGCACATACCCTTAATAGGAAGGAGAGATAGTGCAGGGAGCCAAAGGAGAGTAAGGACAGATGCTGAGAACTGAATATAATAGGAAGTGTGAAGTGTTGCAATCATCACCAGGAGACCTTCAGCCTGTGAGAGAATGCCCAACATGTGCAAAGCATGGTGCAACTTTCAACAAGTGGAGATACACAGACTAGAAAAGTTCCCAGAGCAACACAGGATAGAGGGACAGTAAATTTAGAGGATCTTGCAGAGAGGTCAGCAATGGTATTAGACAATAAGGCAGTGGGTAAAGATGAGTTTCTAGCAGAGCCTTTCCTTCTGCAGAACCAGAGCAGATAAAAGTGGAACCCAGATGACTAACAAGATAACATTTAGCTGCTGGAACTCACTTAACATTAGTTATCAAAATGAAATTATATATTGAAGAGGATATCAGGAAATGGAAAGATATCCCCTGTTCCTCAATAGGGAGAAACAATGTAATAAAAATTGCTACACTTTCAAAACTGTTATATAGATTTAATGCAATCCAAATTGAAATACCAATTACATTTCTTATAGAACTGGAGAAAGCAATCCTAATACTCATAGAGAACCAGAAAAGACCTACAGTAGCAAAAGCAATTCTGGGTATCAAGGGCAAGGCAGGTGGGAGTCATCACAACCCTGGATCTCAAGTTATACTACAAATCTATAGTCAAAAAAATGGCATGGTATTGGCAAAAACAAACAAACACTCTTGCAGATCAATGGAATAGGATAGAAGATATAGAAACAACTCCAGGTACACTTAGCCAATTTTCGACAAAGAGGTCATATCCCTGGGCTGGAGGAAAATGTGCCTCTTAAAGAAATGATGTTGGGCCACTCACATGCCAAAGGTTGAATTTAGACCTGTATATTGCACCATACACTAAACTAAAATGAAAATGAATCAAAGATCTCAACATTAAGATAGAAAACACTTAATCTACTGGAAGCCAAAATAAGTTAAACATTTGAAGACATAGGTGCAGGCAAAGACTTTCGGTTCTTTTTTTTTTTTTTTTTTTTTTGGTACCAGGGATCGAACTCAGGTCCTTGCACTTGTGAGGCAGGCGACAGAACCACTGGGCTAAATCCCTGGCCCTAAGACTTTCTGAATAGCAACAAAGGAGATCTCATTAAATTAAAAAGCATTTGCATAGCAAAGTGAAGAGACAATCTGCAGAATGGGAAGAAAGTTTCCCAAGTATACCTCATACAAAAGACTAACATCTAGAATATATAAAGATCTCAAAAAATTAGACTCATTAACTTTAAAGACCCAATAAAAAACAATGGATATCTTGAAGTGAATAGATACTTCTCAAGTGAAGAAATACAAATGGCCAAAAAATATGAGAAAAAATGTCCAACACTTCTGACCATTTAAGAAATGCAAATTAAGACAATATTAAGACTCCATCTCATCCGAGAAAGAATGGCTATCATCGGGAAATAAACCGCTAACAAATGCTGTTGAGGTTGTGGAGAGAAAGAGCTCTTCTTCATTGTTTGGTGGCAGTGTAAACTGATACAACCACTCTAGAAATCAGTATGGAGATTCTTCAAAATAGAAATAGAAATCCATTTGACTCAGCTGTTCCCCTTTTGGATATCTTCCCAAAAGAGTTAAAAACATCATACCACAGTGATGTATGTGTACCCATGTTTATAGCAGCACAATTCATAATTGCTAAACCTTGGAAACAGCCTATATGTCCATCAACAGATGAATGGATGAAGAAAATGTGGTATTTATACATGATGAAGTACTATTCTATCATTTAAAAAGATAAACTTGAGTCATTTGTAGGAAAATGGATCCACCTTGATACCGTAATATTAAGTGAAGTAAATCAGACATGCAATTTGAACATCCTATGATTTCCCTTATGTGAAAAAGTAGAAAAAAAGAAAAAGGAAAAAATTATTGTATTTTAAGTATGTTTCTGCTGTCAGCTTCTGGTTTCAGGTCAATATGCTATGAGAGCTCATTCATAGGATTTCTGTTTCTTTGGATCTGTTAAAGTTTTTATTGTTGCTATGAGAGTGGTCTGTTTTTAACAAAAAAATAAAATCACAGAAAAAAATCCAAGGTTAAAGAAAACTGTTTTATGTATATTGATTTTATATCCATACATCTTGCTAAACACCAATATTATCATTTATTAATTCACTTGATTTTATTATGTTGACATTCATATAATCTAATAGCAATTGCTTTTTTCTTTCTTTTCAGTGCTTTAACATATTGTTTCCTTTTCTTATTTTATTTTGTTGACCAGAACCTCCAGTAAATGTTGAATAGTACTTAGGGTAGTAGATATTTTCATCTTATTTCTGAATTTTTCACATTATACCTTTCAGTATCTTACTTGATGAAAATTTTATTTAATATGGTTTCTACTTATAGTTTGCAAAAATCTGTTTAAAAAATACTAATAATGATTGCACTTTAAAAAATTAAATTCAATATAGTACTTTTAAAAATTAGTTCAATAGTATAATTATAACATGATTATTAAGCACACATTTATCTTTTTTATTAAAAGTTTCAGTTAAGAATTGTAAGAAAGTATTACATTTTTACAGATCATCTGATAAAAAGCAAAGTAGGAAAGATATCTAATTGAAAATAGGTTGATGAGAGAGGGGAATGTTCAAAGTTGAAATAATTGAATAGTAACAGTAGTTAACATAAATATACTAAATATTTAGTTTCAACTTAAATGGTTCACTTTTCTTGGATTCTTATTAGCAGTTATTCATGTAATTGATTATTTATGGTTGATTACGTGATGCCTTTTATTTTATCTCTGGCTTTTCTGCAGTGATCTCCATGAAGGAAGTTTCTGCCATGTTTATTTTTTTATCTCTGGCATGACATTCATCATAGTACCTATAACAGGGAAGGCTTGTGAATTTCTGTGGACAAAAAGTTTTCTTGGGTGGCATTAATCACTGATTCATCCACTTTGGCCTCTGAAGGAAAGGCAATAGTCTGACAATGGATCTACAGTTGTGCATGGAATAGTCTTTGTTCTTCTAGAGCTTCCATTCTTTAAGGGAACACAGACAGGAAACAAGAAACAGAAGATATAATTAAAGATGTAATATAAGATAGAATTAAACAAGTAACACAAGATATAACTTCAGGTACTGATGAGTGTTATCATACTCATGGAGGCAATTATGAGGCAAGGACCTGTTTCAGACTAAATTGGTGTGAGGAACCAAGCAAGAGGGAGATGTGAGTAACATTCAAAGAGAGGTAGGTCATGCAGTGCTTTAGATGTCTTGGTAAGGATTTTATTCTGAGTTCAACAAAAAGCCGTTGGATGATTGATGTCAGAGAAATGATGTAATGTGATCTACATTTGACAAAATCATTTTGGTTACTATAGTAGAGTCACAGGAAGACAGAGGCTATGGGATGTCTCATTGGTAGAGGGTTTGCCTAATGTGTGAAGCTCTGGATTTCAGTTCAAAGGGAGAAGGGAAGGAAATTGGAGTGGAAGGGCAGAAAAAGATGAGGAAAAAACAACAACATCCAGAGCTTTACAGCAGTTAGAAGAGGGAGAGATGGAAAATGATCAGATTTGAGCTATGTTTAAAAGTTGAGATAAGATTGATCATAGTATTTGGGCACTAGATGATCACTTTAACATTTAAAGTTATACTACATGTAATAAGAGTTTTTATGAAGTTGTCAGGCTAGTTCTTAGTCCCTTATAAAGGTAGTCATTGGGTGTGGTGGTATATACCCATGTAATCCAGCTACTCAGGAGGCTGAGGCAGGAGGACTACAAATCCAAAGCCAGCCTGGATAACACTGAGTCTCTGTCTCAAAATAAACAAAGCTAGAGATATAGCTCAGCATTCCTTGGGTTTAATCACCAGGACCAAAACAAGCAAACAAATCAACATAAAGGCAATTTACTGCCTGGTCTATCTCCTACATGGTATGATGTTCAAAGAAATATTCTTAAAATATGTTGTCAGAAATTCAAACTTTTACTGAATTCTGTTGAAAGTAATACAAAATCATTCATTTTATACAACTACTATTCTTAATATGCCTCGTTCCCAATTTACTTTCCTCAGTTTCTGATGTGGCTCAACAGCTGTTCCACAGTCTCTCTGCTCAACTCTCCCCCAGTTCAACCAGCATCAGTTCATCTCACTCTTCCCTCTCCCTTCCCTTCTATCCCTTCTCATCTATCAATCATCACCGTCATCATCATCATCCTCATCCTCATCATCATCATCTCTGGCCTTGAGACACTCTGGGCATCTTCAGAGGTGGATGGAGGTGAGTTGTAGGTGTCTTTGATTTCTCCACTCTGTTCACCACCTGCTCAGCACAGTGAAGGCTGGGAAAGTAGCATTGCTACCTTAGCCTTGAAGATCAGGGACTGAGAGGAAGTTTTGAGACTCATACATGAATATGTTTCCTCCCTTTTATTTATTATTGGCCAAAATCCAGAAAGTACAGGTACAAACAAAAGGAAATCATTTTAACCTAATCTTAAACTGGAAATGCTAGTAGGTCATTTTGGGTAGTAAGATCTAAAACTGATCGTCTGGCTCTAAATATTTGCTGATAGTCATGACCAATTACCTTAAAAATCAAAGGAGTGTGTATGTGTGTGTGTGTGTGTGTGTGTGTGTGTGTGTGTTGCTAAGGGTTGAACCCAGGACCTTCACACAGAACTACATCCCCAGCCTTTTAATTTTTGTGTCTTTTATTGTGAGACAGGGTCTCACTAAATCCATAGGTAATCTAGGCTGGGCTTGAACTCATAATTCTCCTGCTTCAGCCTCCTAGGTTGCTGATATTACAGGTGTGGGCTACCATGCTCAGCTAAAAGAAACATTCTTATGACATAAATATACCATGTGTGGCATGAGGATCACAAGTCAGAGGCCAGCCTGGACAACTTTGTGACTTTGTCTCAAAATAAACTAGACTGGGGATGACAATATTTTTAACTTTTAATTAATAGAGAAATGATTATTTTAAACACTCTAATTTTGAGAGTGTTAACTCATACTTATTTGATAGTCTTAATTGTAGATTTTTATTGTTTTTAATACACATCTTTCTATTGTTTTTTCTAAATTTATTTTTCATTCACTCAACTACTAGTAAACCATGATTAATATACTAGTTAATTAATATTTCAAAGTACAGATATAATTCTTTCCTTATAAAATTATGGATACCTATATAAGCTGTGATTCAAATATAACTAATGTTTAAATTTTAAAATTTATTATAATAAAAGCCACAATGGCATTTATCCCCCTCAAAATGCTATCCCATGGTTCAAACACACTTATCACAACATTCTTACCCCTTTCTGAAGCACTTTTGCCAGTCCTCTTTTGCATCTTTGTGTTTTCATGACTGCCTCAGTGTCCTGAACTGGTTAAAAATGGTAATTGTCACATAAAAACATTAGAATGTGTCCTCATCCACCTTATTCACTGGATCAGGCACTGTCAACTTCTGAGTTTTCCCCAAAGTCAAAATGACCATGAAAGGTAAATGTTTTTTTTACTGTAATAAATTATTTAAACAGTCACAGTATGTTTTTATCATACCTTGCATATCTAATACTGAAGAAAACAAATGAACTGCTAGATAAGATTCATTTTTGTGAACATTTTAATGATTCATGTAAGAACAATTTATTCTTGGTATTATACTAAAAGTTGCTCACCAAATATTAAATACAGTATTATAATTATGTCTTTTAAACCTATTATTTAAGAAAAAATAAATTATCTGAATCAGGTTTTTCTGATACTTTAATTTTTATTCAAGGAATAACCTCATAAGCTTAGTAAATACTGGTCTTTATAAAAATACATATGAGAAAGGTCATTTTAGAGACATAAAGAAACATAAACCAACAATCTTTTTGAAAATAACTTGCTTTTTTCTCATAATAATAATAGCTTAAAGAAACATAACTGGAAAATATAAAAAGTAACAAAATGTAAAACTGCCAAAAAATCACAATAAAGATAAAACACTAATTTTGTTATATTTTCTTTCAGCTTTTTTTCTCTACACATATGAATTGGTTATATTTGAAATAATATTTTATATATCACTTTGAATTTTTCTTCTCACATTTAGCATTGCCTTTTGCATTTTCCTACATCAATAAAATTTATTTTAAGACAGAATAACTCTGGAGAGTGGTAAGAACTGTGGTCTCAAGTGACATAGAGAAGACAGTACACCAAATTAGACCCCTGGAGCATGGAAGGCTCCCCAATAGAACATCTCAACTGAGAGGTGTGAAGGTTACTTCTGTATTGACTCAACAGCATGAGCTGTGCAGACATTGCTTCAACATTCTGCAGTGTCTGTGAGGATGCAGCCAGATGCTATCAACATGGGAATCAGCAGGCTGAGTAAAGCAGGCTGCCCTCCCTGCTGTGTGTACAGGGTTGCAGCTGAAGATATGAATAAGACAGAAAGCTAAGAGGAAGCTCCTCTTACCTGATGGATTGAATTGGAATATCATCTTTTCCTGCCTTAGATTCAAACTGAGCATCAGTTCTTTAGGGGCCTCTAACCTGCTGAGGGGTTTTATACCTTTTCTGGAATTTGCACTTTTTGTTTATCTAGTTTTCAGACTTGAACTAGAACTATACCAGCAACTCTTCTGGGACTCCAGCTTGCATACTAAAGATCTTGGGAGTTTTCAGCCTCTATGATTGCATAAGTCAATCCCTTTTATAATAAATAGCTTTCTGTAAATGTAATCAAATATAAATATATATAATTAATCAGTCA
>NW_004624730.1:31133199-31187831 GCF_000247695.1 Heterocephalus glaber
AATATTATAAATTTAAATTATTTTTGCATCTTCTTTGTTATTACCATGAATGTAGATTTGGAAGGAAGTACCATTTTGTCTTAACATAAAAAAATTATGTTTGCTTGCTTATTATTGCATTTATTTTATTTTTGTTCATTGAGTTGTAGTTTCACTTTCTTGATAATTAATCAATGAGAATATTCCTGTGCTTATTGTTTAAGTTTATGCATTTGAGTTCAGTTTCTATGGAGTTTGCATTTATTATATTATAGTCCATAGAGAAAAAAACACATTAAAAAGATGTCATAAAAATGCTAATATAAAATCTGGCTTCATCCATTCAAATAGTTATGTAGCCCATTTCATTTTAGCTTTCCATAAAGTGAGTTGAATCATTTGAACTTTGTTTACATTTTTTAAAAGTTCTGTTTAAAACCTGAAGTTTTGCAACATTTTTTCAGGAAATGTGTAAGTGGAGGTAGATTAGGGAGAGGACTGACTTACATTTCCAAAACATCAAAGCTATATCCCTTACTTCCATCTCCTCTGCCCCTTCATCAGGAACAGAGAGGAGGCTGAAGGAATGGCATGCTGTGAGCCCTTCAAGCTACTTGAGGCTGAGATCCCAAGGCAATATCACCATCCAGCAGTAATTGAAAATAGGAGGCAGGGGCATAACCAGCAACTTGGATCTGTGGCTACTTTCCCCTCTAACTTCAGATGGCCAAAGCAGATACAAAGGAAGGATGAGTTCTCTCTGCTGGAAAACAACAAATATTTTCATACTTCTGTATGGTTGGGGCTTTCTGAGTAAACATTACTGGCTACCTGGGTTAAAGGTTGAATGAATAGAAGATGAAGACTGGCTGTTAAGAATAGAGAAGTATCATTGAGCGATTTATAGACTTATCTCCTAGACCCATGTGTTTTCCTTGTAAGAAAGCAGAACAACTGAGAGACCTTCCCCTTCCATTTCCTAGGAAGATTTATTTACATCAGAGAGCAAAGGTTTCTCTCTCTTCTCAGCTGAAGAACAGAGGAACCTCTGCAGCAGTTCCCATATTAGCTAGGAGACTCATAATTGTATTTCCTCTTCTAAAGAGCCCATCAAATTTACCAGTGCACAGACCTGTGACTTTACAGTAGTACTGCAAAAGAAAAATGGGGTACAGGGAGCCAGCACAATGAGTGTTATTGAAAAGTGTAGAACTCTCAGCACAAAATGATGCAGTCCTGTACTAAGTAAGGATCAAACTCCAGCACAGCTGGGAGCATCACAGTGCTGTGTCCCTGAGATGGTGCCCCCACACACCATTAAAATGTCTGCCTGAGAAAGCTCAGTGCTTCTAGGAGAATTCAATACTTGTTCTAATCAACTGCCAACATAGGACTCTGACCTCTGAAACTGTCAGGCAAAATAAATCTTTCCCCTTTTATGCTGTTTTTTTCTAACACAGCTATCAAAATAGGAAAACTAAGGGAAAAAATCCCTACATACAATCATATGTAAAAAATTAGTTCCAGGTGGAAAGTAAATGAAGAGCAAACCTTTATAATGTAGAAAAAACCAAGGAGGTATGTTAATAATCTCAGGATGCAGAGATTTTTGCTTTTACAAACAAAAAACAACAAAAAAGAAAATAGATAACCAAAACATTAGGCACTAATCATAAAATAAAAAAAACTTCTAAATTTAATGTGTTTAAAATTAGAAAGTTTGTCAATCAAAGACTGATTGAAGAATGAACAGATGAGTTGGAGGGTGGGAGAAAAAATATTTGCATCACATAAATATGTTTAAAAGACTAATATATCAGTTATATAATGAAATCATGTAAATTAAAATAAAAAAGATATAAACAAACAATCTAACAGAAAATAGGCTTAAGATATGAGTTATCGGAGGCCATGGTGATATGTCTATACTTCCAGCATTCTGGGAGACTAAGGCAGAAGAGCACAAGTACAAGTTGCCCAGCTTGGGCAATTTATGACAGCCTTGTCCAAAAAGAAAAAGAAAAAGAGCTGTGGATGTAGCTCATTTGGAAGGCCCAGGATTCAACCCCAAGTATGGCAAAAAAAAAAAAAAAAAAGATATTTTACATAAAAGGTTAAAATTAATGCTCAATTTTAATATTATTCATGGAAATAAACATTAAGCCCAAAATGAGAAAGCATTTGTACTACCTACAATGCAAAATTTCATTTGAGTAAAATATTGAGCAAACAAAATATTTGAGCAAATTGGTGGACTAAGACAAATTTAGATGTACATAAGCATAGGCAATTTTGCATTATACAATATTAGCTATTAAAATCTTAAAAGCATTGTTCTTAGCATATTATACAAGCTAATCTAATCCTCAAACCAGCTCCCTAAAATATATATCATCATTGTTATTCTCTGCACCAAATTTATGAGAATTAATGTAATCATAGAAATATTTCCATAAGTGAAGTATTAATAACCCCTTTTAGAGATGAGAGAAATAAAGTACCAAAAATTAAAATCTTATTCAAACTTATGCAGTCAGTAAATGAGAGTCTATCCATTAAATTAAACTACCTCTGCAAAAGCTACCATTATAATCCTCAGCTGTCAGAGTAGTTTATCCTATGGGAATAATTACACAGTTGTACAAAATAGATAGAAAATAATATTTATTTTTCCATTTTTAGCAAAAGTGAAAAAATGGAAATGGCTTAAATCACAACTTTTATTGGCTAAGCAAATAGTGATAATTTTCAATCACAGAATGCTATATAACTACTTAAAATAATGTTGAAGCTATATAATTATTGATCACAAAAGTATTCCTCATAAATTAGATTTTAAAATATGTCCGACCTAGGAGGCTGAGGCAGGAAGATTGCAAGTTCTAGTCCAACCTGGACAACTTAGAAACATCTTGTCCTAGGAAAAAAAAAAAAAAAAGATTGGGGATGTAGCTCAGTTCGCAGGCCCTAGGTTCAATTCCCAGGACTGGAAAAAAAATTGAAATATAACAACTGCATGATGTTATTTTAAAACATAAAAAGTACTGTGTATTTTCAGTTATGCAGGTAATTCAAGCAATTGGAAAAGACTACTTATCAAAGCATCTACTAGCATCTAGGAACCTGTATCCATACCTGCTATCCATACCTGGTTTTTTTTTTCACATGTTATTTTAGATGATGCACAGTGCTTTTGTCTAAGGTCAATGCATGTTCATCCACCTCACCTATGTGGATGTTGGTTGGTCAGAAATCTACTGCTGAAACAATTCAGGATGTTTGTGGATAAAGAAGGACTTTTTTATTTTGTATTTCATCAAAAGAGGCTCAACAAATATCTTTCAAATGAATAAATAAATAATTGAAGACTTAATAATGCCTAAATGATTATTGGATTATGTGTTCAAGAGCACTGCTTTACCTGAAAAGGGCATAACTCTGTTCCTTTTCTTGTCTTCTAATTCAGTGGCTAAGGATTCAATCTCGTGGTCTAGTGCTGTAGGTGAAATAGACTTTCATAGAGTACCGGGAAATCTAACCATCACTTATAAATTTGTGTCTTTGGGAAAACAAGTTATAAACTACAAAAAACTGAATCAGAAACCTTTTGTTTGAATTATAATGTCAATAAAGTGCCTAAAAACGGCATGAAAGACAAATAAAAATTATGAAAGAGAGAAAAATTAATTTCAGGGATGGTAGAACGTCCACCATCAAAATTGGTACATGTCAAACATAGGCTAGACAATATTTTAAATCACACATGTGACATTTAAGTAGCATGGTATATTAAAGTTGGTTAAAAAGTTAATAGGTAAAATTCTAGTTCTCAAACAGGAAAGATGTGGTTTGATAGAGAACGTGATTTGAGTAGTTTGGGAAAGTTGATATGAGCTTATAAATTGTAAAATATTTATCGTTTTTACCTCTGTTACTAATATTGTCTGTCCCTGGTCTATCAGGGCTTGCAATTCACTCTTCCAAATGTTGGCCTTTAAGGCCCATTTAAAAAAAAAAAAAATAGAGCTCCTTAGAGAAAAACTGATCCCATGCAATAAAAATCAAAATAGTTCCAAAAATATTTTGCTTCCATAAAGCAAATGTCAACTTAAAGGAATTTTCATTAGCCAAACTCTGAAAAATTGAATATTGATTTTGCTCAATCATGACAGATACTAGGAGATATGCTAAAGAAAATGCAGAAACAAGTTTCTAAATGTGAAAAAAATTTGTATTGAAAATCTTTTAAGATAAAATCTCAGATAAGTTGATGAAAAGTATTGCATTGTAGTTTGGTGATACAGAGTCTCTTCAACCCAAATTATATAATAAAAATATGGAAATGATGTTTTGTTTGAAAGAATAGGTTAGAGTGGTGAATAATAAATACAACAGAAAAACACGGAGGGAGATTTGAAATTCTTTTTTTCTTTCTTGAAAGAGATTTTGTTCAATAAATGCCAGCTCAAATCAAATAATCCTGAAAGATCCTCCAGTGTCTGTGTTCCACTAATCGATTTCCAAAGGGCAAATGAATCTTTCTTTGTCCTGGATTTCTTTCTTTCTCTCGCGCGCTTTTTTTTTTTTTGGTACCGGGGATCGAACTCTTGAACTCCGGTCCTTGCGCTTGCACAGCAGGCAGCGAAACCACTGAGCCAAATCCCCGGCCCCTCTCTCTTTTTTTTTTTTTTTTTAACTTTTGTTTGCATTTATTTTATGCCTAATTTGTTCCCGTGCCATAGTTTTTGTTCCTTCAAGGATATCTTCTAGGATATCTTTTTCTTCTGTGCGACTTCCTCCTTTGATTTAGGAACAATTTATTCCTTTTCAATAAGGATCATCTCAGTGTGGGAGGGGGAGCTCATGTATGTGTTAATCTGGCCACGAGCTCTGTAAGTACAGCAGCGCATCTTGGGTGCTTTGTTTACTTGGATATGTTCAATGACCAGAGAATTTATATCTAAACCCTTAAACTCAGCATTACTATCCGCATTTTTAAGCATGTGCAGCAAAACTTCAGCACTCTTTTTGGGCCACCGACCCTGTGTCCAGCCCCATTGTTTGTCCTGGCCACACCTACCAACTCCACCATTGCAATACGGGAATGGCACACATTGCTTCTTTAATGTGACATCCTTAGGATACTTGGTGTCCTATCAGATATGCATACCTTTGATGGTGTGGGTAGTTTCATGGGTATTCTTAAAGTGAACACGAAGATTTGAGCCTCTTGATTTGCATGATTTTGTGGGGTTTTCTGGGTGAAGGGAGTAGCGAACCATTTTCACAGGTCACCTCTGGCCATTTACAGGAAGAGGAAGCTGTCCTGGATTTCTGAACAAGTGTTTTCAGTCATGCCAAGGCAGTAATTTTGCCCTTCTATTCTCAATTTGTAAATAAATTAGACCTCCACAAAGAATATTACTACCTTCATAAATGTGAAAATTAAGAATACTAAAATATGAATAACAAATACAATGAATATTTGGTAGAAGTTTATATAGCAATAAATTTTATTTTAAGAATGTTTTCTTTGTTCTCTTAAACATGTTAGATACAATCAGGGGAACATGATTTACTGAATTTCAAAGTTTATTATATTTGCAAGGGTTGTTTTCATGCTTACAAAGATGTAATATATAGATTGTCATAGTTTCCCTGTTGTCAAAAGGCCTTAAAAAAACAGATAAATCTGGACTCACCATTTGAAAAGCTAAAGTAAATTAATCTTAATCACAAATCTGTTTAATATCTATTTAAATTTAATCTGCCTAATTAGGCACTTATTAAAATAAAAATAAATTTTAAAAATTTAAACAAAATTTTGAGATTCATAAACAAAATGAGAGTGATTTGCTTTAAGGCTTTAGAAAAATTAAGTACCTCTTTTAAATATGTAACTTTAATAAACTTAATCTCAATGAAAGCACCAGGCATTAAAAATATTATTGGTAGTTTACAAGCCACCATGCAATTCAATGTGGTAGCTGATTATAGGGACATTAAAAAAAGACACAGAGATCTGGAATTAAATCTTGGCTTTGCTACTTAATAGCTGAGTGACTGAAACAAAATTCTGAGTGTGAGTTTTTTATATTAGCATGGAATGAGCCAGTACTAGTACTTAGGTCCTTTTTGATGGTTAGGTTATAAGATTTGGATTAGGGCCTTTGTACCTAATAATAATGCAACTGGTAGTCATTTATTACTAACAGACAAAATTAGCTTCTAATGAATGGTAGAAAATATTAAGCCTCTGTTAGTTTAGTAGGAGACTTTTCAAGGGTGGTTGGGTAGGATTTATATGACAAGGGAGAGAAAGTAAATCATTCCACAGTAAAGCCAGAGGCAAAGGTGGGGGGCAAATTTTTTGGAGGTCCATAAAGAAAAATTTTACCAAAGACTTACACTGAGGAAATAATTATGAACAGATCCATGAATTTGATTTTTAAAGATGACAATTATTTTGCGCAAGTTTTAGACATTTAAATAATTTTACCACACAACTGCTAAACTTACACAAAAACTTCAGTTTCAGATGAGAAAGTGGGAAAGCAGTCCTGAAGGAAAAAGTGTCATTAGTCTCAATGATCTAATGAGAAAATAACAGATATATTGATTTTTACATTTTTCTTTAGGAAACTTAGTCCCTTCAGATGATGATGTAATCATATATTGTCCCAACATGGGAAGTGTCAAACTAAGTTTGCTCCATGCAAAGCAGAAAGAATTAATTTTACATTCTCATTATGTTAGAAATAAAAAAGAAATTTTTAAAGACTGAAACAGGCTGACCACTGAGAATAAAAATTACATACTCACTACTTTGAGGGATTAATTCTTTACACAGAAATGATTTTCTTCAGAAAATAATGCTTAGTTCAGGGAAGGGCAATGTTTGGGTTGTAACTTTTCTGGCTATTTTTTATATGAATATGAAAATATTGTTAAATCTAAAGAAAATTTCTTTTTACTGATGTGTTTTTGGATTACTGAGAAAAAATTAGCTCAGTTATTCCCAAAACATAGTTCCCATAATCAAAAGCAGCACCAGAGACAGAATCATAGGGGAAGATTAGAAATGCAAAGTCTTAGGGCCTGCACCTCAGATCTATGAATCAGAGCTTCGGGAGAGGGGTTCCACAAGTCCATGCATCCAGGCAGTGAAAAAACCTCCAGCTAATTGTGATGCACTGAAGTTGGACAACCACTGATTTAGACTATTGCTCCTAGATTAGAGACCCTAAGTGAACTTTAATAACTGCCATGTATATTTAATAATAGGAATGTAAGTTTCCTATTTTAAATATTATTTTGTATTCATCCTAACCAGCATTTTATATTCCTTGAATTTTGATTCTTGATATTCACATGGGTCAAAAGGAACTGAGTAGATAGATGTTCATTTAAAAGTAGTTCCTAAGTGATTCTTCATCAGGACAGTACAGGTAATTCACGTTTAATTATAAACTTATGAGTGATTCATATATTTTCAAACATTAGAAAGAGGAAATATAGTAGAATATTGACAGTAGAACCTTCCTATGGGATCTCCCTATTGCTTCCTTCTTAAACGATCTGATATGCATTTGGAAGATGGTGGCACAGAGACTTACTTTCTTATAAAGACTATAGAAAAGTAAAGACTGTTTCATTTTATTTTTTCAGATACAAGTGTTATGAAGTTGCAACCAAAAAAAATCAGTATTTAAAGGGTTAGATTTTACTCAAGTGGTAATAAGATGCCCTCAAATTACTTGACATAGGATAAATCTTTTTTGATAAATCATAGTTCTATTCCTCAACTATTTTTCTAATATTTTCTGTGTTTATGTAGAGATGAGTCATTTTGCAGTCACAGATTTCCCCTCCAGTACCCTTTAACATTTTTGAGTGAGAGACAGCTACTTGTTTAGTCGGGTTATAGTCCCCAAACTCATTAAAAATGAGTAAATATAGCAACTTCTATGTCACATCCTACTCATTTCTGTGAAAAAAAATAAGACAAAATATGTTGAGATAAGAGCAGAAGAATGGAAGAAAAAAAAAACAGTCATGATTTTTGCTTGTTCCAAATTTTTAAGCTGGTGCATTAAACCAGAGGATCTCTTTAACATACTCTCTTGAACTCATTGTCCCATTTTTTTTCAATCTCATTTGTCATGGATTTTTTTCTTTTGTCCCCCTTTTCCCTAAAGACAGCATTTTTAGCAATCTTCCTACCTTTTTGATTGTGTACCATGTTGGAACACTAAACATATATATGTTTCTATTATGTGATCTAAGGCCTTTATTAACCAGCCTAAAATATCTTTTTTACCTTTATCTGAAAGAAGGAAACACTTCTAATATTCTGAAAAGAGTAAAGCTTCTAGTCTAATTGTATTTCTCTTTATTTCAAACAACAAAGGATCCAGAACATTGATAGTTTTTCTGTCTTTTTCTAAGATTAAATTGACAATTTTTTTCCCATCTGAGCCTTAGAATTTATCCTTGCCTAAGGTCTCAAAGGTTTAGGATAATAAGAAGCCTTTTACTTCATGAATACTCCAAACATCCTTGACCCAGTCTTCCAACATACTCTTGCCTCTGGTCCTCATCGAAACCAACCAAATGTATTATTTCTGCCCTTTTTATAAATAAAAAAGGTAGCTTATATGTGCATGTATTCTAGTATGCCGATGGTTACATATATCCTAAAGTTAGATCTCCATTCTCTAAAACAATATAGTACTTGGCACTTAGAGTATTTCCTTCCCTCTTTAGACTACCAGGATAATAATCTTTCCTTTATAGAGAAGAAGTACCAAATACCAAATAGTTTCTCTGGTGTGAAAAACTAAAAGTGTAAATAAGGATCAAAATGTATAATTGGTAATGTGAAATAGGAAGAAAAGGTCTAAAGGATTGGGGGAAGTGAGAGGAGAAAAGAAAGAAGGGAAAAGAAAAAATATGAGAAAAGAAAAAAATGTAAACAAAGTCTTTGTAAATAGGGAAGGGTGGAGGGGGTGAAGGGAGGGCAGGGGAATAGGAAAAAAAAAAAAACCAAAAACGTCATGTAAAGGTACAAGATCCCAGTGATGAATGTAACTGTATTGTATACCTAAAATGTACCAATAAACTTAATGGGAAAAAAAAGTACCCATTAGTCCTTCATCCCCATACTCATATTGTGTTCAAGGCTACCTATCTTCAAGACTATGTTGGTGTAGAAGGGTGTTTTTTTCATCTTAACAGGTCATCACAGATAATTTTAAAAATGTAGTTATAAACCACTCATGAGTTTGAAATAGGATGAGAATTTGTGGCTTCTGTAACACATACATTATCATGTTCTCCTTTGTTGTTTGATGGAGACTTCTATCCGAAGATGCTATTATCTGAGACACTAGGCACCTACAGGCTGAGATCAGAGGCTCTCTGGAAACCACCCCCCTTTAGTCCTGCTTTAGTCTAGAGTGTGCTGCCCTCTGGTACCTGATATAGTATCACTAGATAGTCATTCTGCGAATTAAGGCTTTTCATCTTTAGAAGTTCTCCATCAAAATGCAAATCACCCTCAGAGGGCTCTGAAACAAGCTAAGAGGCTATTTATTAGGCAGAATCCTAGGAAGCTGGAACTCTCAGTTTAGGATTCCATTACCTTCTAAAAGTGTTTTGATGCTAATTTGAAAATCTCCTGGCTGGGAGGCAAGAAAAGAATGACAGCGCGTTCTCTAGGGCCAGAGCAGAGAAAAAAGGAAAAGGACCTGCAGCAACAGAGAGAGGCAGATCGAAAGGCTCAGTAATTGTGTTCTGATTCAAACAGCATTAATGAATCATCTGTCATCTGAAAATGCTCTTCTCATTTATGGTTGGAGAGAAGTGCAGCTCAGTGGAAAAATAGAGCACTTGCATTCAAAAGACCTACAAAGAAAGCACTGGATTTAAAGAGCAGCACATTGCAACATGGGGCTTGAGTCTGGAAGTTGTAAAGCCAGCCTGGCATTTATCAGTCATGTGATGTTGGACAGTCCCTCCACTATAAGGTACAGGCATCGGTCATGCCTAGCTAAGAGGATTATTTGGAGGACTGAGTCAAATGACTGAATCAGATGTGCAAGTACTAGAAGAAATATTACTGGTATAATTACCATTCTACTGTTGCTACTCCCTAATGTACGTGGAGTCCTTACAACATATGAGGCATTAGTTTAAGTATTTTGTTTAAACTTATTCACATAATTCCTTCTCCACATAGATTCTTTCAAAATCCTTAATTTATTACTTTAGAAAAGCGAGAGACAGAGCCATTAAGCAACTTACCTAAGATTTTATACTTTGTGAATGAGTGGTAGAGTCAGGACTTGAACCCAGGCTATCTGATCCCAGAGCCAGGATCTTTAACTATCATGTAATGTTGCTAACTTTTTTCTTAATTATTATATAATTACAATTGCCATTTGCAAAGGCTCTACTCTTGAGGAATTTATTTTAGAGATTATTTTGAGTAATACCACAACCCGTTTCCTCTTAACCATACTAAAGATAATAGCAAAAATATGCCTTATGAGGTTTTTTTTGCAAAGCTTTAATAAAATATTGTGGCTGTGCATAGACAATACTACTCAAAATTTAGTGCTCCCATGAATCGCCCTTAGGTGCAGGTAAAATGTAGCTTGTAATTCAGTGGGTCATTGTTTAAAAAAAAAATCTCTTCATTTTGCGTGTGTGTGTATGTGTGTGTGTGTGTGTGTGTGTGTTTGCGTGATATTGGCTATTGAACCCAGGGTCTTTACACTGAGCTGCATACAACCGCAGGCCTTTTTATTTTTTATTTTGAAATCGCTAAATTAACTAGGCTTCGGTTGAATTTACTATTCTCTTGTGTCAGTTTACCAGATTGCTGGGATTATAGACAGGGTCATGGCACCCAGTTGAAATCTCTGCATTTCTAACACAATTTTCTGGTACTTCTACCGTTGCTTTTCCAAGGAACACACTTTGAGTATTCTAAGAAATCCCTGGAAAATTTTGCACTTCTGTTTGGGACTTTTGAGTTAGTTTCTTTGTAACATGTTTTCCTGTATTCTGACAAGGTAAACTTGATAAGTATTATTAAGTGTATAAGGCAGAGTTCTGCCCAAATTGTGCTTTCCTATTATTCAAAGATATTTTGTACATTATAAAAATTTAAAAGAATGGATATTTGAAATGCTTTTTAAGCATTTTTAATTTTTTTGTGTTGAGAAATGAAGCACTTCTTTGCAATTTCCCTATTAGAGAATTTTAAAAACCATTTTAAAATGTCTTCTGGATGAGAAAAATTGTATTTGAATATAACTCTTCTCAGTTGTTTAGGATGAAAGGACTGAAACTCTGCCACATTACCCCTTGAAAATGGTGAACAAGGGTGTTAAATTGAAATAACCATGGCCTGTGTTAGTCTTGAGTGATGATGTTCACTCCATACATAGTGAACTACACCCTAGTTTGATGTGTAAACAAATTGTAGTTTAACCTAAGTATACTTCTTGTAACCCCGGAACTAAATCTCAGCCAATCACAAGAGTCAAACAGCAGGCAATCATGGGCTGCCAACTAATCAGACCACAGCCATATAAGGCAAATACTCTTACTGCAGTAAAGCAGGTTGATTCTGTAAGTCACTTCCTATTTTTCTGGCTATAAATATAGTCTACACACTCTGTGCAGGGAATGAGGGGGTCGGGGCATTCTGAATTGTCTTTAATTTCCCATGTGGCCCTGTTCTAGAGCTTTCTTCTTGCTCAAGTAAACTGTGCTAAATTTAACTGATCTCAGAATTTCTTTTAATAAATGTCATTGAAAACCTTATGGCTTGAATCCTCTAGTGTTGCCCTTGTATCTCTTTTCCCAGTAAGAGAGAGAAGAAGAGCTTTTCACTGCTCATGTGTTTTAAAATAAAAGCCATATCACCCCAACAGAAGGATGACAATAAATGCCTGATTTTTCATCAATATTTTCTCGGAAGAAAAATTTTTTTTAAAGTACCTTGGGTCAAAAACCAAAACACATCTCAAGTTACTTTATGTTGCTGAATTTTTCATTTCCTATCTTATTTAAAGTAAATGCAAAAACAAAGTGAAAAAGAGAGTTGATTAATTCATAGTCTCACGGAAGACAGTTTTTCTTAAGCTTTGGCTAATAATTCCCAAATTGATTTACAAAAGTTCTTATGAGTCAAATAATTCCAAACAAAATAGCATAATCATCATCTCTGTCATGAAATTTCATCAAATAGCAATGAAGTAATTTAAAAATGTAAAGACTACCTACAGTGTTTCGAGAATTGTTTCTCTCCCAGTTTGTGCAAGATGACAGATGTTGCCACAGTGGATGTTGGGTCTTTTTTCTTTAGGTCATCCTTTGTCTTGGCAAAGAAATAAATTTTGTGTATTGTCAGTTACTTTGAAACTCATAGTCTGATTGCTTACATACATAGTTTTTCAATCCTCCCTTAATGTTTGAGAAGATGTTAGGAGAGAGAAAGAAGACCATGGTGTGTGGGAGGGAGGCTGTCACTAGGTACTAGCTTTACTCACTGTGTGATGTTGTCCTTATTCATACAAATGAATGAACATGGAATTGGCTTAACAATTCCAAAAAATGTTACTTTTAAAAAGAGAAGCTTGGGAAAATAATGGTAAATGTCGTATTGTCAACTTTTTCAAGTGTCTAAAAGTTTTTCATTATTTAGAATAGAAAATGTTTTCATTTTATTTACTAGGATTTTTTTTTGTAAATGAATGCAACATTAAAATAGCAACCCAGTGATAATAAATAATGTTGAAAAGTGTATAACTAGACTGATACTCATGTTCACAAGTGTGATTCTTTTTAGATAAAGAAACATAATGTTAATGTTCAACTCTGACATTTTGGAAAATCACTTCCAAATGGTGTGTGAGGCATGACTTATCTTTAGATTAATGTGTGATATGAAAAAAGGGGCAGAAATGTCTGTAAGTGTGAAAATCAGAATCCTTTCCTCATATGTACTGTTTTTCTATACTGTGAGAATAAAATACATTTTTGCAATATATAAAAAATAGTATAATTAAAAAATAAGACATTGCAAATAAATAAAATGACCCCAAAAGTTTAAAGATCATGTAACAACTGTTATATAAATGTTATTCTTATATTTTAAAGATAAATAAGTTAAAATAGAGGGTTTACGTTTCCTTAAAATAGAGATATGTTCTATAATCAGAAGAATATTGTGTTTGACAAAATATTTTGGGAGTTGACATTTAAACAGTTGAAAGTTCCTTTGAAATGGTTAATGAATTCAGAACACAACTGTTTAAATCCTTATGTGTATTTTAACACATTGCCATTTCACTATACTTTAATCATGCATAATCCTTCATATGAAACTACTGCATCAAAATAGTGACCCAGACAGCCAAGAACAGAGTCCAAATTCTTGAAAAGTTATTCCATTAGTCTACAAAAGAAATGGCTATGGAATAGCAATAGCTGAATGTAAGAAGTCCCTCTGAACTCTCCAATGGACAGAGAACATCATCACTTCTTCACATTTAGGGATTGCTTCCAAATGCTTTCCCCCATGCAGATGACTAATGAACACTTTGCACTCTTCCACCACTAGATCAAATTACATGCATATTTCAGAATTATAGTTGCCAGATTTACCAAATGAATATATAAGGGAGTTAAATTTGAATTCAGATAAAGTTTAGGTAAGAATATGTCCTATGTATCATGTAATAAAGTATAAGTATATCCCATATAATACCTATACTATAGATTACTCATTGCTTATCTGAAATTTATATTGACTTTAGTTTATATTGCAATCTTATTAATGAGGAAATTTTGAGGTAGACCTGTTATCCAGAGCAGAAGCACCAGCTATGATAGGAATACTTGTAGAAATAATGAAATTTATCAAATCTTCCTCTGTGCTGTATTCATCTTTGTTAATCTTCCCAACAGTCTTCTAAAGTAGTTATTTTATGGAAGAACAATTTACAATAATGCTTAAATAACCACTGGTATCTATTAATTATTTCTGTTTTTATTTTTACTATCTTTATTCTTTCTCTTAAAGAGGGGAACTGAGGCTCTGAAATTCAGTTTACTCAGAGATTTAAATCATGTATGGTCTGTTTCCAGAGTCTCAGGCATTAGACACTTTGATCTACTGTACTAGGTGTGATGTTACTCTTTGAACATTTGAACCATGACTGAAGTCTTGAAATGGCCTTAATTTGCACTGTGTTCTCTAACTCATGGCTGGCTGGAGTAAACTAGCTCAGAAGCAATAGTGCTGCATAACTCTATGGGGAAAAAGTGTTCGACATTGAAGATTAGAGCCATTGGAAATGACAAGCAGTCACACAAACATCAGCACATTATTTTGGTGGCATCTATGAAAAATGCTCTACAGTGGTTACAGACATAGTAAAACCTGCAAAATAACTAATATTCAGGTCCTCTGACTCCCAGTAATGGTCAAATATGATGCTATCATCTTTATGTCAGTATTTTCTTGTGTGTTGAATAAATTTATCAACACAACAGTCACTTCCTATCCATTAATTTTCTTGCAGAAGGCTCATGACTGCACCTTTCAAAGCTAATATCATCTGTTGCACCTATCTTCAATTAAACTTACATAAGAACAAAATCTGTGATTAATTTATTGCAAATTCTTTTAAAATCTTCATAAGTTGTGAATTTACCTGCATTTCTACTCCAGATAGTCCAATTCTAAGTATATTAATTTTTGAGAAACATTTATTATTAATTGAATGTCTGAATAATGATAAGACCTCATAAGTAATAGCTCAGAAATTGGCTTTTAATATCTAATATCTTATACCATGAACCTGTCATAGCCATCAGATTCACAGAATAACAGAGGTGAGAAAGTGAAAAATACATTGGAAATCATTTTGATGACTCCAAATCTTCAGTGTCACCATTTAACCAGTGAAATGGAAGGAAAACATAGTATGACAGTTTAATTAATGGCATTAAAATATCAAGGCCAAAAAGCCAAACTTACTTTTAAGACTTCCACAATTAAGATGAAACTGAAAATTACCTAAAACCAATTTATAAGGATTAGTTATTTATCATAATGGGTTTATTTTTTTCAGAAATGCACGCCTCCAGTGTTACAGCCAATCATTCGCATATTTCGACATTGTTGCCAGCAGAGGATGATTTGGGACATTCATGAAGTTTGATGGAAGCAGGACCACCGCTTCCCTGCCCCTGCTTTCTTCAGTAGTGCAGAGATGCCTTTGAGAACCTGGTGGAACAGTGGCATGCATTTCCTATATACCGAAAAAGCAGGGGTGACAGTTATGGGCTTTGGAGACCTCACTTTTCTAAATGGTCATATAGAGCACTAAAAATGAATACATGGACAGTCTCTGTTTAAAAAACAAAACTCAAAACTGAATCATTCAGGATGTTTTCCTTAAGAATTTAGAAGCAATAAAGGTGATTCTTTGTGTATTATAAAACAGAATACATTCTTCCCTCAAAGCCTCATGAATTGAGGGCTTGATTTTTTGTTTGTTTTACTTTTGGTACCAGGGGATCAAACTCAGGTCCTTCCGTTTGCAAGGCAAGCAGCAGAACGACTGAGCTAAATCCCCAGCCCCAGAATACATTCTTAATTTGAAATATAGTTTTGTTAAATAAGTCTTTTAAATTATACCCGCAGTTTCCTCCAGATGCAAGGAAATAAGCGACACTAATTTCAGTTTTGTTTATGCAAGGAGGACATGTGTGAGAGGGTTGCTATTCATATCAACAGCATTTAATGTTCAGACAGACAAACTGCTTTTTCCAGGTGACTGTCTCTCCAGTCCTTTCATTTAGCAAAGTTCTTGTGGTATCAGAGTGATGAACTTTACTATAACAAAGGGTAATAATTTTATCTTTTTCTTGAATACATGATTATCATCAAAGAAGATCTGCTTATAGATGAAGAGTCTTCATTATAAATTTAAAGCATAGCAGTGTTTTTAAGCCTGGTAGGACTTCTAAACATACTCTCTATAGTTTCAAGGGAAGCTCTAAAAAGAAAGTAGAGGAGAAATATCTGAATTTTCAGAGGTTGCTTTACAGGTAATCATTATGAACTGACAATGATTTTAGTGGCATATTACTGTGCCCTTTTCATGTGTTTCTCATCCCGAACTTTCTTGCCACCATGTTGAGGGTGAGACTAAAGCTTTCAAGGTTAAGATCTGCAGGGAAAGACCGGAGTTGACTGGGGAAGGGATTGCAAATATATACTAGAATTTGATGCAAAAACCAAGGGCAAGGGAGGGTAAACCTGAACCATGCAGAAATTTTAAATTATAACAACAAGGGTCATTACATCATAGAGGAAAAGAGAAAGACTTGCGGTCTCCCCCAAAATAATAGCATTACCTACATCCAAACTTAAGGTTGAAATCATGAATGTAATTTATTGCAATAGGTTATAATATGTTTCCTGTTTTATCAATGACTCATTATTATAAAAGCTGATATAAATGATATAAAAATAAGCTTGTAATGACACACAGTTCTATATCCAGACACTCTTCTTGGAGCAGAAGTTGAAAAGAAATGAGATCCTCAGTGATCATAATATAAAAACATTAAGATGAAGTTGTCACATTGCTGCTCTTCCACGGAAAAAATGTTCCTATAAATTTTGTTTCTTTCTAAGTGCCTTATGTGCATTTATTTGGACCCAGTGGAAACTAAGGAGATAGTAACAATGAGTATCTACTATCACTTTAATTTCTAACAATAGATTCATAATGTATCCTAACTCAGAAACATCTCTCTTTCCATTTACTCCATTTGTCTTTTCCTCACTTTCGTTCTTCATCTGGAAATATTTAATAATGCTCTCATTTCAGAAAGACTCTTTTGTCTCTAATTAATTATAAAATAATAAGTGTCTCTCAAATGAGAGAGCTCTCCCTTCCTTTTTTCATGAATTCCCTGCATATAGTTGCCTGCATGGCATTCATACCTATTCTGGGAAGTAACCTACATAAACTAGAATCCTACTTAGACAGTTCTCTTTTAGTTTATTTAGTAAAAGGAATTAGAAATTTAGAGAAAGTCAGAACATACCCATTTTGAGTGCTACTTGGACTTTTTAAATGAACATTAGAAAGGAACAACTTACAATTTACCACATAGTAACAATCTGTTCAAAGCTTCAAATGAACAATGTTGAGAAACTAATAGATTTGAGGTTTGGAATATCCTTTGAATATTGTCAATCCATCATAATCTTTAAACAAAGTTCAACTGATCAAAGGAACTGAACAAAAATTCAACTGTTCTTTTTCATAAGGTCAATTTTGAGACTTAAAAGCAATAACTTTGAAAATTCTCTTCCTCCTAAATTTAACACATGTATACAGTTGTAATAGCTGATTAAGTGGCAACTTTAGAATGACAGTGATCCACTGGGTAATGAAACATATTTTTGACCATGACAGCCTCAAACTTTGATCCCAACTAATTTGTAAGATGTGACACACTTTGAAACAGGTATTAAATTCTTTCTGTTTTTAAATTATAACTAGAACGATATGAAAGCTTGTTACAATTCTCATATACCCAATTCCAAACTTGAATACACCCATTCTTATGAGGAAATCATATGGGACATGTCAGAATTTTTAAAATCTACCTTGCAATTTGAAACTGGAAAAATATAGATGTCTTTGGGAACACGCATTTGACATACTCAAAAATCGAAGTTTTGTTCATTTTCGCTACCCTTCTGGTGAGTGTCATTGTTTTTCTCACATGTGTAACTTCTTAAAAGAGCAAGTACAGTAGTTATCTACTGCCACTAACAGGTTCACCCAAATTTAGTAGCTTTAAAGTACATACATTTAGAGGTGGGGGATTTAGCTCAGTGGTGCCACCGCCTGCCTCACAAGCATAAGGTCCTGAATTCAATTCCCGGTACAAAAAAGTCCTATATATATTTATGGTCTCTCAGTTCCTGTGGTTAGAAACTGAGAAGATCTTACCAAGTCCTCTCCTTCAGGTACTCACAAGGTTGCAATGAACGTGGGGCAGGTTTGAAGTCACATCTGGGGTTAGTAGGGAAGGATCTTTTCCCAAGCTCAGCTGGTGGTTGGCAACATTCAGTTCTTTACAGACTTTTGGGCTGAAACCATCACAAGTTTTGTACCAGCAGCACTATCCACCAAAAGACCTTATACTTGGTAGCTTACTTCTTCAGAGCTAACAAAAAAGAGACCCTCCTTACAGAGACTCTCCATACAGGAGTGAAGTGATGATCTTTTGTAATGTCACCGCAGAAGTGACATTCCATCACCCTTGCTTCAGTCTGCTGGTTAAAAACAAGTCATCATCTCCACCCACATTCAAAGGGAGAGAAGTGTCATACAAAGGTCTCAACCAGGAGATGGTATCATGAGGATGGTCCAAGAGTCTATTTACCATAGCAGACAGTATGCTTATTAATACAATTATAGAGGTTTATCTTTTTAATCATATTCTTCAATATTTTTCCCATTTCTGAAATTGCTCCTTAACTCACCCTGAGAAAACTCTCAAATACATAGTGTCAAAAAAAAATGCCAAATATGGTGGTGCATATCTATAATCCCAGCACTGTGGGAGGCTGAGGCAGGAGGATTACAAGTCTAAACCCAAACTGGACAACTTAACTAGACCCCATCATCAAATAGAAGTAAAAAAAAAGGGCTAGGGATATGTTATAAGTTAAATTTTAAAGTAATAACCAAAATGCATTTAAGTCTCCTGTATCCTACCACAGTGAAATAGAACCCTCAATTGAGAATGTTGGTATACTGAAGAAAATTTCAAAGACTTGTAGGATAGTAGTAAACATCCATTGACTACCAGCCAGTCAGTCTGATCCCACAAATATTTTAAAGTGCTTACAGGTCATGTCAAAGTTGCTAATACCGAGATGAAATCTTGCTTGTCATATTCAGATAAAATTAGACTCAGAAAGTTATGAAAAGAGAGGGCTTATACCTGTCTGTTTGAGACAAGGACTTTCCCAATAACTTTCTAAAGGCCCAAAAGAAATTTCTAGTAGCTCCATAACCACTCCATTCTTTGTGTGTCTTTCATATACACACATATTTCTATGACAAAGTTTATCTTGAGCATTTTTAATGCAATAAATCAGACAAGATAAGTACTCTCCATGGAATAAGTGGCCAGCAAAGACAACTCCAGATGATGCCCACTCCTGCCCCAAACCAATGAAATCTGTATCCTGGTAGCTTATAAATAAGTTTCCTTTTCTGTTTTTAAAAAGTTTCCCTTCACTCAACCTCCCTGAATGCACTCATATTTTGCTGTAACATACATATTCTCATTGTAATATTCTCCTATTCCCAAATAAATATCACTATTCTTGAAGAATCTCTCTGTAGTTGTTATCTAGGTGGACAGTTATCAACAAGATCATTGTAAAATACTGCTGCAGCTGCCTTGCTGAGGTTCAGCTCTGCTTCCTGTGTGCCATCCTCATGCAACAGTGTGGTGACATACATAGACCCAGAAGGATTCCCTGCAATGGATAATAGCAGAATGGAAGAGGTTGGGATAGGGTCTAAATAACGTGGTTACTGCTGTTGATTGTGGGAATTGTGAATTGAATTTTACTAACTTATACAAGGATTTTTAAATCTTGTTTGTCATACAAACTCAGTACAAATCTGAAATGGATAATTGAAAGGTTGGATGACCAAAAATATATCTGAAGGGGCATGGTGGTATCTTAGTCCATTTTCTCTTGCTAATAACACAATAGCAT
This sequence comes from Heterocephalus glaber, assembly GCF_000247695.1. The sequence goes on from NW_004624730.1 coordinate 31,153,028, forward strand.
AAACTCAGTAAGTTAAAGAAAAAAGAGGTTTATTTCGGCTCATGATTTTGGTCCAAAGTAAAGGGGCCATAGCTATGGGTGATAGTTTTCTTGCTGGCAGAATCCTGAGTTGTAGGTTATTAAATAACAAGAGACAAGGAGAACACAAGAGCCCTAGCCAAATCTGCTTTTGTGACAAATCCACTCTCAAGATAACCCACTAAAACATTAATCCAGTAATCACATTAGTGGACTAATCCATTTGTCTGAGCACTTCTCAAAGATTCCACCTGGTTCCACCTCTTAATAGCTCCTAATGGGGATTAAATTTCAACATGAGCTTTGGAGGGGACAAACCATACTCAAACCATAGCAGGTAGCAGCTTTCGTTCCCAGATCTACTATTGACTGATAATGTTTTCTTTGATATTCTGAGCTTCACTTCTGTCATTTGCGAAGTGAAGATGATATTCCTATCACACATGACAGTGAAATACATGAAAATCAATAAGAAGTGTGCCTAAAACTTAAAATTAATTAGTCATAACAATGTCTATAATCTGATTACTTTCAGTAGTCATTATGTCTTTTAAATCCTAATGATATTATTCCACTCATTTCAAGAAACCAAAAAGCAAAATGATTTTTATTAAACAAGATCAAATATAACAAAGTGCTATTTAACAGAGATTACTCTAAAATTCTCACTTGTATCCTCAAAGGGATTACCAATATCAAATGCTAGAAAGTATGACTTGTTATAATATGTGGAAAGTATTTGTAATCTTTTAAGGATTACCGTAAAACAAACAAACCTTTTTAGATGGCTTTAATAGAAACTGAGGGATAAATATGAAGAAAGTGGTCACTCTGTACTCCACCCTGGTCAGACCTTAGAGAGAAGCTGATGTTCTCTCTGTTTTGACAGTCAAAAAGACAAAAATAATTTAACTGAAAACAGTAACAAATTGATGCGAAGTCTCAAAACTGTACCATTTGTGGAATGATTAAAAGACCTGACAATGATTTTGAACAAAGGAAGAATTATTGTGAGAATATAACTATTGTCTTTAAATATTTGACAGATTATCTCATTATGAAAGGCACAGACTTGATTACGATGCTCCATAGAATGCTAATGGAATTATCTGAAAATGGTAAGCTGTGAAAATTAGGAAGTATCAGAATATTGGCTGTACAATCATATGAAACGGAGGCTTAGGAGTTACGTAACAAATGATACCAGAAACCCACTGCTTTTCTTTTTTTCCCTCCTCTCTCCCTTAAGAAACCCCCAGTCCTCTTCTTGTCCCTTTCTCTCCCCCACTCAGGATTTCATTTGTCAGAAAATTCAAATCCTTTAATTTGTTCTGATATTAGTTATCAGGGAGAGGCAAGATGCTGGAGGGTGGAGGGGAATCAGTGGGAGCTTGGGACTCAGGAAGTTTTCTCATGACTCTGGGGACAGTTCTTAGTGTGCCCCACCATGTGGGAAGTGATAAGAAAAGAGTGTGGCCTTTGTATCTCCCTGCTGGTAGGGAGGCTCACAGGCTCACAGGAAGGGTTGCATGTCAGCCTTTCTCAGTTGACTACTGTGACCTTCGTGGGTCTTACAGCTGCCTGTCCAGCCCTGCCTTAGTTTTGTTTTAGTTTTGTTTGCCGCTTGGTCTTGCTTCTTTAATGCTAGCTTATTTCCTCTCTACATCTTATTTGGTTCTGGCATTCTCAGGATAATTTTGGCCCCAAGTTTATCTCTCTAAAACTAAGATGGTATATACTCTGTTGTTGCTAACTTAGATCACTAAATTTCTTAAATCTTCTAGGATTTCTTTATGTGTGCTACATGTCCCTAGATATAAAGGTGTTTGGGGTAAATTTTTTAGTAAAAACCAGTTGCTGCATACAATTCCCTTTGTCTGCTTTCCTGATTGGTTGCTGAAGGTTGGAGTAATTATGTTCCAGGAACAAGGACACTGGTTCTAGACATGACCAACAGATTTCTATATGACTACCAAGGAATACCTGGTCTACTCAATGACAGAAAACAGAGCAGTTCCTAACCTGGGGCAACAGAGCAAAGCCACCAATTATGGCCTTCTGACTGGAATAACAGGGCAGGCTGCCTCCTTGGGCAGTTCTGGTTGTGGGAAATGGGGCGGGCTGCACACACGGTAAGACCCTGGCTTTAGATGGGCTGCACACCTTGCCTGACCTCACTCTGTGGCAGGTTGCACATGCAGCTTAATTCCAGGATAAGGTGGGCTGCAGCCTGACCTTGGTTGGGGGTGGTTGGTCATGCAGAATGACCCTGGGATAAGGCAGCTTGGCTTTAGGGACCTAAATGGTGACTTCTTTTTTCTCTTTCTTTTCTTTCATTATCTCTTTCCAAAATTCTTAAAGGCATGTAGTGCATCTTCAGTGGTTACAGGTAACTCAATATCTGTCCTAAAAACATCACTTCTAGGTTATATAAATATAAAATATATATTTTATATTATATTTTATTCTAGTTTAAGAAGGAAGATTTTAAAAGGTAGATTTTTCACCAATGTAAATTGAAGAGTAAAAAGACAAGGCCTTAAATTTGGTTTTATAATTGGGAGAGAAAATGAACAAAGACCTTATTAGCAACTTACACATTTTCTCTCTTTCCATTTCTGACTCATTGGTTATAAATTTCTAGTGTTAACAAATGGATAAAAGTACATAGAGTAGCTTAAAATTATTAAATAAAATAGAGTTGCAACTTACATTAAAAAGGAGAGATAATTGAAAGCCCCTGGGAAAAATTCTACCTGATTCATCTATTTATAGTTATAAAGCTAGAATTAAAAAAAATCTCAGGATTAATATAATTCAGCATGACCAATAGATCTAAGAGTCCATTCTGATTTATTTCATGTGTTCTATATATTTTCATGTCTGTTCACCTGGCTGTTAATCTGTTTTAATAATTGGCTAAAGTACCGGCAGTTTCTTAATTTAAAAAAACTTTATATATATGATATCATATCAATTTATTTATTTTACCTTTATATACTATACTTTTGATTCTGTTAGGGCTTTCCATAAAAACTGCTTATACAAATATTCAAGGATAACCAAATGCACTTAAAACATAGAGAGGAAAACAAAACAAAACTAAGAAAACTACTGTTAAAGCATTACATAAAATTTGTAGAGAAGAACCTTAAAGTTTGGTATCATAAAGGTTATGTATGAGTTAGGTTAATATGTATGTTTTTGTGTGTTAATTTTCAGGTATGTTATCCTCCAAATGCTCTACTTAACTTGGCTTATAGATAAGTGTGGGCTCATGATGTAGTCCAAATGCTTTTTGTTCATTTGGCTTAACAGTGAGCTAATTTAAATTGGTTGTAAGATAAGAGTAAAGATGTCTTTAAAGTCGAGGACATGCTGTGCTTGCTTTGACAGCACATATATTAAAGTTCAAGACATATTTTTATTCAGGTTGTTATCCAATCAAGATATTTATCTTAAAAAGTTGTTCTTATAAATGCAGCATCCATTGTTTACTATGAACAGTAACTTAAGAGTTCTTTTTTGGTTAAAGATAATATATACATAGCTTATAAATGTTACCTATGTTGGCTCTGGTTCTCATAAGTCATCTAAAATAATTGTTAAAATGAGTTACTAAGTAAATATAAATAAGATTACTGCTTATAAATGTTCACAACAACATCTAACTCATCAATTGCTAAATGTAAATTCAAATATTCTTGGCTTCTAAAGGCTTGTAAAAAGATAATATACTTGGTTTACTAAATGTGTTTTCATAAATTATTAATTATGGAGAGGTTTAAGTTTGCTTCTGTATGATGACTAAGTGTTAATTTTCTAACACATAATTTTAAAATAAATAATAAAATCAAATAAATAATAAAAAATCTTTTCCCCTAAATGGAAGGCCCTTGAGCCTGAGAAACTATTCCCTATTGATGGGTGTTTTTTCTGGTTTTTCCCCCAGTTTTAACGTGCTCCACTCCCGCAAATGTTATTAAAGAAAAGTTACGTGCTTGAGTGCACAGTGAGTTAGGGTCCTTATCTCATCTTCAGGAAGCTCCTTGGTCTCAGTCTGGTGACAAGTACTACATTTCCAAAAGTTTCCTGTGCTTCACTGTTTTTTTCCTTTCCTTCTTAAACTCTGTTGAAATGTATATTTAATTTTCTTTTTTTATCCTCCGTGTTTCATAATACTCTTTCCATCTCTTTCTCTGCTGTTTTAAGGATAGTTTATCCAGACCTGTTTTCTAATTTAGTTAATTTTTCTTCAACTAGGTCAAATAATCCGTTTAAACTGATTCCTTGAAGCTTACTGTAAATAAATTTGGGCTCCTTGTAGCTTAGAGCTTGATTATGTCAGACACAAGCTTAAATTTTTAATGAAATATCTTAAAATGTGTTTATGTGATTCCAGAATCACAGATTCAGGGTGTGAGTGCTACCTACCCTAAGTAGTCTGAATAAGATAGAAGGGGCAGGAAGACGCTGTTAAGCTCGCTTGTTGCTTTTGCTGTATTCTGCCATGAACTGTGGCCTCTCTGCCCCCTTGCCTTGGAGTCAGCTGATTATGGACTGAAACCTCTATGAACCGTAAGCCATAATCTTTCTCCCTTTAACTTTGGGTATCAGGTATTTTGTCTCAGCAATGAGAGAAATGTGACTAAGACAAAGAGCAAAGTCAAAGATAGATAATAGGAAGTAGAGAGACAGATCTTTCTCAAATGGGAAGGGGATGAAGAGATGGAGGGAGAGGGAGACAGGAGGGAAAGGAGATGAAAAAAGGAACTAAGATGTGGTACGTACATGTGCCAACTCCACACAAGGCATGTAAACATTATGTACTGCAAAGATGTACTAATGAAACAGAAATGTAAGTGTATGCTATAGAAATCATTCTATTTCATATACCCTAATTATATTTCTAAATCTGTTATAAATACTTTAACTTCTGCAAATGATTTCCCCAAAAGAGATACAAGAATTTAGAAAAATTAGAAATAGTCCAACACAAGATTTGAAAGCAAAATATGATAGTTTATAGAAAGTCCTGAACAAACATTAATTAAATAAGCTTCTAAGTTTGAAAATACTTTAAGATTTAATGCTCAAATATTTGAGAAGTAAAGTTTTTATGAGGTAGAATAAAATAAAATTCCAGCACTGATACATCATGGTCTTATTACCATTGGAAATCCACGGCCATTTAAAATCTCCAAATAATAATAGTATCAATGTCATTGCAAATCTACATGAATATTAACAGAAAACTTATATAAAAAATATCTGGCATGTTGCCAAGCTGCAAAACATATAATAGTTTGGACAAACAAAAAATTATTTCTTATTCACCTAACAGTTCAAGATGTTGTCACTGGTTAGCAAAGAGAATTCTCCCTATCCAATTATTCAGAGAAACAAATCCCCTCATTTTGTGGCTCAGTGCCTCCCTCAGACCCTGTCATTGTCCTCTGTAACTAACTGTTAGATTAGGAAAGGGAAAGAAAGGCAGAAATATTGTAAATTGAGTGCTATGGTTATTCCCAGCTCAAGAAATGTGGAGGTATGTGGCTGAGTGGCTTCCTCAGGAAGTCAAAGAAAATGGTCTCTGAGAGAGTCATTCGCTAATGGACATGTGCAAGCAGAATGATGAACTTTGCTATAGATATGATCGATGTCACAGTTATATCTATATCCATCTTACTGACTGAAAGGGATCAACCCATACACAAAAAGGAACTGATCCCCTTCAAAATGAAATATTACATTTGTCAATTTGGCTAATACAACATTATGTCTCAGCATAGGAAATTATTGAGATAAAAAAATAAAGATCTCAAAATAAATTTGTGGAAACATGATAAATGCAACTTAGCACCATTTGGCAATTAATAATAATTATTAAAAATTCATTTTTATAAAGTTCTAAAAATTTTCTATGCTTTTAAAATCGCAAATCAAAACCTCTTTAAACATGAGAAAATTCTGCTGATTTCCCAGATTTGGCCCTTTTCAAAAGGATCAAGTTATACATTTGAGGTGATAAATATGTTTTGATGTTGGAAGGACCTCAAAGTCTCACAAATGTCAGTAACTGCACAGGCCACCATGACTGCTCACCACCTTGCTTGCACTTTCAGCCTCTCTTCCTAGGAACCCCAGGAATTTCTCTGTTCTCTGCCCCCGCAGCTCTGCCTCCTATGCTCACTCACCCACTATATACTGACACAAGTCTAGATGCTTGTAGAGCATCGCAGAGCATCCTCAACACACAAGACAGAACCAAAATCATCTTAATCAAAGCCATACTCCTTCCCAAGTTATAGTGCATACAGTAAAGTAGATCATCATACAGTTTCTAACAGTCATCTTTTAACTTCAAAGTAACCACAAAGAATGTTCAGCTTCTAATAGCTCTGTACCTTGGTGCAGAATTTTCAGTATAACAGTAAGAAAACAAAAAAGAAAGTGGATAATGTTGAAAATGAAATGAAGTTGCTGTTCACAAAATCAAACCAGTGCAATCACTTTAATGTGCTAAGGAGAGTCTCATGGTCTCCTAGAAAGACAGGGTGTTAACAGTCATGGCTTTTATTGCAAAGCAATTTGTACTTGCCCACAGCAAGTCACCAGATGAGAATGTGACCCTTGGTCAGAAGAACATAACTGGGCTCCCTGTTAATTAGAACAGACACCATAGCATAAAAAGCATAAAACAAAGACTCTGAGAGTGAAACCTTGTCATTAGAAGGTAAATGATCCCTGCTGACAGAAAACTCTCTACGGTTTTCAGAAGCCAGAGTCATCTTGGGAGACCCTGTGAATGACTGCCTGTCAGAGTTTGCAGAGAGCCAGGGCTCTAAACATGGTTTATTGGTTTATAGGGCACTGAGAAAAGGAGGGGGTGATGAAGGTGATATTTTACTGAAGACAATGTATATTATAGGGTATGCAGCTTAGAAGGATCCAAATATCCAGTGAGGGTGTTTATTTGTTTGCAGCAGGGAGAATGGTGTGTGTGTGTGTGTGTGTGTGTGTGTGTGTTTCTATGTTGTTAAGGATTTAAACTTGCAGGAGGCTTCAAAAGGAGAGGCAGAGTTGGAACAAGCAAATGAAAATCAATACCTTTCCTGAGTTAACAGAGTGATGGCTCGATTAGTTATTTATTGGCTTCCAGCAAACTGTGAAGAAGCATTTTCCAGTGTCATTTGAAGTCACAGCCACTGCTGTAAAACTGCCCTGAAGTTCTGATCCTCACTGATTTCCAAATTAGGCATCAGGCTCTCAACTTAGCATTTTGCAGTGGTAAGAAGAGCTCTTCATGCTGAGGTCCCAACTAACTGGATGATGTCGGTCGCAGATATTCAGAGAAGCTGACTTGGCATGTGGGTGGTAAGCCAAGTTTACCCCACAGATCTTACCTGACAAAGAGGACTGTGCCCAGCAGGAATTGACCACAGGCTAAGGAGCTGCTTATTTGTGGTAAGATTCCTTGCTTACCACTCTGAGGTTTCCTTGGAAACCAAAGTTACCTGGAACACAAGAGAGATGGTTGGTTGTTGCTGTTTTAGCTATTTTGGTTAAAAAGAAAACACCCCAAATATTGTTATTTCAAGCTGTTTACAGGGAATCACTGCTTAAAACACATATCTAAATCTCTTTGGATTTGAAAACAATGAGATCACTGATGCACAATTCTCAAATCTTCAAACCTATCTTCCTTGTACTGCCTCCAAATACTCACCATTAGCAAAACCGCATCAGTAGTTTCTACCTCCTCTCATCTCTGTAATGCATGGATCACCATGCTACTCCCCCCAAGCCTGCCTTTCCTTCTATCCAGAGCAAATTATCTCTCTTAGGATGCTTGATGCACTGTCCCACACTCCCGGATTTTTCTCCTTTGGTTTCAAAGGTGCATGGAAGAAACAAAATGGTTGTTATTCACACTATAGGGTGAATTATGTTAATTCAAAGAAAAATGGTTTTCTTCTTATTTAGCAGGTTAGGTAAGTTCCAAACCAAGTTAGAGCAGATAGTAACTCTGAAGCATGGGCCTCTGTAGGTAGAGGGGACACTTGACTGGGGCTTAATGGTTATGAATTTACAGAGAAAAATGTGGCACAAGAGAAATTCAAGGGAGTGGAGGGGCCTGGCCAACAGAAGAGGAGCCATCATCAAGAAGTGGCAGAATTCTTGGGAAAGAACTAAAGGTACCCTAAATTCCAAGCTCACTTTCTCTATAATTTTGCAAAGAATGGAGCCCATCTCAGCTTTACATCATCAACAGGTGAGATCAGGGAAGGCAGTTATGAAAGATAACACGTTACATGTTATGTTTATACTTAAAATACAGGAATAGGAAATATTTGGAGCATACACTATCACAAGATAAGCCAATTAAAATTTTATTTCTGGAACAGTTACCAAGTGTTCAAGTTAATGTTTTGACTAAGTTGTTACTATGCTCGAGGCTTCTTAGCCTAACTGTTGAACATGTTTTTCTGGCCAGAGTTTAACCTCTACAAAGTATATCATGATTTGTGCTTTTGAGCATAACTTCTGTGGCACAATTTCTTTTTGATCTTCAAGGATCTTCAAGATGGGTCTGTGCTTTTATCTCCTTACCATTAGTAGAGACCAGAACACAAAGGACAGTACTTCCCTTTTCATACCTGACACGGCATCAGTATGCTGCAGTGATAAAAGATTTGGGCCTTAGATGTTGAGTTCACTTTAATTCAAATCCAAGCTTGATCAATATTTAGCTGTATGACTTTTAACATGACTTCTCTGAGCCTCAATTTCTCATCTATAAAACAGGGATGAAGAATACCTGCCTCACAGACTTATCATAGAAAATCTAATAAAACATAAAATAAGAGAAAGAATTATTATTATTACAAGCCATTTGTTTTAACAATTGTTGACTGCCTCTCAAGGCACTGAGTACACAGTGTGGCCATCATCTCTCCCACTGGACCACAAGCCCCTTGGGAACAGGAATTTGGTGTCACCTTTGGAAATCCAGTGGTTAGATCATGCATGGAAATGAGCATCAAAGATTAGCTTGACTGTCCAAAGGCAAAAGTAAATCTCATATACAAGCAGTAAGGAACATAGTCAGGTCTGAAAGAATGAGCAAAAGCAGGTAGAGATGACACAGTGGGAATCCAGGAAGTGTCTAAGAAATTGGGAAAGCTGAAGAATGCCTAGGCTGTTGAAAACAAATCAGTTTGGCCACAGCAGAGATTTAAATAGAGAACAGTTTTGAATGGCAGAAGGGGCCTGGCTTAAGAGAACCTTAGTATCATAGGGGAAATATCTTTTTTTAAAGAAGTGTGATTTCCTTCAACTTATGATACTCACTGATACTTCCTGTGTGCTCAAAGATAATCTAGGATTTATTGAAGGACTTACAGTAAAGACATAATTCTGTTAATCACATATAAATTGATTTTATAACCAATAAACAGAAAATCAGATAACAGAACACAAAAGATGACTACAAGCTTCATATCTGACAGGACAATGAGTACAGGCAAGGAAAGCTCCAGGGTAAAGTCTCCAGGGCAACAGTTTATGTGCCAAATAAGAGATCAACTTGAAAAATGGAATTGTCCAAAAACATCTCAGAAATCCTCTGAAACACCATTAGTCCCTTCAATTACAGCAAGACAAACACAGATTGACAGCATTTTAATTCTAACATCATTTATAGAGATATGCATTTCAACGAAGTGACATTTTTTTTGCCAGAATACATATTGACTAAATCTCTTACAGCACGGACTACTTTTTTAGGTCGATAATATGGCTTTAATGGCTCTTCAGTTGTAGTTAGTGATTGTTCTGGAGAAATTATGGAAACAGTCGTTTTGATGAGTGTGTGTCATGTGCTGATGGTGTCCCCTATATGTGCTAACATGAGAAGCAGGCAACACATTACTTCAGCTACAGTATGTGGGGTGTATTATTTTGCATACTTTCTCTTCATGATATGGGCAATCACCCTTTAAATTGATTTTTTAAAAACATAGGCCCCTGAGATGCAGAATTGTTAATTACAACTTACCCCATAACAAGTAGAGTGGCTTTGGTAAGATGTATATATTTCACACAAAATTAAAAATTCCAAATAAGAAAAAGTTGGCAGGTTTTCAGTGTAAATAAATCTAGTATGTGAAACTGTATTACAGATCTTTGTTTTAAAAAAAGAGATGCATTTTAAAGTCAGCAATGAACCCTTATGTCCATAAAATGCATTAGATGATTTATCAAGTCTAATATATGTTCTAGAAAACAATTAAAACTCTACTGGACAGCTTTTATCTGCTTTAATTTTGTTGCTTGGCAGCAGAATGTTTATTCCGCATCATGCCCAAGTTACCTCTGCACAAAGAAGGCGGATGGTTTTTATAGCTTCTTAATAAAAGGATGTGGAGCTTTCTAATGAGTAGAATCTGAAATGAGAAGATGCAAGACATGATTATCATGGGATTCTTAAGGGGTTCTTTGCCGGAGTCACTTGCTGTGTGCCTTAGTGTGGAGGGGCTCGCTCTGCCCCTTCACTGTCAGGTGATGATCTCCTCTGCCACAGCTTGTCCGCCTTTTGTTCAGTGAGCATAGAATTGTCTTTTAATTGAAGAAGTGGGAAATAGCTTTATTAAGATACAGTATCCACTTTGTTTTCCAACTTAGAGACTGAAGCAGAATTTTAATGGATATTTATTGGCTGAAAAAAAAGCATCACTAAGATTAGAATCACAAAGAAGGGCGAAGAAGAAAGAGCTAGTAAGAACATAGCATCAAAGCTTTGTCTAGTGGCCTCATCTCTGCCACTAAGTCTTGTGTGGCACAGAATGTGCAATAAAATGTCACCAAAGTTCATACTGAAATTGAAAATGAGTGAGGCAGGCCTGGTGGGGAAAAGTGAAAAATCTACTATTCTACAATAACTAGATTTTTTAGGAGAAAAAAACATACACGAAAGCTTCTGATTATTAGAATGTTGAAGATTAAATTTAACTAAAATTAAAATACATTGAAGGTAAAAATAAACCAAGTTTGCAGCTGCATCACACATATATACCCGTAAAATGGGGTCCTAACATTTCCATGCCTCATTTCCTTGCCTATTAAAGGAGAAACAGAAGTAGATGATCACTAAGATGATTGGGCAGCCTTTTGAGAGGCTCAAACTCTATCCTTCCCTCTCTTCTGACCAACATCCCTTCTGGCCTTCTTGTATTCACACTTTACAAAAATGCACTCGATATATGGCCTTCTCCCCTACATTTAGAATATGGAAAAGTACTGTCATGAGAACAAGACAACAAAAAATGAATTTGAAATCACAAAATGTCAACAATATATGACTTAGAAATCTATAAGTAGAGATGTCAGACATAATATATGCTTTTATGAAGTGTGCACCTGATTGCAAGGACTTCCCCAGTTAATTTACATGGCTGTTTCCTACACGAAATATTTTTAGAGAATTAGATGTTTGGAGTAAGAAGTAACACAAATGCTTGGCCTGAGATAATCACAATAGTCTTATTTTAAGTGATATGATACCAACGTAACAAGAGAGATTTAACAAAGTTTCTATATCATGAAAATACATCATATGAAGCCATTGTCCATTCCTAGAAAAGAATGCTTTGATTTTATGTCCTTAATGATTTATAACACTTTGCATCACATTGAACCATGAGGAAATCACAGATTATGACCAAAACAATCCTGTCTTTTAAAAGCTATTGGCTTCTTTCTGTATTTTGAATGGATGACAGAAAGAATGCTACTCAGTGTTAATCTTCTAACTTGTCTCTTGCTTATTCTTCATGCAGCAACCAGCATGATCTTTGAAAAAACATATCTGCTCTATGGTTTCCTTACTCTAAATCCTCCCATTACTTCTCATTATTCTTGCCGTACAATTCTCAGGCAGGTAGTTTGTTTTTGTTGTTTTTATATTTATTTATTGTGGTTCTGGGGATTGAACCTATGGCCTCATGTATGCTATGCAAACACTTTAACACTAATCTACACCCCTAGCTATGTGAGGTGGTTTTTAAACAACTACTAGTGCTTTGATCTTCATTCCATCAACAGAGTGAGTCATGTTATATTTTCCAGGTGGATCTATTTTCCTACAAATGTCTCAAATTTGTCATTCTTTATAGCTGAGTAGTATTCCACTATATATAGATAGAACATTTTGTTCATCCAACCAACTCTTGGTAGGTATACAGGCTGCTTCCAGGATTTAGCTATTATGAATTGTGCTGGTATATACACTGGTATCCAAGTATCACTGTAATATGATGACTTAAGCTCTTTGTGGGGATAATACCTAGCAGAATGATAGCTGGGTCATATGAAATTTCTAACTTCAGTTCTTTGAGAAATCTCCATACTGATTTCCATAATGGTTGTACTAGATTATATTCCTACTAACAATGGAAAAAGAGTTCCTTTTTCACGACAACCACACCAGCATTTGTTACTGTTTGATTTCCTGATGATTGCCATTCTTTCCAGAGTAAGATGGAATATTAGGGTTGTGAAATAAATCAGATACACAAGCTTAAACACTGTATGGTATCTCTCATGTGAATGAGGCAAAGTAGATGATATAGGGTGGATAGAAAGGGACAAGGGGGTAGATCTCTTGGACTAGGAAAGTGCTTGAAGGGAACAAGGGTGAGGGGTGAAGGAGAAGGGAAGGGAAAATAAGAATGAAAATGCACCATGCAGAGGAACCTAATAACTCCAATTATTATAAATGCTATATGATATAACATGAGCTAAGACATGTAATAGCAACAAGTATGAAAAAGGGGATAGGGGAGTTAGTAGGCAAGGGGAGAAGGTAGAGGGAAGGGGAAAATGATTAATAAAAAAAGAAAAAGTGTGCTACGTACATGTAACCACTCCCAAGATAATTGTAAACTGCATGAATTGCAAACATGTACCAATAAAAAAAATAACTAAAAAGTTTAAAAGACAATATCATATTTCCCTCCTTCTGAATCTGGGCTAACATTGTGACTTCCTTCAATTATTAGAAGATGTTGGAAAGGACCTTAAGCAAGTTCTGAACCCAAATTTTAAGAGGGCTGGAACTCTACTCTCAGCCTCCTGGAAGACTTCTGCCACCGTATGAAGAAGCCCACAATGGCCGGACATCAGCAGAGGCCTGAGTGTGTAAGGACAAGAGATGCCAGTTGGCAGCAGCTCATGAGGAAGCCCAGGCAAGAGCAGCAGCAGAATTGCCCAGTCAACCTATAGATCTTTAGGAAATAAGTCATTGTTTTAACACACTAGGTTTTGGTGCGATTTGCTGTATAGCAATGGATAACTAATGCAGCGTAAAAGGCACCAGATGATCTGACCACTGTGTACCTTCCTCCTCACCTCCAACCTCCCACCTCCCACCTCCCACCTCCCACATGTCAACCACTCTGGTCTCTGCCATTCCTCTACCGAGCAAACATCCCCTGCTCTTCACTCTGCCTAGTCCCCCCTACCTTGCCACAAACACATGCTTCCTCACTTCACTGAGATGTAATTTCTTTATTAATGTACTTCACCACCAAAATCAGTCCCTGGATATTAATAGGTGCTCAATTTAAAATATGCTGAGTAAATCATTCTCCATTTCTAAGGTTATTTCACAGTGATTCAAAGCAGAAATTCTTTTCTTCATATATGTGTTCCAACCTATATTTAATATGTTCTAAGGACTAAGAAAGAACCTTAAAAATAAAGAAAAAAAACCCTTAAATATTCTGGAATGGATGAGTCTGTGATATGCTCTTAGGGTTTCCCATAATATAAGAATTAGTGTCTACCTGAAGCAGTTGAGGATCTAGTATATACAGTGAGATTTAAAAAGTATTTGATGTTGTTCACTTTCTTCCTGGGATTCTTTTTCTAAAACATTTCTTTCTATTTTTTTGTATCGCTAAATAGAATTTTGTGGCTCTGAAAGTATTTCCATCATTATAGTTCCCCAATATATGCCACAATCTATTTCCTCCATACTGTTTCCCTACTGTCTAACCTCTTTCCAACATTCAGACATTAAGCTTAGCTTTTTTAAAAAAGCAGAATTGAGGGGGAAGTACAGAGAGCTCCCATATACCCCTACTCCCACACTCACATAGCCTTCCACACTACTAACAACTTCATAGATTACTACATTTATTAAAACTCATGAACCTACCCTAATGCATCATTTTTACCTCAAATCTGTAGTTTGCATTAGAATTTACTCTTGGTGTTGTACATTCTGTGAGTTTAGACAAATGTGTGATGACATGTATCCCTCATTGTAATATACACTCCAGGCAGAGTTATTCTACTGCACTGGAAATCCACTGTGCTCTGCCTACTCATCCCTCCTTTCTCCAATCATTATCCTTGATTGAAACAGTGTCGATTAGTGAGAGGCTGAGGATATGCTCTAATCATTGAGGGTACATCACACATGCCAAAGGGATTAGTAAACAAGGCATTACCTAGCATCCTTGGTTCTCAGTGCACAAAGGGATGAACATCATGCACAAAATACACACTGAATGTTGTTGAGGATTTGCATGTCAGTTCTCAGGGTCTAGAACCTGCTTCTACTCAAAGCAGAAGCCACCAGTGTGTCATGCTGTGCTCCTTCCATTCTCCCATGTAGTCATCTAATCCAAGTGGCTTAACATTCTATGCAGCCATCTAATCTATTCTCATCTATTCTCTCTCTTCCCTTCATTTATCTACAACACAATAGCCTAAATGCTGGTGATCTGTTTGGATTATCATATTAGCTTCTCACCTGACCCTCTTGCCTTTAATCTTTCCCACCTCCATTCCACAGCAGTTCAGCAAGCTATGCATTCTGTTAGCAAATTAAAGCAGTAGGAAAAGAAAGTACATTCTTAGCATCATTTTTCTGGCACCTGAATGTGTTCATTTTTACATTCATCATTCTCATCTGGTGTAGGGCACAGGAAAGGGGATGTTAGGAGACGTTACCAAAAACCCCGACCATGGGTCTTCTGTGAGCCAGTACAACATCCAAAAGATAGGAAAGTGGGAAATAAAGACACAGAGACAGAGAGTTGAGGGAAACTGAGTCTTGGGCTGATCTAAGCTTCTCTAGGCAGCAAAGACAAAGACTCCCAGGACATCCAGTGTTTATTCATTAAAAGCTTGGGAAGAGGGGAAACTGGGCAGGCCTTGGAACACCTGCTGATAACAAGTATCAAGCAAGCAGGACTGTAGAATGAGGGCACAAGCATATTTTTGCTGAAGAAAACAAACGGTTAATTCAGAAGGGGAGAATTTAGTTGGAGCCAAGTTGACCTTGGCTAAAAGTGAACTTAGCTGATTGGACTACTTCCAATGTAACACAGCCAAATTATGGAGGGGCAAGAAGCTTGTGCCACTATAGCCTGCTAATACTGGGCAGAGGTGTCTGCCTCCCTACAAGCATAGAAACAATCTCTTGGAAAATTTATGGTGAGCTTTTCTTGTATATTTTCCTCTCCAGCTTTTTTAAGGATACACTTTTGAAGGGCCAGGATTTAGCTCAGTGGTGCTGCACCTGCCTTGCAAGGGCAAGGTCCTGAGTTCGATCCCCTGTACCATGAAAAAAAGATACACTTTTGAGAGGATACAGCACTTTGTTTTTAGACAAACCTGGAACATTTATTTTCACCTTCACTTCTGTTTTTACCTTCTTGGTAAACAAACATTAGATCTGAATCCCATTTCATGAAATCCCAAATAGCATGGCTGTCTTTTTATGATTTGAAAATACAGTTTTAATATTAACCCCTCTAGTAACCTTATTTCTCTTTATTATTAGGTTTTTCCTACTTTATATCTTTTGTTTCCTTTGGTTGTTTTAAATATATATATATATATATTTAATTTGATAGTCTATTTGTTAGTGTTATATGGAATAGAGACAGTCCTCAGATTATTAGTTTTTAAGTTATTGGAAAACTTGTTATACCTCTTTGTCGCTTTGTGGAAGGTTAGAAATACAGAAATACTGAGAAGTAAAACTTTAGTTTGCCCACCGGGCTAACACTGATCCTGAGTAATATGAATCTTTTCTTGTTGACACTTACAGGGTCTTAGACATGAGTGAATTATGAAGAAAGATCTTTTAAAGATTCTTTTTAGTTTTACTTCATATGGAATTAGGTATGCAAATTTATGTTAGATTTTCAATTTTGCTTTAAAAATATCCATCCAAATGCAATCTATCCATAAAATATACATAATAACTGTTAATAGCACAAAATAAATCACATTTAGTAATTCAAAAACTAAATTTGTTAATAAATTCACTGGAAACAAGAAGTCTTAATATCTAAAATACAGTTTCTGTTTGAGTTCCAATGAATAGTTCCCCTAATTTCCAGTTTATTTACACTGTATTTTACATTCCAAAAATTTAAAAATAAGTATAGTACTTCATTACATGAAATTATTTATTTTAAGGAATCAATATATATTACTTGCTTTAAATTTCTGTAACAACTAAAAATTCAGTATGACTGATTTATTTTTTACTAATTCTTGCTGAAGTTCATGATAACCTACTTGCTAAAACTATAAATTAGTATAGCTATTCTATTTGTATTCTTTGTGCTGAAAGTTATCTTTATTGCTAAGTAGTAGAAGTTTTCATAGATTTTCATGCTCTTTCTTAATTAATGAGCAACTTTTAATTAATCACTTTTGTAATCACTGCTGTGATTACCTCAGAAAGGTTATAATTTTTCTTATACATTAGTCAAACAATAAATTTTTAGAATGTTAAGATTTATAGAAATTTCACAACCACTTCTAAATCTAAGGTACATAACTTTGGATCTTTTCCCCACACAAGCCTTTTTTCGGAGGGAACTGAGTATTTCATATAGAGTTACAGTACCTTCTTTGGGGACGTATTCTAAATTGACATTGCACCCATGCCCAAAGAATTCATTTTTGTAACCTCTACCAAACTAATATTAAAGATGTCTTTTTCACCAAACCAGTGGAGAAGATAGGCAAATGAAGAATACTGAGCAAGCTTTCTGAAGGGCACATGCTCTCTTCTTTAGGTATATTATATAAAAAGAGGATATTTAAAATGCTAACTTGAGATATAACTTCCATATTTCACATTTTTTGCTATAAGAAAAGTTTTTATAATTGCCACAACCAAATCCTGAACAGTTTTCTGAGATTATATTCTAAAATGTGACTAGTTTATCTGGCAAGTTTTAAGAAGGCCACTGTACATGTTTTAAATTCATAATAATTACTAATTTTAGTTTTCTTATTCCATGTACACTTAGCCTCTACTATGTTCTAGCTAAAATTCATAGGCTAACAAGAACACTACATAAAATATGGTCCCAAAGGATTCATAACCTCTTCAGGAAGATAAAGTCTCTAATCACAATATCTAAAATGAAATCAGAAGATGAATGCAGGGATGGAAGTGTTATGATCTGACAAAGAGTGAATCCCATTTATTAGCTGCAGAGAAAGAAAAGGCAGGATGTTGAAAGTTATGAGATAGAGTTGACTAATATTAAATTCCTCTAATATGGAATCATATAATTCATGAATCAAAATTACTGAGTATTGCGCAAAATTTCACTCAAAGAAATTTGGAACAGAAGATTGAGAAAATGTTGCTTAATTTTTATGTCCCTGAAATCACTGCTTCTGGTTATTTAAAACAGTTATAGTCAATAATCAGAGCAGTACCAACCATAGAGAAGTTATTGGGCAGAAATAAAAGTGTAATAGCATTGGAGATAATATTTTTCTCCTTTAGGGATAAAAGCTTCACAATACTTTTATGCATCTGATGTCATTGAGGCTGGAATTGAAAATAAGAAATTCCAGACAAAGTTGGTATGGTAAATACTAGACATAAAATTTTTGTACAAATCTTTCATTACTATTTTATTCTGCTTAATACCACAAAAAATAGGTAAAGAAGAAGATACCCATTAGAAATTGAGGTTGGTAAACACTGTGAGGGGAAAATTATGAGACCTGGAATTCTTACAAGGAAAGAATCCAATGATATAGGTTTTACTGTATCAAAAATGACTGTAGAATCATTGAGTTCATCAATTGAAGTCATCAATTGAAATTCTACTAATTTCCAGGTGTTTTGTACAATTATTTATTCCATTGTTGCAGCAAATTTTCATGGTAGTATTCCTCTCTCAGTTTTACAAGAGGAAAAGAAAAAGATTGAGAGTGTTGAAATGATTCATCTAAAGTTTGGTCTGCAAACTCACAGAAGCAGCAAGTGATGAAAGAACTCAACATAGGTTTACTTGACTCCAAAGTCCATGCTCTTTCCATCACAGCCCATGCCTGTGAATACTTTACTACATTTCTACTACTGATAGCTTTCTTCTCAAAAGGCCTTTTGGAAAAGGACTTGATGAAGAAAAGAGGATGAAATTTTAGGTAAGTTTTCTGGTAGCAGAGGTAAATATAGACATGGAAATCATCATTGAGGAAAGTTATAACACCAAATTCCTGACCAGTGTCAAGCCTTTTATTCTTTCTTTTTTTTTTTTTAACTTAGTAAAAAGGTCACACAGAGCCCAGTATCTATTACTACGCACAGTATACTTGTGATTTTACTCGAAGAATTTAACATCTTTCATTGAAATCTTGACCCCAAGTAGACTCAGAGAGAGCTCCAAAAAGTGGTCTTATTAGATTTGGACTTGGAGGAGCCAGAAAGAACCAGAAGTAAGAGGTTAAAGAGGGTATGGTAAGAGATATTGTTATGGTTTGGGCCTAGATGTTCCCCTAAAGCCTCATATAGTGGCTGAATCTAGAGTGTGTGATCCTGGGATTAAGGGTATGTGATTACTAAACTGTACACTGATTGGTTTAGCACCACCCTAATCCCAGGAGTCTGAATAAGATAAAAGGGGCAGAAAGATGCTGTTAAACTCTCTTGTTGCTTTGCTACCTTCATGCCACTATGAACTGTTGCCTCTCTGCCACTCTACCTTGGAGTCAATCAATTATGGACTGAAATCTCTACAAACTGTGAGCCAAATAAACCCTTTCCCCTCTACCTCTGGGGGCTGAGTGTTTTGTCTCAGCAATGAGAGAAAAGTAACTAACACAGATAAAAAGGGGTTAAGAAGGGGAATGAACATTTACTGTGGTTCCAGTGTCCCAATCCACGTACTCAACTTTTTAATATTCTTTTTGCCATATAATCCCTCAAATAATTCTATCAATAGCTATCACTATCTTGTTTTTACATGTTAGGAAATCAAGGATCAGAGAAGTCCAATAACATGTGATTGTTTATAAGTACCAGAAGCCTCAGACAAAAGCCAGCCTCCTCTTTATTAGATCTTATTAGAATTTAAAGACTTTTTTAAAAATTGGGCAAAAAGTAGTTAAATGCCCTAAGAATATTTTCCCATGCACTAAACACTCCAAGATCACCAACTCTGTTCAGGAAGTAATGCTATGCACCTCCTAAATGAACTCGTGACATCTTTTATTGTTTATCAGTATCACCCAAAGTACATAAGCCCAAACTCAGCACAAGCATCATCTTTGGAAATAAAGATTTCTTAGATTATTAACAATGTGTGCTGGATTTATTCAACAAAAAACCAAACCTATTTTAAGTATAAATGAGGTGCTTCCACAATTTTTTTTCTACTGACATTTCAGATAAGATCTTTGTTCTTTAAATTGTTTGTTTATGTAAATTAGTATCTGTTATTCTGTTATAAACATGCAGTCATCTTCAGCTTGGAAAATGATTCCTTTTGAAATATTATAACATCATATTTATTGTTATTTGAGTTGGCAAAAGACTAAGTGTACTGTTTTCAGTGAATCACATTAGATATGTGTATAGGGTGCATCTGAACATATTTACATAAGGAATTTGGTTTTACACTGTTTTACCATAAATAAAAAACTTACAACCTTCAGTATTAATTACTTTAAATCCCATCTTCATCACACTAGAAAGGAATTTTTAAAAGAACTGAACACATTTGTTTTGCAAATTAGAAAGCTCTTGTTTTTCCCAGAATATGTGGAAATATAAGACCTCATCTAATATAATGTTCCCTGTGTTTTGTGAAATGACAATTGCATTTCTCAACAGAGATGTTTCATTAGGAAGCACAATGGGACACCATGCTATCATCTTTGGGGATGGATGAAGCAGTGCATGGATCAAAACCAGGACTCTTTCTGATGATGCATTAAGTGTTTTTTTTCAGGCAGTATCAAAACAAAGTAGCTTCCAAATATATCTAATTGAATATGTAATTAAACTGCTAGTTCCTAAGCCTAATTTTTGCATCCAAACTAATCTCAAGGCAAATGTGATATAGCCAATAAGTGCTATTTTTCTTAATCAACTGTAGATATCTTAATCTTTTTATTCTGCATATGAAAATCCAGAGAAATATTATATCTATATAATATAAAATGAAAAATTAAATCCTCATATTGAGGACCCTGGCTGAGAGTCTGGATCTCCCACAAGGCAATATGACAAGGCAAAAGAAAGATATGGAAACAAAACTTAAACAGAAAGTAGGGAACTGGAATGGGCCACACTAAGCATGTGGTAAGGACCCCATGAAACCAGGACCATTAATATTTATTGATTACACAAGCCTGGGTAAGAATAGAGTAGGGGGATACACATGGCATCTGGTGATATCAGTTGACACAGGCAAGGCTTGTAGAAAGGAGAATAAGGCATTCTTGCAAAAGGAGCAGAAGGACCAAAGGTTGGCTATGGTTAACTAGTAAACTACTGAAACAATCAGGAGAGGGGCAGCTCTAGGAACGGAACGTGGTCTGGAGCCATAGAGTCCTGGTCCTCAGCCACTGTTATCTCACTAGGAGCTCTGCAGCTTCAGAGATCAGGACTTAGAACTGCACTGCAGCCATGTTGGGATGGAAGCTATACTAGCCTGTGTACCATCTGACGTGCTCATGTGAGTCACTTAGACTTTGGCCCGGCTCTGAGTATATTGTAGTCAATGATAAGGGGAGAATGTCTGCTCCATACTACAGCCTGCTCTAAGCCTAGCCAGAGGAGTCTAACACATCCTCACTTTTGGTTTTTATCATATAGGAGAATTCAACTTTATGGAAAGAAGTTCTTAGCAATAATCATATATATTTGCATTCTCTTTATCTTTTCTTTGCTCTTCCTTCTCTCAGAACGATGTTACACAAGGGAAATTTTCTCAACTTACTATGACCTCAGTGAAGTCATTTGAATGACTACTGCTTCATGTAATTGTTTTTAAAATAGGAGAGTGCCCTTCTCCTATAATATTTTTATTCTTTGGAACTTCCTTGAGAATTATGCCTTGTTTGGAAACATGAAAAATGCCTTGATTTCTTTGTGAGAAAAGGTGCATGATTTACAAGCCCCTTTTAACATACAGATTCCCTGTTAATGTCTGCTGAGCACAAAACATGATGAAGATTCCACTGGGAATAAAATGAAATGTAAGATGTGATCTCTGCTCTCAATTTATATTTCTATTGAGACAAAATAGAAATACATGGAAATGATCACATGCTATTTGTGTACTTACTCACCAAACTTTCTTCCAGTAAACTCAGGATTATCAGTGTTCTATTCATTACTACTCCAGCAGTCTGGATAAGACAGATACCACCACAGACTTGAAAGTTCTGTCTCCTCTCCCAGATCTGAAGTTGAAAGAACTTCAGTCATAATCTTTAAATCACAATCATTTTGCAGGCATGATGGGAGAGTCTACCAAGAAAGGAAACCAACACCACACATTTAGTTTAGCACAAGTAACCAGAAGCAGGGGTTCTGTCAGTTGTTCCAACACCTGGATTGAGTTAGATCAAAGTCAAGATTGCCCTTGACTTTAGACTCTTAGGTTGAAATCTCTTCCACCTGCAACAAACACATTCTACCATATACAGACAAAAAAAAACTAAAGGAGCTCCACACCAAATAGCTATTCACAATGTATTCCAGGATATCTAAGACAAAAAATTTTAGTTCAAGTATGCCTGTTATACATACACATTGTTTCTAATGTCCCAATATTAGAAACTCAAAGAGTTAGATTTTTAGCATTGATTCAGTTTCTCCCAGTACCAATAGAGAACTGATGAGGTACTATATACACTATCCCTTCAGAAAATTTAGTTCTTGCATAAGATCAGTTGGGACAAGTTTCCAATACAGAAAACATTAGACATTATCCAAAGATGGAAATTTTAGATTCCTGAGCCCTTAGTAAATTAGCTGTATTTCTTTATAAAACATGAAATGTGACCCTCTTAATAACTATGTAGGATGCCTGGTAATCATGAGGGATTGATCCTTTAAGAGGAGTGAAAGAGAAGTAAGACTCCTGGAAGTAAGACTTACATGGAAGGAAGAACTTCCTCCATCTCAGCTCCATAATAGTGGATAATTTTGCTCCTCAGGGGAAATTTGGTGATGTTTACAGAGACTTTTTATTATTTCTACAGGGGTAGAGGGAGAGGGAGAAGGTGTTACTACTCATAGTGGGTAGGGGCCAGGAATACTATTAAACATTCTATAGTGACCTGGACAGTCCTCAGCAATAAAGAATTCTCTGGCCCCAAATGTCAGTAGCATTGATATTAAAGCATCCTGCACTATAGGATGCTCCTTAGGGTTCAGACATTTAGTTGGGAAAGACCTTTAGATAGGATTAACAAAACTACTAAGAGAAAATATTAAAAATGTTGTTGACATTTGATCACAGAACACTAAGTGCATCCTCTCTAATTACAATTGTCTACATATTCATATTATAATCGCTTATCTATAAAGGATATTTTATTTTTATTTTCCTTGTGGTTCAGTAATTCTCACATAATATATTTATGACCTAACTGGCCTGGCAGACTTTGTATGAGCTTCCAGAGGTCTTTGGTAATGGAACCTTATGATTTACACAGCCTTATGATTTAAAATGGCTTGTTTCAATGGGGTCATTGCCTGTAGGATTTATATAGCTCTATTGCATCTGTGATGTTGTACTAGGCCTACAAAGCTCAATCAAATATTTTATATAAGATCACATATTGTGAACTTTCTCATATCTAAACTCAGAAGGGAAGGCTTAACTCTACAAATTAGTCAGTGCAGATGTTCCTTTATGACATAGTTTGCTGAGAGGTTTTCTAAGTCAATTTCAGAAATAAATGTCAAACAGCAGTGTCACTAGAATTAAATCAGGTGTTCAATTTCAGTGATGCAGCTTCAAGGAAACACAATGCAAGAACAAAACTTCTGATAAAAACTTTTGTGTTCTCCAAAACAATTTCATATATTTAATTTTATGTGACATTTAACTTGTAATTTAAGATGGAAAAAGTATTGCTTTGTCAAAAGGATCCTGTAGAAAGTTTTGAAAGCTGAAGTAATAAAGGCACTACATTTTGCATCATCAAAAATAATCACATAAATTCACTATTAGATAACTTAAGTGATTTAAAAATTTAAACCTTATTGTATACATAAACTGAATATAAAAATTTATTTCTTGAGTCAATATCTGAAAGAATTAAAAGTTCAAATGTAGTGTATTCATATTTTGTTTTCATGAAACATATTTCTCAGTTTCCTTTCAACTGTCCAACACTTTATCAGTAGCAATTAAATTTAGCAGAAATAAGATGAAATCCTTTTCTTACTATGGTACAGCAAAAGCACTTCGATGCACTCAGAAGTAATAAAAACATCTTTGACACTTATCCAATCTGAAAATAAATCAAATAAAAATTAGAATTTCTACTAGCATATTCTAATTAAAAAAGAACATTGCACTTTACCAGTCATTTCATTTCAGTCATATATTCTCAAATGAAAAAATTGTTCTGTAATCTTTTCTACTTTTTTAAAAAACAAGATAAACTTTATAAATAATGGTGGAAAATTTAGTAGCCCACATAAAGTTGTTAATAGTGCCTCTCCTCTGTGGATTAGTATATGTAATAAAATATTCATAATTTACAACTCAAATCATGTCAGTTGTTAAGTGCTTTAAGCAAATAATTCTGCTGCTGTTATAGGTTAAAGTCCAAACTGGGATAAATTTATTGTTCAATTTATCTTCATAAGACAGGTAGAAAAAATGTCACTTTTTTAATGCTATGGGTGAAAAATTGAGATCAGAACCTCCATTTGCTGAAGGTTTTCCACTGGAAGGAGGAGAAAAGAGTCAAGAAAATAAGACATGTATTAAATATAGAAGAATTCCATTATAGTGAGATGATCAGGAGATTTTAAAATAGATGTCATTGAAACATTGTTGCTTGAATACATTTGTTTATAGATAAAATGCTATGATTATATTTTTTGATTTTATTTTGGTTTTTGGTTTTATTAGTCTTTTCTCATTTTGTAAGATGAAATGGATCTGACTAGATAAAATAAGGATCTTACCTTATCCAACTGGATCTGTATAGGAGCATATTGTTTATCGGAAAAATATTCTTCAGAATTTCCTAGCTCAATGCTTCATAAGCTTTCCTATTCTGGTACTCCAATGGATGAAGACAATGCAAGCATATCTCAGGCAATGGTCTTAAGCCTGGTTCAGTCACTGCATACTTTCCCTTTCCTTGAAATATAACATTATATTAAAAATACATTCAAATTTACTATTCAACTTCATAAAATAGAAGTGTTTTGGGGCCCCAATTTAGAAAACATGGCTTATTAGTTAATGTTTTGGCAAAGCACAGCTCTTATGATTAAAGATGCCCTAAAAGTTACCTGAACTGGTAGTTCAAAATATTTCATCAGGCTCACAGTGTTTGTTCTTATCTTCATTTGGTCTTTATTTTTGTAGAAAAAGAAAGGTTTTTCTTTTTGTAGAGCTAAATTATCCCACCACTGTGTGGCAATGAGTAAACCATTCAGTCTCTCTGGACCTTTGATATTAGTTAATTATGAAACTGGGAGTGTAACTGGGCACCCTTTCAGATGTCATAACAATACTTCTTAATCATTTGAATTAGATATGAAAAGCCTTATTATAAGTAAAATATTAATTTATTAATTTATGCAAAAACTATGGTATATGAAATATGAATTGGTCTAGATAAGTTAATCAGTGCAAAGAGAGAATATTTGTGCACTAGTTAGGCAAATTTTATAGCCCAAGGTGTTTTTCCGCACTGACATAGGCTCTATGTCCCTGCCTGAACTTGCCTAGGTAAAATACAAACAACGATATTGAAGATAAATATATTACGTGTGTCAGGATGTAATGGATCAACTATTTCTATTATAATCTTTTTCAAGTTTTGTCACTAATATGAAAAATATCTTATATTTCACTCAATTCACAATTGCTATAATTTAAGTTTCTTCTTTGTGTGTGTTTAATTAGATCAAAGAAAAGATTCTTTCTTTGGACATTATCCATTATTAAATTAAGATTGTAGCTTCTTTTGTTTCTTTTCAATATGAGCCCAATACACTTTAGGGTCTAATTTCCTTTCTATTATAAAATATTTTACTATCATATTTGAGTTTATCTCTATGCATATATGTGCATATCCATACATATATTTATACAAAAATCTATATACAGATTTTCTTACAAATAACTCTTTTCATTATAACAGAGAAGACCAAGTTTAGAGACATATTTAAAGCCCTTTAATACCATAAGGGTTAGGGCTGGGGATTTAGCTCAGTGGTTCTGCCGCTTGCCTCACAAGTGCAAGGACCTGAGTTCAATCCCTGGTACCAAAAAATGACCCATAAGGGTTACTGGGTCTGACTTCAAATAACTAAATAACCAAATCCCATGACCACATGATCATTACTCATTGTTGAATTTTCATGTAAGTAAAACATTACTGCAAATTCTTATATTATACCTAATGGTAAATTTAGGACAAGAGATAGCCATGGCAAGGCAAAAACTTGAGGGAAAGAGAATTGTGCTATTCAAAAAAAAGTTCTGAGATTTAGAATAAAACACAGTGATCTGGAGAAGTCATTCAAAGGTTTGAAAAAGCAGAGCCAAGAGTGGTTGAAGGCTTCAGATTGAAGTATCACATGATACTTACTTGATGGGTACAGAGGATCTAAAAGCATATCAGGATGTGATTGTTTCTCCCAATGATAGAGTGCTAGCATTGAATGTTATGAAACCAGGGATATAACTTGAGCTCTGAGTCAGACAGTCCTACCCACCAAAAAACTGTTTGAACATTGTAATCATAGGACTACCATTAAGAAACACTGGATAAAAACAAATGTCATGTTATTATATACAATAATGTTTGAGTTCAGAAAAGGGATCTGAACAGGTAGGTTCAAGAATCCATGAATGGAGTCTGAACAGTGAAAACAAGGCTTTTGAGGCATGTTAAGAATCATCTTGGTCAGATAACCAGAGTCTACTAAACCATGACCATCACTACCAACTACTCAGAAGCTTATCCAGGACTTCAGGGAAAAGACTGAAGATACAGTCTTCCCGTTGGATCACAGTGAGCATGAGTCCTTTATCACAGGGAACTTTCAGGCAGATTGGGGTGGTTAGCACTTTCTGCAGAAAAGCACAAATATGAGTCACAACACATATTTCCAATCTTGTGGAGTCACTAATCTATAGAAACAGCACAATTGACCTGGAATTCATAATCTTGCACTTTATTTTCCTGACCAGATTTCTTTAGGTCCAAGGTTAATAAAGCACCTTGGCAGTCAACAAGGATCCTTTGGTTATCATACTATTCTGGACCTCCAGTGAGTGGATCATTCTTGGTTTCTGCCATTTCTTAGGCCTTCTAGTTAATGGGGGAAGAATGATTGTCAGACTCAGGTACATTTGGACCATTAGCACACATGTTCATGCTGATAAGCTATTCTGGGTCTTTTACTCACCCCGACACTGTGCCTTTTTATATTAAATGATCAAGAGTTTCATTCCTGGGCCTCAGAAAAAAAGGACATTTAATTCTGAAGTATTTTAGAAGTAGTAGTTGATATTCAGTTTTAGACTTAATAAAATAAATAAATAATATATTCAACAATTTCTGTTTTTTTGTTTTGATTTGTATTTTAAATCAGAGCTCTACTGGGAAAGCTCCAGTGCCTGTGATATTCAGAGCAAAGATTTGGTAGGGATGAAGAAGAGAGTGATTTAATAAAGGTTGACAACTCACAGAGACAATGTAAACATTTATCCTCAGGGAAGCATTTGGTTGTTTGTAATAAAAAGTCCTGTTTGATTTCAGAAATAATTTTTATTTATCATTTCCAATAATTAGACTCTTCTCTCACTTAATGGCCTAATAAAAATCTTCTGTAAGGAATCTTGCAGAAACCAAGGGCTTCATACCTGGATGCCCACATTACTAGCATTCCTGCAGCCCAGGTTGCAAGGAGAGAGAAAATTACTGGTTAGCCTCCTCAATAATCTGGGCTTTCTCTATGGAAAAGACTCAAGATTCTGCTTTTTAGAAATAGTTTACTGTAATCTACACTACTTGGTTAGGGACTGGGACACTTTAAGGCCCACTTTCTAGGCATAAGCAAATAGCCAAAAGAAGAATTCCTTTAGGACTCCACATTTAAGTGGATGCTTTTCTAGGCAACAGTAAAGGCCATTTTACCATTTCTCTCAATTTTAAGGAAAACATGAATACACTATTATTACTATTGACTATATCAGTAGTACCTCTTGCTCAACTCTGTGCTCATGGAGCCACACATGCTTACACTTGAATGGCTTCAGGAATCCACTCTTCCTAGATACCTTTGACTCCCCTGGGCTTCGGAAAGAAATTGCATGAATTGGGTACCAACTAAGTTTCTAAGTCTTGCAACACTTCCCATTTTCACAATTCAGAAGGCAACCAAACATAATTGAAAATTATAGGCATCTAAAACAGATAATTATCTTTCCAGAATTAAGTTCCTCTTGGGAAATTATTTTTACTCAAATAGTTCACTGGAATGGATTTCTTCTGAAGAAAATGTAGTAGCATTTCAATCTATTGTTAATTTGTTGCTTTTAACTTCAGCCCTTATCTTGATCAATAATAAAGACAAAATGTCCTGTAATCTCACTCAGGGAGGGTGGACAGGACAATTCTAAGTTGGAGGCCAGCCTGGGCTACATAGCAAGAATGTGTCTCAAAAAACCCAATGAACCAACCAACCAACGAAACAAACAAAATACATACACACAAGACCAAAATTCAGCATGTGTTATACATGTTGAGGACACTTTCAGCACAAAAGGTCAGCTTAAATTATGAGCGTGACACACATCTCTTTACTTAACATTCTAAGTAGAAAGTAAAACTTTACAAATGGACAAATCCAGTTAAGTACACTATCTACAATATTTATCAAACTTTTCCAGGTAAACAAGATCTCATTAAATGCCACATAATTTCTGCTTCCAGCCAAGATCAAATAATAAATACCAGCTTTGCCTTTTTATTTCAAACAGCAAAAATAAAAACCATACAAAAATGGATATTTAAAAAGATTGCCTTAATTTAAAAGATACAGACATGAGTAAATGAAGGACAATAAACTTTCAAATGGAAAATAAATGAGATGAATTCAACAATTGCTCCAGCACTGTTGTGAACCAGGTGCAGGCCACAAAGCAGGGAAGGAGACTTGGTAGAGCCTGTGCACTTTCTGCTGTGGGGCCAGAGCTAACCATTCAAGGAAAGTAAGGCAGCTAATGTTTGCTGGGCAGGACACTGAAGAAGAAAGGGAGGCATAGACAGGGTTCTGGAGATCTGCAATTTGGACCCTTTGAGGATCCATCAGAATACTGGCAGCACATCTGTGTGAGGAAACTACTTGAAGCCAAGAAAAGAATGATCTGAAAGGAGGAGAAGAAGGAAACCATGACAAATATCCACTCAGGGCTAGTGGCAGTGCCTATTACCACAGTTAGACGGAAAAGTGTCATCATCTACAGGCACTAGTTGAGTACTCAGAACAGCTTTGCCTCAGTAATGGGGAATAATTAGCCCTAAACTGCTGCTCTGGTTCCACTTATATACAAGACCTCAGAAGATCCAACTATTTCCAAGTACCTTAACTACATCCCGGAACAAAACTCACTAGTGTTTATAGGAATACAAATATACCCAGTACCAGTAAATATTATGTATATTTCAGGCACTAATCATAAACTATAATCTATAATTGTACAAATATTCTGATGTAATGACAAATTTGTGCAACAATGGTTTACTATGCCAACAAAGAGTACCAACAGTATCCTAGTTCTCAAGAAGGTTTACAGTTAGAAGGTGGCAGGAAGTACAGCAGGTATTATTGGGGTGATAGGTTCCAGGAACAATGGAAGAAAATGGTTTAAAGTGATTACTTCCAATGTAGAGATGCTTTAACAAAGGATCTTCTTGATTCAAAGAACATGGGACTCCCACTTCACCTCAAAGAAAGTAGAATTTATAGGAAATATACTTGTAGACTAGAAATGGAAGCAACCAGAAAGCCATTAGGAAGCAAGGCAACCACTCTAGGCCACATGGTCTGTCACTCCTACAGTCTTTCTTTCTGCCTGTTTCTTCTCTGTTCTCCTCTCTCTATGAGAAAACTCTTGCTGGGACTTCAGCTTCCATGGCATAAGAAAGCCACTGTGGTTCCATCAATCACTGGACCTAGTCAGCCTTATAGTCATAGACTGGTCTCTTTATTTTCTATATTCCTCAAAGAGAAACCTGTCAGGCTCCACTCAGCTCCATATCATAAGTTAGATGTCCCACCTCTTTGCCCAAACTGGTGTGACTACAGACAAACAGCAACTATCCCCTTCATCAGTGGTGTGTTCAGGCAGATTCACTTCACTGAGAATTTAGCTGAAGAAAGCAAGAATTCATCACACAGGAAGAGCTGGAAAGAAAAACAGATATTCTCCAAGTATATAGGATATAGATAGATCATTCTATAAAGACAAAGCTACAGAAATATGAATATTTAAAGAATAGTTCCAAAAAGATAAATAAATTATAAACAAACATACACACACATACTGTGATCAAAAGATGTAATGAATGCTTACATTTTAAAAATTATTAACAGTAAAAGATACATTGTAAAGAATGGTGAGATAATTGTGTTCAAATGAAGGAGAGGATTTTGAGGATTTTGAGAGGGATTACTAGCAATGTATCTTACTGCAATAATTTTTTGAAATTTAAATATTCACCATATATTTTGATTACCACTCAGTGATAATCATTTACAGCAATTTCTATCATAGAAAAGCTTGGTGTGTCCTCATCCACCTTATTCACTGAATCTGAAAGCATGCAACTTCTGACTCTTCTCCAAAGTCAAAATGACCTTGAAAGGTAAATATTTTGAATTGATTCAGTACATCAAGGCAGCCATGATGGTGCAAAATGACACTCACAAAGGAAGACTTCTATCATTACAGTGATACATGCATTCCCACGTTTATAGCAGCAAGATTCATCATAGATAAATCCTGGAAGTGGCCTTTGTCCATCAACAGATGAATAGTTAAAGAGTATGCAGTAATTATACACAATGGAGTACTAATATACCATAAAGAAGGATAAACATGAGTTATTTGTAGGAAAATGAATGTGTCTTGAGACCATAATTTAAGTGAAATAAATCAAACACATATGATTTATAAGTCTGATTTATAAATCAGACTCTTACATGAGAAACCCAAAATACATATAAATAAAGAGCAAAATAAAAGGTCGATAATAGGCAGTAGGGAGATACAGATTTTTTAAAATGGAAAGGGGATCAAGAGATGGATAGAGGTCAGAGAGAGAGAGGTGAAAGGGATGAAAAAGAACTGAGATGTGTTATGTACATGTACCAAGTCTTCAAAGGAAATGTAATCTCTGTGTGATGCAAAAACGTGCTAATGAAAATTTTAAACATGAAGACTTCTAGAATTGCTTCAGAAAGTGGCAAGAATGGGAAGATAAGTATGTTCTAACCAAGGGGAAATATTTTAGTGGGAATTAATGACAATGTGACTTTAACAGAAATAAAATTTTTAATTGAAATATTCAGAATATTTTTATCAAATCTCATATATGTGTATGTATATGTGTGTGTGTGTGTGTGTGCGCGTGCGTGCGCGCGCACACACATACATATATTCAAGTCAATTCCACAATCTTGTCTACCTACCTTTGTGGTCTTTCCTTCAGAATGTTTTTCTTCCAGAAATGGTCCAATTCAAGTCTTGCGACTTTCTCAAATCCTTTTATATTAAGAAAGCCATCAGAACAATTTCTATCCCTGTGCACTCTGGCTGGAAAGATAAAATCTGCAGAATTGTGCTACACTATGAGGTAGCTTAGTGAGGTACTGGCAAAGTAGGATGAGTTGGAGAATGAAGTAAATTGCAAGAAAACCACATCTTCAAGAATGATGGAAGAAACCAGGAGTGTTTCTCTTGAAAACAGGAAAATAATTAATGAGAGACTACCTGACAACTGATTCAGAATATCTACATGGGCTCTCACGTAGAAAAGGGACACACTGGATCTCACAATGATCCAGAGGCAAAACTAGCCAAATGAACTAGAAATGATCGAAACACAGATTTCAACTCAATATAAGGAAAGGTACTCTAACAATTCCCAAGTATAGTTGTTAATGAAATGAGATTTTTTTTTTTTTGTTATCCTGGAAAAGCCTCTTAAACCATAATTGAAGGCTAGATTACAGCTATTATTTAGTGTGGCAACTGAAAGGGAAAAAAGACAAGCCTGTAATTGCTTTTGTGTTTGTCACTAGGCAATGTAAAACTAGAATTTCTTGGATTGAAAGATTTATTATTAGTGAATTTGGTGAATGATTCTTAGTTCTTGTTAAGATACAAAATTTGCACATGATTTTAAGAAGCAGTTAAATCTTTAATTGTAAAGAAAAATTTGTGATACAGAGAGGTAAAGGGACACAGAACAAAAGGGCAAATAACTGTGTTTTGTTTTGTAACATGGCCCACCATGTTTTGCAACAAGTAAAAAGTAACAGTTCACAGTTTTCTTTTTCCTAGAAGACTGAGACAGTGTGCTGACAATGATAGAGTAAGAAATGTCTACATTCATCTCAGACGATGCCTCAAATCAATTTAAAAGAAGAGGAAACACAAAGTTAGGGGTATGGAAATTTCTCCTCTCTGTGGCCATCTATATACTTATCTAAGAGAATTCCTCACTAAAACTTATCATTGCATAACTGAAATAACAAAAGCTTTATGTACATAAAACACACAAGATTTTTCTTCTCTTTTACTGTCCCAAACACATACTTACCCTTCACCTCCGTAGTCAACCACTTAATGGTAGAAATGAAAAAACACAAACTAGCATATATTCAATTTGTTTCTTTTTCAATTAACAGTGAACAAATATCCTAGTCAGATTGCTTTCTAAGAATTTGAATGTGTTTCTCTCAGTGTCTGTATTTTTAAATTTTCTTCAATAGAGAAATAAAAATTCATTAATTTGGATGCCTTTTGAGGTGATATTTTATTGTTAAGATTTGAACAAATTATTTTTTAGTAATAGCATTCTTTTAACTGTAAAAACACTGCTTGTTCTCAGATTTGAGTCCTTTTGTGGCATATTTTCAGTGTCTTGTGGGACTGTGAACATAAATTCAGACCCTATCACTCAAATGCTCTGTGACATCACAATCTTTTTCAATTGGCTACCTTTGTTTCTTAAGCTGGTTTTGCCAGGCACAATTACAAGCATCTGACAGACATGTGTTTTTTCATTGATAAAGAAGGAAAATTTCCTTTGACAAGTATATTTAATATTCATGCTATAATTTTGAAAAGGCATTATTCCTTTCCCTCATGCCTTACATACTGCGTAAGCATGCCACATAAGCTGTTATTACCCACCAACACACACACACACAAGCGGCTGTCATAAATGTCTTTGCCTAACACCTATAGGACCCAGGCCCAAGCTGTGAGCTATGAGGCAAGAACTTTTTAGTAAGATGGATTTAAGCTTGGTCAATATTCAGAAGATAGAGCCTTCTTACACTCACTACAAGAAAACTGTTTATCCTCAAAATAATGAGATGAACTGAACTCCCTTCCTAAGGGTATGTGCATGTGCATGAATTGTCTGAGTCATTCAGATCCATCTCTCTCTCTCTCTCTCTCTCTCTCTCACACACACACACACACACACACACACACACACACAGAGGCAGCATTTTCATAGGAGAATAGCTAGGGAAATATCTATGAAAATACATAAAACCTACTCTATTTGTTCTGAAATAAAATCATACATTTCCTGACTTGCATGGCATAGAAAAATGTAGTTTCCCCCTTGAGGTAAAAGAAAACTTAAATGTGTTATGGAAGAGGGGGAAATTATGTTACCAAATATAAGATCCAGTGTTTCCTCATGCTCCCATGTTAGAGCAAGGAATATGAGAACCACAGAATCTCTGGGCTCATATCACTGCCAACTGAAGACTAGCTCTGCTAACGTCATCTTTTACATACTGAGACAATTTTCAGAGAAAATTATGCTGCTAAATCATAGACATGCTCAAATAAATTATATAGGTAAAGAAAATCATTTTATAGTTTTAAGGAATATATTGAATTATTTTTTCTAAAATTATACCAATAAGTTAATAAGTTAAAATGAATTTACAATTTTTAGAAAATACAGATAGACCACTTTAAGAAATAAATTGAAAGACTTGTGACACTGTAACTAATAGCACAAATCCACACTCTACCTATAAACATAAAAAATGATGAATAAAATCTAACTCTTTTTTAAAGAAAGAGCAAGCACAAAGTAAAGTAAAATCCCTTATATGGCAGAGATGAAGACTTTAAAGTCAGAATTTCCATGGATGACTGAAAGCGTGGCAAACATTGGGATTGTTTTGTGCTCAGTCTAGGCTGAAGAGCAGGAGCTGGCCTTCCAGTAAAAGGGATCTAGGAAATTTCTCCCACTGGCTTTTATTTTAGGATATAAGGAGAGGGTAAGTGCCCAAGAACTCAAAGTATGGGCTTGCAAAATTAGTCTGGAAAATTAAATGAAAATACTAAAATTTTTTGGACCCAGCAAAGCAACATGAAATTCCTCTGTTACACATTATTTGGGGAAAAAATTGATTCCCATAAATTTTGAAGGGGATGCAAGCTTGAAATACTGCAACCTACTGGATCCCAGGCTATAGAAGAAAGCCAAACATCAAAATCAGAAGGTGTAACAATCCAAAAATTAATACAATCAATCACTGAAAATAAAAACTATTAGAAAAGGACTAAAAGATAAATGTGTGGACACTGCTGAATAAAGAAAAATAACAAAGTAACAAAATTGTCAATCTATGAAATTAATAAGTAGCTTTAATAAATAACCTGACCCATAGAAATGAAAAAAATTAATTGAATTAAAAGCCAAATGGGAATTCTGGGTCATGCTGATTGATGGTAGAGGTTTGCCTTATGCTTTTTTTTTTAATTAAATTCTTTTATTGGTACGTTGTAGGTATACAACACAATTACATTTCTCACTGGGAATTGTACCTTTACATAATGCATCTTAGCGCTTATTTTTTCCCCATTCCTAGCCCTCCCTTCACACCCTCCACCCTGCCCTATTTACAAAGACTTTATTTCCATTTTTTCCATTTCTCAGCATTTTTCCTTTCCCTTCTTTCCTTTCCCCT